>JAOTQQ010000071.1:2026904-2038032 GCA_026546715.1 Gallinago undulata | reverse complement strand
CTTGGAGCAACCTGGTGTGGTGGGAGGTGTCCCTGCCCAGGGCAGGGGGTTGGAACTCGATGATCTTTAAGGTCCTTCCAACCCAAACCATTGTATGATTCTATGATTTTGACGTTGAGCCCTGCGAATCCTTCAACAACCCTTAACACCAAACATCCAAGAGCTGTAGGAGAAAAATTTCCAGAAATTACGCTGTGAGCACAAAATGGCTTTAAAACCTCACGTTGCCAGAGATCAGAGAGAGTGGGAACGGTGTTCAATCAGAGATCGAGTTGAGGGGATCACTCAGCTGAAGAAAGCCACGTTCTCCACATAAAGCCATCAAAACCAAGAGTTACAGGGTCTCGTCCTCTCCCCCATGCACCGGATCCATTAAACCAGAGCATAATTCTGAGTGCGCCCAGCCAGAGAAACTCTGACAAGGGGAAAATGCAGCTACACTTGAATTTGTTAGGTAAATTTATTATGGATAATTTAAATACACTGCAGAACTTAGTGTGCCGTATGCACCCTTTGATAGGGCTCCACAGAGCTGTAATCAACCAGTGCTGACAATAGGAAATGCAGATTTATTAATTCTCATTTATATATTGGTTTAAATACCGTAAAGTTAAATAAGCAGATTTTTTTTTTTTTAATTCTCCTTTCTTACTGCATGGCAGATCAGGTTAAAATTCTTCAGAAGAGTCACTGGTATGAACTAATTTATATAACCCTCTTTTGAAATGTGAAAAATATTCACCAAAATTAATATTTTTGGGGGTGAAACCAGGAAAAGGCAGATTCCTTTTTTTTCTCGTCTGACTGCTTGGAACAAAGTTGCTACAGAGGAGCATATGCCACCCTTGGAAAATTCTTCTGTGGCTTATTTAAAATATTTATGTGGGTACAGAAGGAATCACTCGCAGCTTTGTGTCTGCAAACAGTTCCCAGCAAAACACTGCAGCAGGCTTTCAAGGTTTGGGCTCTTTTTTTTTTTTTTTTTAAAGTTGTTAGGAGCCCTTCGCATAAATGTCATCTGGTTTTATTGTTTTGACACTTCCGCAATGATAAATATTGTTACTGAAAGTCAGCAAAACAGATGGATGGCTGCCTGGGTGAATTTTGTGAAATCTCATGCTAATTAAGGGACTGTCAGGAAAAAAAAAAAAAAAAAGAAAAAAAAAAAAAGAGAATTGAGATATTGCAGTTGCTTCTCTGATTTGACACACGGGAAAAAGTGCAGCATCCTGATGAGTCAAACCTCTCGCGATTCCAGGGGAGTTGTGAGAGCATCGGATCTGCTCCCAAAATGTTTTCCTGAGGATGCTTTTCTGCACCCAGATGCACCTTATTTCTCTGCCCAAACGGCTTTGCCTGCTCTTTGCCTGTCCCTGGGCTCTGGGCGGGGGGTGGCTGGATGGTAA
Source organism: Gallinago undulata (assembly GCA_026546715.1). Classification (NCBI taxonomy): domain Eukaryota; kingdom Metazoa; phylum Chordata; class Aves; order Charadriiformes; family Scolopacidae; genus Gallinago; species Gallinago undulata. The sequence goes on along the minus strand of JAOTQQ010000071.1, from coordinate 2,036,626 downwards.
CGATGTCCCCACGACTCATCCTGTCCCCTGTCCTCACCCTGTTGCTCGCCACCCAGTGAGTTTTTGGACTAACTTTGCCTTTCTCTGAGTTCTAAAGGGAGTGGACAATCTCATGGTGGAGGGCAAAAGGTGTCGGGAACTCAGTGCTGAAAGGGGAGGATGATAAAACTCTTGGTGTGCATCTCTCATGGCCACCTCCATCGGGGCACAGACCTGCGCTTGCAGGACGGTCACAGCCCCAGTGATGAAAAAGCACCCGGGGACCCGGGTATAATAAATGGATATTAGGAAAAATGTCTACACCAAAAGTGTTGTCAGCCCTTGGAAGAGGCTGCCCTGGGCAGTGGTGGAGTCCCCATCCCTGGAGGTATTTAAAAGCCGGGCAGACGTGATGCTGAGGGACGTGGGTTAGTGATGGTTTTTGTCAATGTTGCTTTGATGGTTGGACTCGAAGATCTGGAAGGTCCCATCCAACCCAGACAATTCTGTGATTCTATGATTCTATGACCCCTCCAGGTCCGAGAGAACGGGGGCAGGAGAGGTCCCGGCGCTGGGGGGGGGGAAGGAAGGGATGCAGCACCTGGTTGTCTTTAACCGAAACAGCCACAACATCAGTAAAAAGTTACAGGCTGGCACGAAATCGATTGGTTCTAGGAGGTAAAGATTGAAAAACAGCGGTGGACTCCAAGGGCCGGTGGGAATGAGGAGGACCTGCCCAGGGTTTTGTTTACACTTCCAGGTTCCCACCATTAAGCAGAGGAGCCGCCGGGGTTGTTTTCCTTCCAGCAGCTTGAACTCATCTGTTTGTCTTCATCTCTATTTGCAAACAGCAGCCCGGGGCCAGCTTTGCTTTCACTTCATCCCGGGTCGGCGAGGAGAGCTGCGGAAACCAGAGCTGCAGCCCATCCAGCAGCATGAGGGATGGGGAACAGCTGAGTGAGGAGAGCCCTCGTGTCCCCCCCAGGACCCTGGGTTAAACAAGGTGAGCGTGGGACCCACGGGTGTTCCCAAGCCTCCCCTTCCCACCTCGGGAAAGGTGTTGAAACGTGGCCAAAGGGGTGCCGTCGCTGCGGGCTCCACACCTTGCCCGCCTCCTTCTTGTGAATGGGTAAAAGGATCCTGATTTCATCCTTGAGGATCCAAATTATCCTTGATTAGCATCCTTGATCCTCCCCTAAATGTGATTTATTTAATTTTTTTCTTTTCTGAGGAACTTAAGCTATGTAATAGGGGGGGCAGCCAAATGCAACAGACCAGTTGCCAGTCTGGGATCCAGGAGCAGTTGAGTTTCAGTGCTAGATCTGTCTCATTGACTAAATTAGTGGTGGCTCATCAAGGATATTAATAGTATTTTCCATCATTGCAGCCTTCAGTTTGTTTCTCTCACAGCAACCTCATATACATCACCAGGGCAAACAGTGTGGACAATAAAAACCCGTTCTTCCCCTAAAGGGAAAGGACTCTTCATCACCAGGTGCCTCTGCTGCCCTGGGGACACATGTGGGTGGTTGGAAGCAGGACATGGTTCATCTCTCTCATTCCTCCCAAAAATATCCCCGAGGATGTTTTAAGGAGAGCGATCCCAGGCCTGGATTTGTCACAGCACTGCTTACCTGGAGAGCTTTGGTGGGAGCTTCCAACCCAAGGGGTGTCTTCGCCAACCAGGGTGGTGAGTGAAGGGTTCAGGGAGGAATTTCTCCAGCCCAGGAGGGACTCACATGACTGGAATGTCCCTGCACAGGTGTTTTGTACCATTAACAATATTTTTCTTTGCACATGCTTTGCAGACAGTGCATTTATCGCTGGCAAACCATAAGAACCTTTATATCTGTTCCTTAAACAAACTGTGCTGCTCCAGTAGCTAGTCATTTCGGGTTCTCCACAGCAACACCTCACCTTTCCACATCCCAAATAGCTGGCTATTTCCCCATTTCCATGAGGTTGTCCTAGACAGCCCCTTACTTTGCTTCCTCAAGGCATCCAACTCTAAAAAGACCTTCCCACTGGCTTATGGGCTCCCTGCTCCTGTACGTGGTTACACTCCCATCGCTGTTTGCTCACCAGCATTGCCCAAACACCCCCAAGATGGGCATCAAGAAGAGAAAGCCCAACCATTGCCCCTCCATTTGTCAGTGAGCATCTCCCGACCCTCCAGGCCTCCAGAGGACTTGGCCTTTGTAAGCTTGGCCAAACCTTCCTTGGCCTTCATACTCATTTTATTGTTGCATTTAAGGCTTCCTTTTAATTTAAAAAAATCTCATTGATATTTTGCATCTTCCTTTTTTCTTTTTTTTTTTTTTTTTTATTTCCCAGGGTGCTAATATTCCTTTCAACAGAGCTTGATTAATGGCTGAAACCTCAGGAATATTCCTGGTATTCACTTAGCCAGAGCAATTACACTGCAAAGAACAGCATGAGGACCCCGGTTTGACATGCAAATAGCCATGTTACACAATTAGTTGATGCACAATTAATTGGAATAACGACAAATACAGTCAAATAAGGCTGGATTTAGGCTGTGTAAATCTGAGGCACACCTTAGGGTTATATAATTAAGAGAAATAAGGAGACAACAGCAGAATCCTTCAAGGACAAAAAGCCTATTCCTGAGAAAAATGCTTTTCTCTTCAGATCCAACCTGGGAAAAAACTGGCAAAACAAGAGGCAAAGTGACCTGATGGTGTCAAAGAATGGACCAGCGTGTGTCCCTCACCTACCTGGGCTTGTACTGAGAATTACCAACGCTGGCCAGGGCACCTCACCACAGGGACAGGGGACAGGAGAAGGGATCCCGGGAAGGGATGACTTCCTAAACCTGTTGGCACTCGAGGTGCAGAGAGCACCCTGGCATGGGTCCTCCTGTCCAGCAGCACCCAGGACCCCACACAGGGCTCCTCCAGACCAGTCTCAAGGGTCAACCCCCCCCAAACCCTGCCCAAGCCTCACAGGGCAGTTTCTCATCTTTTTTTTTATAACCCAAGACCCCCCGAACTTTCTGGGAAGAAGGAGGAAAAAAAAAATCCCACAAACATCTTGCACAGCATTGCCACAATGGTCTCCACTACGACCCACTAAAAACAAGGATAAACTTTGAATGTTCATCTGTCAATTTTATTTCCCTCCCATCTGTTTCTCCCTGGTTTGCAAGCCCAGAAACGGGGAGAGAAAGGGGGATGCGAAGGCTTTATTTTTTTTCTCTGCAGCTGCTTCAGAGCTTCTCTGCCCATCCTCCAGGCTCTCAGTGGCCCATGATCCACATAGTGACCAAACCTGTGGCCCCACAGTAACGAAATAATTAACCAGCAGGTACCAGGGGCTTCCTGCAGCTGAAAAAAAAAAAAAAAATCCAGGACATGTTCCTCACTGGATTGTGCAGAGGACGAGCGTGCCTCAGAGTCCTTGCAACATTCATTTTATTTTATTACTGCTTTATTTTCCTGTCCTTTTGAAAAGTGCTACATTAACCCCCGGATCTTAGATATTGAGCTTAGCCAGTGTTAAAAGTTTAATTACTCTTACTTTAATTATAATGCTTGCAGAGAGTGCTTGCCGTCCGTTCCTGGCAAGCTCTGATTCCCCACACGTTTTTAGTGGTGGGATGTATTTTAGGGGGAGTTTTATGCCCTCTGATGATAGAATCCCCTGATGGGTGGTGGGTGAGCAGCCCGGGATGTCCCCAGGCAAGAGGGCACAGCACCCTGGAGGTGTCCCAATCACGTCTACACTTGTTTCCCCATTCCTGGTACTTTGCTTTAGGGGGTTGGTTTCTTCTTTTTTTTTCCTTTCATTATTTTCTTTCATTTTTTTAGGGGCTTGGTTTCTTCATTTTTTCCTTCTTCCATTCTTGTCTCTATTCAACCTCTGTTCCTGCTGTTTCTCGCCCATCTTCCCAAACACTTCTCTAAGTTGCCATGGGCTGCACCTGCAGGACAGACCCCAGCGTTGCTGAAGCAAAATCAGTTAAAATTTAATGGACTCACAAAAGACTTTTTCTGCACGTTTCACCAGCTTGTGACATCCTGGATATTTTCACAGGCTTTAGACATCTACTTATTCTTCTGCCTTGATGAGTAGTTACCCGCCGTAACTCCATCAGTAGAAGAGGGGATTAATCAAACCCTATAAAACATTCCCCACGTCGAGTCTCTCTTACTGGGGTTCTATCGAGAAACAAATGATCCTTTAGGACTTAAATCAATGTCCATTGAGCCAATACCCTCCACGTGGTTTCAGCGGGGTTTGGATCAGCTCTTCAGCATGCACGTTATCACAGTAAGTGTTATTTATCTAGTGGTGATATTTAGCTTTGAAAAACGACCAGGGGAAGTTTTAAGCAGCCGAAGACAAATTCTACTTGATCACACCTACAATAATGATTGATGGCAATGGAAGAAAACAAATGCTATAAGGATGATTTACTCGCCCGTCACAAAAAAAATTAGTCATCCTCGAGCTGTGCCAAGCTCTTGTGTAGAGGTGGGCACGTACACAAACACAGGTGGGCAGTAAGGATGTTGTGCCTCTGACGGCAGCGTGGCACGTGCTCCGGGGCCGGGGGACACAAGGACAAAGAGTCTCTCGCAGAGGAGGAAATATAACTCACAAGGGCGGCAGCAGTTCTTTGCCGAGGGATGAGGAGAGGAAGCATCTAATTATCAGCATGTGCCGGGTGAACCCCTGGCTGGTATGGAGGAGAACACGCAAAACACGTGTGCTGAGGCCTCATTTCACACTGTAAGTTAAACCCATCTATTTTTGAGCACGGGCGATTTGACCGTATTTCATCCCAGGGAGTTCGGGTGATCGGGAAAGGGGCTGATTTCGCAGGACCCCGGTGTCACCTCTGTACCGTCACATATTTGAAATAGACGTGTGATGTGTCTGATCCAATATTTATTTTTGCCAGCTGGGCTGTGGGGGTTCCTGCTATCAAAGGTTTGGGATCTTTGCTGCTGATAGGGGAGGAGGGGGGTGTTATTTGTTGGGGTTTTCCCCCCCCTCCCAGCACAATTTCAGGTACTTTCAGGTCATTAATGCTGGCCCCGAACCTCCCCTCACATTTGAAACCAACACGAGGGCACAAGAGCGAATGAGCCCATCCCAAGATTTCTGTTTCTTTACATAAATCAAATTCTTTTACAATCCTTCAACGTAAAGCATTAAAATACGCCTGTCTCGCCCGCTCTCTCCCGGCAGCGTTCTCCCGGATTGCCTGCGAGAGGAGTGGGGACCCCTGGGAATTGTTTAGCAGCGATTCACTGGGTCAGTGTATTAGAACAGACTCAAGTCTATCAGCCAGATGGTGACTCCAGAAAAAAATTGACACACCATTTCAAACTGATTTCACGCAAACCCTCCTGAGGGGAGCCAGTGGGAATCCAGCAATCAGATCTGTTGTGAATAAATATTACAAAATTGTCAATTACAAAAGGGATGTTTAAAATGTTTGACTGATTCAGAAGTCTATTCATTCCTTGCCTTATGCTTTGATGACGGACCTTTCAATATCACTGACTGATTGCTTCCCTTGGCCAGAGAAACCTCAGCTTTTAATTATTTTTCTTTTTTGGTTGGAAGAAGTTACAGTGCTGCCTTTCCAGGCTTTTATGGTAAGCGGGCATCTGAGATAAAAGCTAAGTCAGGTACAATTTGGAGCATGATGTCTTCTACAGATAGTGGCTTAAAAATGAGCGTTGGACTTAATAAGGTAATCAGGTCTGAACACTTTCAAAGCTACACAGGACCAAAATCTCTCATGGGTAAATTTAATCGATGTACATGCAAATGTCTGCCTTTGTAGAGAGGAGAAGTTGGAATATCCTCCCAAGCACCAGCTATTCATGATCATCAAGTCAGGTATTCAGCCGAAAAAGGGATTTGCCTTGTGCTGTGACTCACTCACGGCGGAGCCAATTTTTGCTGTCCCGATACCCTCGACCCGCTGTGGAACCCATCACTCTCTCTGGCCTCATTTCTTTGTCTTAAAATGCACGTCATGATGGGCCGTTCCCATCTCAGCAGGGTTCGCTGAGCTTTCCCATCCTCCACCACCCTCTCCCACCCACGGTCACCTTTAGACCACCTGAGCCCGTTCCTGAGCCGTTACAGCTTCCTCATCAAAGACACTCCTGTTTCCAAGGGATCTTTGATTTTCCCAGCACAACTGGACCACTCTCTGCTCCCCTCTGATGGAGACCAGATCCCTGATCTCTTCCCTGTTCACTCATCTCTTTTTTTTTTTTTTTAATTTTTTTTTCCCACCTCTGAGGTGGCTTAATTTATTGTCCCGGGGTGGTATCACCAGTTGTCTCTCTCTCTTTAGATCTTCATATAGGAAACAATAAAGCTCACCTCCGATGAAAACTGTTCTTCCCACGTGGCTTTTAGCTGGTCTGTGCTGGTCACTCTCACCAGTCCTTCGCTCCCACCAGATGGAGATATGATCACTGGAGGGGACAATGAGGCATAAATCAAAGTTATTCCAGAAACATGAATTTCAGAGGGTTTTCAAGGATGAAAATGAAATGTATAAAGCTTTATTAGTGCAGTATTATCTAATTGTACCCAGACTGTAGTAAAGAATATGTGATTTATAGAAATTTATATACTCTGTTTCCAGCCTAGATTTATCTCCGTTTCTGGGGGATTACAGCACTTTCTAGCAGTCCTGACATTCCTGCCATAAAGAGAGAAATCTCTCTTTTTAAAAAAAACAATCCCGATCCCAGGCCTTGCCTCTCCAGATTATATGTACAATTCAGCCACCAGCCTGAACCTGAGCCAGGCCTGGAAGAGCCTTTCTCAGCAAATATTTGTCCACCTTTTTAGAGATTTGGTTTCCCTGACTGGGATGCTCTCTGGACGCCAGCGGCGCCGCGCGGTATTTGTATTGCCTCTCGCTGTGTCCTTGCTCCCTGTGCAGCTCCGAGGAGGAAAGAGCCATAAAAGCTGACATCTCTGCCCAGGAGGGATGGAAGGTGACCTCGCATCTGGGTGACACCGGTGGGCTCTGTCCTTCTTGCTCTAAATCCTCCAGCTAGGCCTGGGACAACCGCATGCAACAGCTCCATGGAATCATGGAATCATGGAATTGTCAGAGTTGGAAGGGACCTCCAGAGATCATCCAGTCCAACTCCCCTGCTAAAGCAGGAACGCCCAGAGCACATCACTCAGGACTGCATCCAGGTGGGTCTTGAAGATCTCCAGAGAAGGGGACTCCATGACCAGGCGGCCCTTGGAAGATGAAATGGGCCCCAAGTCCCCCTGGCTCTGAGGACATCTCCTTACCACCCCCCCTCAGCTCTTTGTCCCTGTCCCTGTGACTCCCACAGTGTCTAGCCACTGCTGATTCCTTGGGATGGAGAAACAAACCAAAGGAAAAAGTGGAAATAACTTGCATGGCTGTGACCAGGGTTTCCCTGCTGAGCTCTGAGGCTTCTCTCCAGCCCATCCTGGCCATGGGGTCCCTGGTCTTCCTTAACGTCCTTCCCAGGCACTGGAGAAATGCACCAGAGCTCTGCCATCAATCTTCTGCAGATCTCCTCCTCACCCGACCTCTCAGCAGTTTCCCAAACTGAAGATCCTTCCATGTGACCCTCCGTCCCCATGCCCTGCTGGGGTCCCACCACACGGCACTTCAGACAACATCCAACCTGCTCGCCTGGGAAACTGTCTGCTGGGGGGAACCACTGGAAATAGAGACCCAGGGACATCAGATTGAGTTGCACGGTCATTATTTCCCGGGGCCTCTTGATTGGTGGCATGAAAGGCAACAACAAAGGTCATCCTGAACTTTAAACTCAACACCATGCCCCATCCCCCCAACAAAGCACTTTTTTTCCCACCCAGGCAGTAAATCTTGCCACGATGAGGGAGAGCACTCCATTTCCAAAGAGCAGGTCCTTCCCAGGCATCAACTTCAGCTTCTGAGCCTGGGTTCATCCAAGGGAGAGACTCAGAGGTTTGGTTTTGAAGCTCTTATCCAGCTCGGCCTCCACCTCCAGCTTCTTTGCCCCTGCAAGGCAATGGGTGGACCCAGTCCTGGTCCGACACTGGGCTGGAGACATCCCAGGCACAGGAAATCTCAAGGGACCTGGGTCTACCTGCCACCTCAAAGGCAGGGAGATGCGGCAAGGGGCATCGGTTTTCTCCACCTCCAGGATCCAGGAGGATTTTCCATCCCAGGGAGCATTGAAGGCTTGTTGGAGAGGTCAGTGTTCCCAAATCACTGCCAGGCTCTCTCTCTCCATGGTGGGTGTGGGGTATCTTTATAAAACCTGCTCGTTGCGCACCAAGAGGCATCGCTTGTAGCAAAGAGAAACAGCCAAAGAATGAAAAAAAATATAGGTCTCTGACTCCAGAAACACTGCCACCCAAAACATTCAGATTTGGGTCAATATTCTGGGGAATTTTTAATAAAATGACTCAGAAATTTCCCTCTGAACAGCAATCTGAAACCACTTTTGTCAGCCACTGAAATTGCCTCGCACCCTCCTAGGTCGTCTCTGAGGTTTCACACTCTTGCACGCTCGCTCTCTTTCTCTTTTTTTTTTTTTTTTTCCCTTCCTTCCCTATAATAAGATTTATTATTGGGTTATTCTTCATGGTATATTAGCCCTTAGCCAGAGTCGGTGCTGACAGAAATGTTAGTCATTTGGGCTCTGCTTAACCTGCTAAGAAGAACTGAATTTACAGAATGGGACGAGGCTTTTTATGATTTCATTCCAGAGCCAAATCAGATAAGAATAATTATCCTCTCCTGGGATATTAGGCAGCACCTCCCCAGGACCGGCAGCTGACAGCTGTTTTATTGGTTAAGTCACTTGGGTCTGGAGTCGAGGATTAATTGTTCGTGTGTCCGGGTGGCTCCAGGAACAACAGCGAAAGGTTCTTTCTGGAGATGGGAGATAATTTATTTTCAATTGTTTCCGTGCACATGATTTCGGCGGACAAGGCGAATTAAAAACAAAATTGCATAAATAAACCCCCCTCCCCCTTCCCTCCGCACCCGTCGTTAAACAGCGACTTGTGCATTTCGGACCTGGGCGTCTTTAGCAGAAACAAATATCACATCGGAGGGGAAATATGTTCCTTCCAAGGCAAGTCCAAGTCCGCTTTGTCACCAAACGTCCTCTCTGACCGACCCCGAAGGCTGTACCCAGTGCCCACCCCTGCCCTTCCTTGGCACCCACCCCTCCCAACGCTTTTATTCAGAATTAATTTACTCCTGCCTATCACCTGCTTGAGATTATTCTAATGATAATGGCCGCGATCCAAAGCAAATTAAAAACCAGTGGTGAGGCTCTCCCTGACTCCGGCAGCCTCTTTCCCCCCTCCCTTCTCCAACGGCAGGATTTGTCACCATCCCCCCCCAGCCGGGGACACACGCTGTGCCCATCGGACGGGCAGAAGGGGCCCGGGATGCGGGCAAGGAAGGCAGTTGCCCGCAGCAGCAGGGGCCCAGCTTGCCCACGCGGCTCTGCCAGCACCGGGGAGGCCAGTGAGTCTTCCTTGCCCGCCCAGCCCCGGGATTCAAGGGACAGCAAGAATAAAAGTCCCTCATTCTCCATGGATGGGAGCCTGCTAGTCCCTCAAGGGGCTCCAGGAGAGATGGGGAGGGACTCTGGATGAGGGAGGGGAGCCATGGGAGGAGGGGGAAGGGTTTGACACTGAAAGAGGGGAGATGGAGCTGAGATGTGGGGAAGAACTTCTTTGGTGTGAGG
>JAOTQQ010000071.1:1996774-2010279 GCA_026546715.1 Gallinago undulata | reverse complement strand
GGTGTCCCTGCCCAGGGCAGGGGGGTTGGAACTCAGTGATCTTTAAGGTCCCTTCCAACCCAAACCATTCTATGATTCTATGAAATATTTTTTAATACTGTGTCATTTTTATGACAAACTCTGCTGCTTGCTCTTAATGAGGACCGTGGGCAGAGGAAACTTTGGGAAGTTTTGCTGTGACCGTGAGAGGCAGCTGAGGTGGCCGTGGGCTGACAGGGGTGGCCCTGGCGCGGCTCAGCAGCCGTCACGTCTCCCTGCCAGACGAGGCTGACCTCCAGCCTGGGACCCCGTAGCAGGGAGCAAAACGCACGTCTGGCACGTGAGCTGTACAAAAAGACCCGCTTTGGTTGTCACCAGCAGAAAAACTGACACTTTCTGGAGTCTGACATCCTCCTGAGCGTGCAGGCAGATCCGCGGTCCAGAGCTCCGCATCCCAACAAAGGCACCAATCTTTCCAGTGAGGTCCAGACTTTCTGCCCAGGCTATTATTGAAGGAGCAAGTTGCAAAGAGGGGTTTAGACCATCACAGCCCTTTGCAGGACTATTGTTCTTGCCCCTTTGTCCCACCAAACAGGGACATAACCTTCCATAGACACCCACCACAGGTAAAGCCCACCTGGGAAGAGCGTGGATGCTTCAGCCACAAGTTGCCCAGTTGGGTGCCCACCTTCTCAGCCTCTGATTAGACTCGGGACTCTTGGTGCCTGCACCCTGCTCACCTCCTTTCACCCAGGTCCTCCTCCAGCCCACCTCCCAGCAGCCAGTGCCCCAGCCCCTGCTGATCTCACCCAGGTGCCCACAAGTCGTGTCTGATCCCGCCGTTAATCTGATTATTTACTGCAAGTGTTTTCAAATTCTCTCCAATTGCTTCCACGCCTACGGAGATGTTGATAGGCACGTCGCTAAAAGGGGAGAAAAAATAATAATAATAATAAAATATATTTAAAAAATCAGTCGGATCAAATCAAATATATAAATTCTTTGTTGGAAAAGTCTTCGATCCAGCCACGCAAAGACACTTAGCAGGTCAAGCACTCAATCAACATCTGCTCTCCAGCCGAGGCGAGGTTTGGCCAAGCCACCGGGAGCAGGATGGAGGATGGCAGCACCGGGACTCTCGGAGCAGGGATGGCCAGGATGGGAAGCAGCTGGCACCGCCTGTGTCCCACCACCCTCCCTACCAACCTCCAGCTGGAGGACCCATCCCTGCAGGGATGCCCACTGAGGTTTTTCAGCTCCTAAATATGGCCTTTATTTAATCCGAGCTGAAGGAGAACCTCAATAAACCCCTGGTTCACCACATCCTCCAGCCTCATGGCCCTTCCCAGGCACGTGCCAGCTCCTCGCCTACGAAATACCAGCTGTGCACAACTGGTTTACCCGGCTGCGGGGCTGCAGCACCCATGGGGTACCTGCCCACCCCATAGCCATGGGGCTGGAGATGCCATGCCAGCCCCCCCGCAGCACCCCATCCCTTCGGGGGTTCACGTTCCATCCTTTGATTCCCACATCCAACAAATGCGAGCTCCCCCCCAAGCCCCCCACCTCCTCCCAAGCCCGTGCTCCCCGTCACCAACCACCCCAGGAAGACAGACACCATCCGGTGGCTGGACCAGGGGCGGGGGGCAGCCTGTGGGGACCCGGGAGGGGGCAAATCAGGTTTGCTTCCCCGATAAGACCCTGGAAGGATTATGGTCTCTTTAAGCCTGTCTCCGCAGCCACGCCGGCTCCCCGCGCGCTGACCCAGTCATGTGCTGTATTAGAATTGTAGAGTAATAAATGAACAGTGGAGGGGTTTGTAATGATGATTAGGGACTGAAATTGGTTCAGATTTACAGTGTCACTCAGGAGCGGAGGCAGAGGGGGAAGGCATTCTGCGCGGCCTAATGGATCCATCAACTCGTTTTGGCTGCTCGGTGGGCCGCGCAGGGTCACCAGGCTTTCCGCTGGCAGCACAAAGCACTTCAATTTTGTTAGGAAATGTATCAATTTAACTGACTTGAGCAGCGCAGGGCGGAAGGGGAAAAAAAAAAAAAAGAAGCAAAAAAAAAAAAAACCCTAATGAATCTGGACTCAATTTTCCGCCACACTGCCTCTGCGAACTGTCGGAAACAATGTCTGCGGCCGGGGTGAAGGCAGCGCCGATAGGCTGCCCGGGCGCCCGCCGAGCCGCTGCCTCCCGCCAGCCACCGGCCAGGGCTGCCACTCTCCTAACAATGATGTCATTAAAGGTAAATTGGCCTCTATTTCAGCAGGATGATAGTGCTAATTGAGTGGGAAAATATAATATAGGGAGCTGTTGTCTGCAGTTAAAGGGAGGAGGGGGACAGATTAAATGGCCTACAATAGTGGGTGTCAGGCACGGCAGATGTTGCTTTCCGCTGATAACTGCGCTGACATATCTCGAGCTTGTCAAGGCTGAGGTTTTCAGAGAGACTTACAGCAAAAGGCAGCAGATGGCCCTCCTGAATGGGAATGAAGTGCTTAAACAGCCTGGCTGCTGAAGGCAGCGAGTTTGTAAATAGAGGAGTCGGAGGTGTCTTATTGATCCCCGCTCGCTGCCCGCCAGCGCCGAGGACCGGCGGGATGGATGGATGGATGGATGGATGGATGGATGGATGGATGGATGGATGGATGGATGGATGGGGGTGCCGGCGGTGGATGGTGGTGATGGTGGTGGTGGCCCTGGCTGGCAGATGTTGCTGGACGGCAGCCCAGGGTGGCCGGGGCTGGGGATGCGTGGCCTTAAAAGTCACAGATGTCAAACGGCAGGACAAAAGTCGGGGCGGTGGCCAAGGCGCCGGAGCACGACGCCTGCGTCCCCGGCAGCCACACAAAGGGGACCCAGACCCCTGCTCCACCCCCACAAAGCACCCCGCCAGCAAAGCATCCCACGGCAGAACCCCTTCACAACTCCACCGAGCCAACACGTGCAAAAAAGCCATGAGTGGGCACAGGTATTTCAAATACAGCAAGATATTCCTCGGAAATGTGGGTCTCCCAGTGCCATGCACCCCCCGCAAGGCGCAGCGTGTGACAGTGACACCACCCGTGGCACCAAACAGGCAGTGCCTCTGCTGTCTCCAGCCACAAATGGCTTCAGAAGATGTGCTGTGGATAACCCCTTGAGAGACAGAGCTTTGCTCGACACCATGAAGTGGTCTCTCAGCTGTACTGGGATGTGCTGGGAAGTGCCCTGTGCCTCAGCTGTACTGGGATGTGCTGGGAAGGACCATGGTGCCTGAGACCTGCTGCAGCAACGAGTCAGGAGTGGCATAAAAATCACCCGTGTGCTGGTGCTGTATAGATCCATAGTACACACTCACCTCTGCATTTGTGCTGACATCATCCACGCCATTCTGAATTTTGGGGTGCTGTTACGGGCCCATCACCATCTCTCTTCTGCACCTGCAAGTTGGGAATCTTGCAAATCCATCCTCCCAAGACACCCACCTAAATTGAACGGCACACACACGTGTCCCACATCCAGTGCAGAACATAAATCCCCTCCCACCGACTGTGCGGGACACCTGGGACGCGGGGTCAGCGATGTCCCATCGCCCCGTCGCTGCTGGTCACCTGAAAGGCAGCCCAAGCCACAAGCCTCCAGGAACCCTCCCCAGCAGGGCCATCCCCACGGGGTTCCCCGGGTGCTGAGGGTTTCCCGTGAGCCCGTCCAAAGACAAACACGCACACACGCACGCCGTTATTAAATCTATCCAAACACGTAAGCAGGCCTTTCACGACATCGCACGGAGTCTGGCACAAACACTTACCTGCTTACAGAGTGACAGCAATTGAGGCTGGATACACAAACACACACACGGAGGCAGCTGGGGAAACACCCTGCTAATATCCAGATAGGCAGAGATTTGCCACTGATAAGGTTACGGCCACACTCCCCCTCCCACGCAAAACCCTCCATCCTGGGGACTCGTCCTGCTCTCCCTGAAGTCCCCGGGGGATGCTCCGGTTGCGAGTCCCAGACACCAGTGTGGTTTGGACTGTGTTCTCCCACCAGCAGAAACCTGGTGCTACGTCTGCTGACTCGCATGGGATTAAATCGAGGTTCCATTGTCAATTAGGGAGATGTCAAGCTCAGATTCCCAGGAAGCCCGAAGCTGAACGGACCAGCACCAGCACCAAAACTCCCCGTGGAGACCTGGCAAAGGATCAGGCCTGGAGACCATCGGGGGACCCAGAAAAAAGGCACCCAGAGCTTTGTGCATGTCACAGGCATGTCCCACCGATGTCCTCACCCTTTGCCACCGGTCCCCCCACTGTGATAAACAATGCAACAACCCTCCTGCGAAACTGGGGAGGCAAGAGGTGGCCCCCAGCCCCGTGTGGGGTCCCCGCTCTGCCCAGGCATCTGCCATCTGCACAGAGTGGGATGTTTTCCCACGGGAAGGACCTGGGTTTATCCCAAGGGGACCTGCTGCATGGGGTCAAGGGGACACTACACCTCTCCTCCTTGCTCTTTCCCATCACCAACTACAAGCACCAGCAGGGACACTAAACAAACACCATCCGAGGGAAGGTGTTTTAAGGCCATTTCTAATTTAAAGACTGCCAACAGTCAGATCCTCCTGAAGGTACAAACAGCGTCTCGTGCAGATGCCCAGTGCTCCCCTCCTCAGGTCCAAACCACTGTCCCCACCTCACACCAGTGGCTACAGGGGATGGATCATGGTTCATCCAGCCCTAAGAAGGACCATGGGCTGCTGGCCGGGCTGCTGCTCGACCAGGGGAAGGTGAGGGAGGTGACAGCGAGACCCAAAGCTCTTGCTCTGAGGCCAGGACAGTGGTTTTGATGTCCCCTCCATCCTGTTCCCTCAGGTTCCTCGCAGCCTCCCCTCCCTCTGATGCCCCCTCCATCTTTTCCCAGATCACATCTTTGCTTTGCTCCATCTGTTGTCTCTTGACAGTCCATTTTCTCCCTTCTTTAATATGTTTTTGCCTTCCCTTCTGTTGTTTCCAAGCCGTTGTTATTGGCAGCAGTCAGCAGCCTCCAGCCCTGTCCTTCGTGTTTCTCCACCGCCCGCTCTCACTCCGCTGGCCCTTCAGCCCCTCTTTCTTTGCTGCTCGGCAGCCTGGTCATCCCTGGCCGTCCCACATCCTCACCCCAGGACACCCACCACCCACAGGCAACCCCAGCTGGATTTTGCCACGGCTTTGCCAGCAGCCAGGGATTTGGCTGCTGTTCCACCCGTGAGAGAAGGCCCATAATTTTGCACAGTAGGCTTGGATGCACCATCAAAGCTCAAGCACAAAAACAAACAGTGGATGGACAGATCTTCAGCCAAGACCTTCTGCTTCTCACCCAGCACCCTGATTATTATATGATGTCTACAACCCTCTGCAAACTGCTGTTTTCTAGTATCAGAAGCTCTCCTGCCTTCAACACATCTTTCCAGCTCTCTCATCTCCATGGAGGTGATGTTCTCCCCTCAGCGTCCTCCTGCCAAGTGGAAAATGGCTGGTGCATGTGGGGATGTCCTGGAGGGTCTATGGGATTTTGATCCCCTCAGTGGCCATGCTGGTGCCAAGGAGAAGCCTCCAAAAGGAAAAAGAGGCAGATGTGCCTGGTACAGGATCATGGATGTTCTGACCCGTCCCCAAATACCTCACAAGCCCTTTGAAAGCCCATAGAACCTTTGGAGATGTGAGGAAACCACCTTGGACCTCTCCACCACCTCAAACTCATTGGTCCAAGTTGGCCACCCCCATGGGTAACAAGGGACCCTCTGTCTGGAGGATGGGGTGTCACCGCCCCGGTGACACACACCGTACATGAAGGAACTCCCTCTGCACGGAGGGAGAAGCTCCTTACAGGGTAGCCCAGCATTTACAGTAATCAAGAATGATTCAATTGACAGGTTTGTGTGGTGTTTGTTAATTTACTTGAGATTCATTCCTGGGAACAGCTGGCTGTATCCCAGCAGGACTGTGACTCTCACTAGCCCACCTGCTGCTAGACAGACGGGCTTTGGGTACAGTTGTAGTTAAAGTTTAGCAGGCAGATATTTCTGGCTATTAAAAATGGAAAAGTTCTTCAAAGACTCACGTGCGGAGAAGGTTTTGGAAGCAGAGGTGTTGGCTCTGGGCTTTGCTAAATGGCTTCACTTGGGTTTGCAGGGTGGTCAAGGAGCCGAGGGCTTGTTTTATCATTTGGGCGTTGCCAGTTGAATTACCCAGATCATGGTACGTAAAGAAGAACTCCTGAAAAAGTCATTTAATTACAGGGTCTTTTCTGGAAGCTTTTTACAGGAGTTTGACTCATAAGGGAGTTAGACACCCAGCGCCTCCTGAAATTCAGCGGGAATGGGCACGTACCTCTCTGCTCTGGAAACCTCTGACCAATCAATTTATATAACATTAATATTTGTCTTCCTTTAAATTGACTGTATTCTTTTAAGATATAATTAGATTTTTCCTTCCAGTGCCCATGTGGGCACGAGTCTTTCAAGTGTATGACAAAAAGAAGTGTTAAAAAAAAAATGCAGAATTATTTCTCAGAAGAATCTTTTAGAAAGTCATAACTAGGTTTCCACAAAATGTATTCCCCACGTACGGAATATGGATCCCTCCCAGAAATTCCAGCGAGCGATGGGATGCCCAGCGGCCCCATAGGGATGCCAGACCTCATACCGCAGCCGAGCCCTCACCAGCTGCCTCCCCTGAGGGAGGTTAGGGGGCAAGAAGTGGGGCTGTCTCCCCCAACAAGCCCCCCAGTAGCGATGTGATGGTGCTGGGAGAAGGGCTGCATCCCACCGCTACCGATAACACCAGTCCTGGTCCAGAAGAAGGGTCAAACCTCACCGAACCAGAGCAAAACCCCTGCAGCCCTTGGGGCAATTCCCTCTGCTGGGCTTTCCTGTCACTACCCCATTGATCAGCTATCGATTAAAACAACTATTAATCTTTATAAACTATTTATAAATGGAACCTGAACGTAAAGCGTGACCTGTACAATATTGAAATAGAAATTATACTTAATATGGATTTTTAAGTAAGTTAAGCGCGTTAGCGAACACATCATATCCCCTAAGCGTGTCCGTTATAGGGTGGGTATGGAACATTTCCATCGAGTTACACACTTTTGGCTCTGCTTCAGGTCCTTGTGCATCTGACAAACACACCTAACAGCTCCTGGAGCATCTGCCCCCGCTCCCTGTTCCATATTTCCCCCTGCCCCAGGGTATCCCAGGAGCTGCCCACCCCCGGCACCCACCTCCCTTCTCGGATGCTGGCCCGAGGACCAGTTTGCTCCCATCCTTCAGCAGGACTTCCCAGCCTGACACCGAGCCCGGGAGCAGCGAGGAGGCTGTATTTATCAGCTCAAACCAACAGCCCTCGCTGGCTGAAAATCAAACAAGGAGCTCGCCACTGTGAGATCTCAGCTGACTCCATTTGTTACACGGCACATCCAGGAGGGCTAACCAGCTCGCAATATATTAAACAATTAATCATTTAGATTGCCGTGCTCTTAATGCTGCAGGCGCTTCCCGCTAAACGCGCGGCGCAGGTGCGGGTGCCCCGCGGAGGAATCCCGCCTGGAAACTTTGGGAAACACGGATGAGAACAGGAAGGCAGGCTGGAAGCAGCACGGCCACCAGGTTTACAAGGTTTTCCCGAGGATCCCGCTCCTCTGGGCACCGTGGGCATTTCCACACACGGTGACCAATAACCCCCCAAAGTCCTGTTGGGACCGGCAGAGCTCAGAGGCACCAGCAGAACCCAACGGGTTCTTTAACACAGAGACACCCCCCCCCCCAAAGCCTGTGCTGGGCTGAGCCTCGCCTGGCCTGGCTCATTTGTGCTAACGAAGCTGTTCACCACCAGCCTCTCGTTAGCCAGGACTCGCAGCGAGGACCTTCAGTGCCTCTCTCTTTGCACCTTCACCATCAACAGCTTTTGAAGCTCTTGACAATCTTTACTTTATGGCATTTTCCCCTCTCTGCCTCACTCTGGGGAGACACCCCCCCCTGGTGCTGCCTCCAGCTCTGGGGCCACCAACAGCAGAAGGACATGGAGCTGTTGGAGCAGGGCCAGAGAAGACCATGGAGATGCTGGGAGGGGAGGCTGAGAGAGTTGGGGGGGTTCAGCCTGGAGAAGAGAAGGTTCCAGGGAGACCTTAGAGCCCCTTCCAGTCCCTCAAGCTGGGGAGGGACTGTTGATCAGGGAGAGGAGCCATAGGACCAGGGGGAACAGATTTAAACTGAAAAGGGGAAGACTTAGATTAGATATTAGGAAGAATTTTTTTCCCGTGAAGGTGAGCATTTTTGGAGGGGACCCTACAGCCATAACACCTTCAGGCAGGAGCTGGTTGCACTTAGAGAATAATGAAGTCCCAGGAGGAGCTGAGGCTCTTTATGAGGTCCATGGCTCAGGGATTTGCCCCACATGCTGTTTATCCTATTAGTAGTGCATCGGGAGCTCCTGCTCCACCACCAAAACACCCTACACGTATTTGGGCTCCTGGACACCTCACCTCCACAGCGTCCAATGGGGCTGTGCTCCTGGGCAACCACGAGAAATTTGGAGAAATCCTCCTCTGCACCGGAGATGCTCCAGGTTTGCACTGCGCAGACCCGGGAGCAGGATTTGGCCCAGCGATTTCAGCTGGTGTCTCGTGAGCCAGGGGCTGAACGGGAACTGTAATTGGTGCAATTCTACATCTTCGAGGCTATTAGATCCTTGTAGCTCCCCATCATGCTGTGTTTGGAGTAAATAGAGAGTGTTTAGCCAAGCTGAGAGATCCTCTAATGGAACAGACAGTTCTTCCTCTCTTCATCTGCTTGTCCCCACAGCTTTGTTATTTAAAGTCAGGTTAAAAAAAAAAAAAAAAAAAATCAAAAAAAAAAATCAGTAGACAGGTTTGGTTTGGAAGCCGGAGGACAGGAAAAGTTAGAGATATTTATTTGACAGGGTCAAGGTTGCTGCTTTTCTTTTCTCTTTCCCCAGGTCCCATAGGTGTTAGACTGAGAGACATTTAATCGAGGGAGTAGCGGTTTCATATCTATAACAAAAATCAAATAATGCAAGATGATTTACTCCCCCTAGCAACCAGGGAGCTTACCCTTAGCAACCAGCCTAGCCTCAGGCAGCGGTGTAATCAGCTTGAAAATATTTCAATTATTGTGTTGATTTTAGTGGATTTGAGAAGCGCTGTGCGGAGAGACCAGGCACATTCTGCCCACGACCTGGAGAGGAAGATATTGATTTAAACAGGTGTCAGAAAGGAAAAGTGGAGTAAATTTAAATGCAATAGGAGAACAGCACATTGAGTGTGGTTCAGTGTGGGGGTGACATTTTGCTCATCGCCTTGAATGAAAGTGACTCAACTGAACTAGAAATTTCACCTTGAAAATCATCTCCCATCGACACAATCAAGAGAAAGCCGTTCGCCATCTCTTTTCCCTGGTCTGGGGAAAGAAGGGAGGAAAGGAGGGGGGGGAAGGGGGTGGGCAGCACCTGGCTTTCCGAGACCGCTTTGGGGAAAAGTAAGTATGAGAGAAATACAGGATCAGTGTATCCCACTCCAGAATTTAGCCGAGCGGTGCTGGGGGAGCAGCAGGGAGGGAGAACATCCAACGGAGGGTGGGATGCAGAAAATCAGGTGGACTTTGCCACCCAGAGCGATGCCATCTGGGGACTCCGGGCTGCTACCCTGGGGACGAGAAATTCAGTATACCAGCACCAGACTGAGCTGTCACTGGTGGGGTTTCACAGGAGCCAATGGTCCAGCAGGTCTCAGACCACATTCCTCCTCCTTGCCTGGCACAGGTAGAACCCTGTCCTCAGCAGCAGCACCACCACAGCCCTGCAGAGCAAGTTATCGGGATGTCCCTGGCCTCCTGAACCCCCAAAAGTGCAGTCTGTCCAGGCTCAGCAGCCCTGATTGGGCACAACAAGAGGCAAAACCAGATCTTGGTCTTAGGAAAATTGCTCCATTCCCTACCACCTTTCGCTCCCAAAAATAACACTCCCAGCAAAGCCCCAGGACGGTCCCTCACCCTCCGCTCCCGTGTTTTATGTGAACCCCGCAGCTCCACGCCGCAGTGACAGCCCGTGTGGAGTTCAGCAGAAACCAGTGACATCTTTGTACAGGCTGTTTTCTGATGCAGCGGGAGCCTGTAGACGGTGTCCTGATAATAGGGTTTCATCTGTTCCCCGTGCAGCGACAACTGACATGCCATGTTCTGATGAACCTCTTTCCAGTAGGGTAACACCGTGCGCGGGGAGTATTAAACCCCCTCTTCTCCAGGCTGCCACAGCCCGTACTCCACATCAGCCTTTACAAAGCTCAAACTTCTGCCCAATTCATGGGAAAGCTGGGGGTTTTTTTGGCGTGTTTCTGAGGCTTCGTGTTCAGGGCACCTCTCCCCTGCTCCCTGAGGAGGGATGCCCAGGGATGTGGCACCGGGGGATCGATAGCAGGTGGAGCCCAGCGAGTCACAGCTAAAAAAATCCAGCTGATGGGTCCCATGCCTTGCCCTGGATGATGCTGATGCATCCCGAGGTCTGCTGCTCAATTATAGCCATCCCCCCCCCCAAAATTAATGAAGGAAACAGCCAAGGCAGGAGCAAAGGGGGTCTCTGCAGAGACACTGGGGACCAGGAGAGCTCCTTCCCCACCGGGGCTTTTTGGGGAGGTTGGCACTGCCTCAGTTTTCTTCCCGTGGGTCAGAAACGCCTTCTGCGCTTGTTGAGTGACCAAGGTGAATCGCTTTTGTTTGAGATGGTTCACACTTCCCTGGGTTCAATTTCAAAGTGGCATTTTTAGAGCTTATCACACGCCGTTCCTAAACGTATCAGTGCCTGCTCAAAGGCTCGGCGGGGAGAGGGATGCTGCATCCTTCCTCCATTTGACAAGAACACAAGCCCTGCACAATCTTCAGACAGCAAAGGGCACTGCCTTATCTCGGGGTAGTAAAGGGTGTATCTTGACATTGCTACAATCACTCTCATGGTGTGAGAATAAATAAATAAATAAATAAAAATAAAATAATCGGCCTTCCTCCTGGATTTTGACCCATTCCGAGGCTTTTCTCTGTGCCATAAACCAAGCTGATTCTTAGATCGTAGCCGTGAGGACAGGCACCTCCAGCAAAAGTGGGATTTGGACTGCAATCGTGGTAATCCCAACCCCTAATTCATGCACTGGGTCTTGCCTTGCTGCAGGTACGAGGTGGCTCACCCAAGCGCTGCAGGGGAAATCACATCATTTACCCCCAGGAAAAAGCCCTCTCACAGGCTGTTACCACCAACCAACCACCCTGTTATAAATCCCAGCTTTAGCTTTATCCCACAGTAAATTTCCAGCAAACCCTGAAAAGGAGAGGCGCATCCAAAACACCTTCCTTTGGCTTAGTCAAGGTTGAGGGCTGCTAAAACAACATCCCTGCATCCAGAAAATGCAGCCAGACCAAGGAGCAGGAGAATTACGACGCGCCTGGGAGAGATGCTGGGCAGATACACCACCGAGGACTCTCTCACCATCAGGACCAGCTTAATAAGAACACACATTTTAGCCTCATCAACTCGCCCTGGGCACACAGGATCCTTCCCAGCAGCGCAGCAGAGCCCGTTTGATGTGCTGACCTGCCCTCCACAAGCATCTTACACTCTCTGTCTTTGTTGGATTGGGAGGGAGAGGCGGGGGGGGGAAGGGAAAAAAAAAAAATAAAATTCAGATTATTTTTAAGCCCATTTGCTGCCTTGCTCTGAAATATGCAGTCTCTTCCCCGGAACGTACCTTCAGTGTAATCCGCTCTTTAAGCAGAGTCTGGAGTCGCTCATTCACGCGTTCCTCTGCCTTCCCTCCTTATAACCTGTTGCTGGTCAGAAACCTTAGCAGCTTAGACTGGGCTGCTTCTCTGCTTGATAACCGTAATCAGGGCTTTAGCAGGCAGCTTTGCCAAATCAGCCAGACCCGCACCCCTCCCGCTCCCCATTCTCTGATGGAGGGATGGTCACTTGGGGGGGAAAAAAAAAAAAGAAGTACCTGTTCACCTGGAGAGAGGAACAGTTTGCATTTTGGGGGGTGGTTACTGCAAAGTGAGGTATTTAGGCAGGGTCTTGCAAGTTTTTCCAGGGTATTCCTGACTTAAATTTGCTGAAACTCTGCCCTGGTGTTTTGCCTCGTCAGTATCTGTAAAGTTATTAATAATCAATAACCAAACCAGAGTAAGCAAATACACAGGGGCACTTCCTCCTGTTGATTTTTGGGCAGAATAACCCTCTGGATTCAATGGAAAGCTTTGCTTAAAAACCAGTGGCATGATAAGGGCCACGTTTCCCAAACAGAAAGAAGCACAAATACAACAGTTTAGCTGCTGTCTCTGTCTCCCAAACCTTAAGTTTCGGTCTTCTCAACCCCATTTTCCCACAGTACAATCCAAGTAACTCCCATTGACTTCCCACCAAAAGTCAAGTCCTATTTTCCGTTGCTGCTCTTTAAAGGGAATTAGGCAGCTGTTGTTACCGCGCGTTTGGAGACAAGGATCTGGAGGTTCAGGTTATTCTGCCTTTTGGCTGAGGACTGATATGTTGGACAGTCAGTCTCTGAGTGACAGAACAATTCATTCACTTTTGGCCATGCTATTTTTTTCTTCCCCTTGAATTTTAAAGGCTTCCCATTTGGTAATGGTGGTATTAAGCCAGTGTCTGTAATTGAAATAAGAAACACATCACTCGGCTCCACTACATTCGCCGCTCGATGCCAACACTCGAAACTGCAAAGGCCATCCCAAATCACAAAGCCCTCCTCAGCCACCCAGCCGCTTAGGGATCAGGCACTGATTTCACTCTGGGCCCCATCCAAGGCCTCTGGAAGTCAGTTGGGGGCTTTTCTTGACCTGGCAGGTGCCCGAGAGTTGTTCTGAGACTCTTCCCTGGGTTCCCTTTCTCTGGCCGGTCTCCTTATGCTGCCACCAGCAACAACAGCTTTCTTCCTGTCTGAATTGCTGCTTGCATTTTTGGCTCAACAAACAGCACTGTAATCCCTATTTACTTTTTTTTTTTTTTTTCTTCCAAACTTCCCAATCAGACACAAAGCCAGAGAGCCATTCCTCAGCCCAGCAGCATCTCTGCTGCCCAGGCTGCCAGCTCCTGCACCCCTGCTGCAAACACTGCGCTTAAAATTGGGTTCAAGACAGACACTTTTAGGGTGAAAGCAGGACCTTTGAGTATGACACCAAGATTTAAACTTACAACATTCAGGAGAGGTGGTATCGGTCCTCCTCGTGGGTGCTCACCTCCGTGTCTGCTGCAGTGCTGGGCGAGGGAAAAAGCAGGCAGGTCAGGGTAGCCACCAGCTACAAAACCCTTCTGGTGCAGGGAAAATATCTTTATCCCCTTTGCTGGGCAGCTGAGCCCCGTCTGAGACACCGAGAGCTCATTCTCCACCTGATGGTCATCATGGGCTGCACCTGGAGGTGGAACCCACCGGGGAGCCGAGATACCCACCTGGTGCCTCCATCCTTCTGAAGCCCTTCTGC
>JAOTQQ010000071.1:1985489-1996674 GCA_026546715.1 Gallinago undulata | reverse complement strand
GGCTGCACCTGGAGGTGGAACCCACCGGGGAGCCGAGATACCCACCTGGTGCCTCCATCCTTCTGAAGCCCTTCTGCGCCAGAGAGATTCAGCTCGCTCAGGTGTCCTCGCTTGCCCTAGACCTGTATTTCCTTCCCTGGGAATAAATTTTGTGGCAGCTGCTGAGCGGAATCCGCTTAATCTTGGTGCTAAAGGCAATCTGTCCCATCCTGGATAAGGATGGGACATGGGGCAGGGAGGAACTGAGGGACCTTTCATCTCGAACGTGCAGAAAGCACAAAAGCAGCATCCTTCCCTGCGCTCCCGGCCGTCATCCAAGCGGAGACGGTAGCCTTGAGGGAAAGAAAAATAAGAAAACCACAAGCTGGAGCCTCAGGCGTGGCCAAAGGAAGCCGGTGGAAGCGTTCCAGCTGGGAAATAAATCCAGCCAAGCCATAAAATGCTGCGCTCAGACACCTTCCCTGACACCACCCTGGGCCCCTGCACGATATCCCACGCTGCCAGGCTCGCCACATATAAAATTGAGGCAAGTGACCACAAGCATAAAAAAGAGTTATGCTTTGCTGCGACGCGTTCCGAGCGCTCCGACGGGCCAGCACCGCAAGGAGGAACAGGGTTTGTCCCTCTTTCCTTCAGGAAGAGGTTTCAACCAACAACCACCCATGGCAGAAGTGACCGCTACACAACAAGAGAAGCCCAGGGGACCTTCTGCAGAGGCAGAGCTTCCAGGAGAGCTCTTCCTTCACCAGTTGCAGAACCTTGCCCAGGATGGGTCACCTCGCTCTCCAGGTGTGGGCACACTGTGTCTCAAATCTCTGGAGGGTTTGGCTGTTGGGGAGCCCCATCCATGTTTGCCCTGAACTTTCTAATTGCACTCTTATCCACTGCTTCTCCCAGGTTTTCTTCCTGGCTTCCCACCAAGACTAAGGGTGTTTCCTAAGATGTGAGAGGAAACTTGGCCAAATTAAGCTTGACCTTTATGGTTTACGGATGGCAAAGGGGTCTCCATGGTGTTTCCAACCATCCAAGGGACCCTTCCCCAGCAGTGTCTGTCAACCTCTGGAAAACTAGAAGGGTTCTGTGGGAGTTCAAACTCACTCTCAAAAAACTAAGACAAAAAAAAAAAAACCAAACCCAAACTTCTCTGTTGGTTTCAAATGATAAATGCACCCACCAAGGACCTTTCTTCAGTTCTGTGTTCACGATATACGTCCGCTCTTTGCTCTGTAGCTGTAGCAAGGGATGAGAGCTGAGTTTGAACACAGTGATGACCTTACAGAATCCAAAATGAGAACAGTTTCTGTTATGTTCCACCAACAGACCTCTCCAAATAACTGATACATCTTAGACCACTCGTGTACACACCTGAAGCTGCTCAGAAATAAGCTCTCCTTGCCTTTTTGCTACAGACACATCATCACTTCAGAACATAAAAATAAAGCACCCAAAGCTCCAGAAACTCTTATTGCAAATAATCTCGCTGCCAGAAGAAAGGCGGCGTGATGTTTATCAGCAAACTGGGTTCAGATGGAGGACCTTTAACGTCTTCAGATGAAAGCAATCACTGCGGAGAGAACAGCAAGCCTTTGGTGTGAGAAGGCATTTGCCTTTGCCAGGGCACTGCCCCGGCTGGGCTGGTCCCCACAGGCTGCTCAGCGATGCCAACCTAAAACCAGCCCCTTCACAAAGTTTCCAATGGGTTCTTTTTCTGTTGAGGCTTTCCCTGCCTCAGGAAGGAATTTGGGATCACTCCATGAAGGAAAGAAGCGTGCCTGCTCCTTGGGGTCCTTCAGAAACGTTGGAAGGAAGAGAGAAGCTTTTTGTAACCTGAAGAATTTAAGAAACCAGAGCCATTTTTGGCAATGCTGCGGCCACAGTTATGCCACGGGATCCAGGAAGCATCCACCTCCTGCGTGTTGGTATGAGGCTTAAAAAATAAGCAGCTCTCACAGGTGGATTAAACCCAGACATTCTCCTGCAGCCATCAGAAAAATAACACTTCCTTTTCTCAGGAACCAGATGTTCCCACACAGAAAACGCTCGAAATTTGTAACAGCTATGACAGACTCTACAGAGCCAGAACGGTCTTTGGTCAGAGGGAAAACAGAGAAATACATAGAATATATACAAGAGGAAGGAGGGGGGGAAAAAAAAGCTTCACTCCACATCCTCAGCTATAAAAATGAATTTGGAGTAAGCGCTGAAGGCTCCAGGAGACTGCACCGTCCCGTCGAACACGAGGCTGGTGTCAGTGAAATCGTGTTCCACGTCAGCTGTCAAATAACGCTTCGGAAACCTTCAACAGAGAATACATTTGCAGCTATTAGCACGGCGTGGTCACGGTTTGTATTTGAAGGTGAAAGTAGTTTGTAAAGAGGGAAAGAAAACATTAATTCTATTCATCTTGAAAGTTGCTTTAACTTTTCAAAATGCTATGGTAAATTTCGGAAGTTTAAAATTAGTTTCAAGATGAATAGAATTAATGAGTGAATTAGAACTGGTACGGAATTGCAATAAATAATATTCAAAACCTTTTAATAAGCTTTGTGATGATTAAAATGAATGGATTTTTTTTTCTTTTTGCTATAAAACTGGAGCTCTTTTAAGTATAAATTGTGATAACGACTCAAGAATTTCCAGCGTCAGGTTTTTCCATTACATCTCAGCTTCCACAGTTGATCTAAGGCTTAAAGAATAACATTCAAGCCTCACTTTCTAATGATGAGGTGTTTGACACAGAAAGCAATCCTAATAGAGAAGGCTGCTTGCCCAGTGATTGCTGGCACGTAGAGCTGACAGAGACAAAGAAACATTTTTCTACCGAGTCTCCTCGTGCCGAAATCTCCTCCTCAGACCTGGGAACCGTGAGCTCTGAATGGGAATCCTGTTGTCAGAAGCACTCGGCAGATCAGCCCCGTGTTTGTAACACTGCCAGTGTTTGCTGTAAGTCTTCCTTTTAACCAAATAATAATTAAAAAAAATAAAATAAAGGACAAGAGTTTTAATAATGCTGGCTGATGGAACGCTAATGCAATTAATACAGCTATAGCGGTTTCTGATGCTGTGGGTCTGGTTCAACACAAGAAAATCCTCCTTTGAATTTGGGTTTGGAAATTTTAAAACTTCCTTGCCCGTAACTCCTGCCAAGCCTTATAAGCTCAGAGCCTTTCTGAGTTTTTCTAGGCTACGTTTCCATCACTGCTGAGACAGAGTGGCGTCCCGTGAGTGGTTCTTCAAAGGTCTTGCACCAAGTTCTGCCAGGACAATTTTCTTCAAATTCATTACTTCCAATGCTGGGGAAAAAAAAAAAAAAATTCATCTTGTCTTCAAAAAGCACTGTAGCAAAAATGTCTTTTCCTGTCTGTTGAGCCATTCTCCTCCGCGTGCCCTGGAGAGAGGCTTTGCTCACAGATGTTCCCACCAGGATATCTGCCCATCTTCTGCAAACACAGCCCCTGCCACGGCTGGCTTGAGGACACCCTCAAAGGCTGTCTCTTCTGTCCCACTTGATATCCTTCATTCCTGCTTCTCCAGGTAGCTCTGTACCTCCCAGTCATTTCAATATTGCAAATTTGCACATCCCAGGTTGAATTTTTCTCTTTTGTTGCCCTGCTGGTGAGTCCTACCAGATCTCTTTTCCACCTGGGCAGGAGATGCCCCAGCCTGGTCACTGCATAGGCTGACCCACTCTAACCTCCTGAGATGATGGCTTTTTCCAAGGGAAGAAAGTCAGGACTGGAGTCTGGTCTCTTCAGACTGGTTCCCCATTTACAGCAAGAGCTCTTGACCTGCTGATAGCCTCCATCACCATCTTCCAAACCAAGGCCTTTCCCCGGAGGGTCAGTGCTGCCCAGGGAACTGGGCATTGTCCCTCTCCCACCCCTACTCTCTCTGTGCAACAAAGTGGGTGCTGCTGTCTGGCAATCACATCTTCCAGGCTTCCACCACTCTCTAGTGAGCATCTCCATGACGCTGAGATCTGTTTTCAAGATCCATCACCTCCCCATGGAATTGTGAGTGTCTCCAGCAAGACACCATGTACTCCTCCTCAAATCACCCCCTCTCCACTCCATCAATCATTTTTCCAATATAGCAAAATCCCATCCCACTCCTTCAGCTTTGCTTCCCCCCACCCTGGGTGCAAGGACACAGCCTGAAACTCTGCCTTCTTTCTTTCTTAGTTTTGTGTGAGAGCCCATAAGCCGCTCGGAAGCGGCTCGGAATGATTCTGCTTAGGAAATGCCACCCAAAATATATCAAGTTTGGATAACTTCCCAGGTGCTCACCACGCCGAGAGCCAGGCGGAGGGAAGGACGGAGCCCTCTTCCAGGTGTATTTATTTCACCAGCCTGGACAGCTCGTAATCGCAGACAAACTGTTTGTCCTTGACTCCTGTCTCGGCAAAGGAAGACTGAACTTCCCGCAACACGATCCATATCACATCAGATTTGATATATTTCATAACAGCCTTTTATTCTCCTGTCTCTGTTCATTTATTTATCAATCTGACACTTTGCTAGATACGTCGCCGTCTTTCTTTTTATTCACCTGTCATTATCTCCCGCTCACATGTTATAATACTCACCTTCTTTATGTATATTAAAAATAAAAAGGCTCTTGCCCTGTGCCTTTTCACCGCGGATTTTCTCTGTTGCACTTAAATAGCAATAGAAGGGATGGTTTGCAAATCCTTTCTGACTTTTAGTGATATAAATCGTCGCTATTCGGAGCTTCCAGCTCGCCTCGAAGCGCCGAAAGGCCCCGCTGCCACGCTCATCTGCGCAGCTCAAGTCAGGCTTGTGACGCTCTCCGGGCTTTCGGGACCAGGTCTACCAGGAGGGAACTCGGGGGTGGAGCAGGAGAGCATCATAAACACCCCGGCACCATAAATAAACATTTATCAGCTTTCCATGATCTAATCCACCGCGTTAACCTGCGATAAATCCCGTGGGAGGGAGTCCAAGGAGGCTTCCCTCCTGCGAGCGGCGGGGGCACGGCGCGGCTCGCTGGGTCCAGGCACAGAGCTTTAAAGCAAAAGTTGGCTCAAAACTTATAGCCAAAAAAAAAAAAAAAAAAAATCATCATCATCCTCTGCTTTTCCTTGAGCATTTTACAAAAGCATTTGGATTATTCCATCCTGGATTTTTACTACCACCACAGAAACAACTAAAAATATTTAACTTGTTTGTTAAAATATTTAACGTGATTTTGACAGTTCACCAGCTGTTTAAAAGTAGCTGAAAAGGATGGCAAGGGCTGTTGCTGGGTTTAATAAATACGTGTGTGTGTGATGTTTGTTATCTGAGAAGTACATTTAGATGTCTGCTTAGGTTAGTATCACATATGCTGGAACACATGTTCCTATTCTGGTACACATCTATAATTGTGCCCATTTATCTTATTGTAGTTTAAAGTACCAACAGGATAAATAAAGGCACCGTCTATTTTACTTTGAGAAAGGGAGAGACCAGGCTATTTAAGTCACTGAGAAAATATAAAATGCTGCAGATAAAAACTTTCAGGGGTGGGGAAAATTCCTTTTAAAATAACAGAATTGAGGACATCTTTGCTGTGCAAAGATTTTGTTCAAAGGAAGCAATTCAAAATCTTCTACAAAAGGGATGGCAGGAAGAGAATAGTGGCAGAAGCAGGGAGGTATTCTGCCCATGTCCTTTTTACAGTCATTTCTAGGCCTTAATTTTTCATGTCTATTAAAAAAAAAAAATGCTTTTGCAGATTTACTGTCCTGTGGCATAGGATCTGTGTGCAGGCAAGGGATGCCAGTGTTGCAGGCAGAGCAGGTGAGGGTGAGGAAGGTGTGGAGGAAGCAAGGGCAGGGCTAAGCCTGCAGGGTGACATTACCACACTCTACAAACCCAGCAGGACAAACCCCTCAAGCCAGAGCACAGGTGAGGTCCATGCACTGATGCCAGCTGGGGACCCCTCTGGTACACCCCAGATCAGGGCTGGGGACACTCTCTACACCAAGTCCCACTCAGGGTCAGGGAAAAGCTGCCAGGACTTGGCCTTTCCCCATGTTCTTCTGGTCTTTGTTGAGCACGAGGCATGAAAATTTGCTGAGACATCATTCAACGCTTACCTGCCCCACAAGCACCTGAACCAAGGTGCAGGCTTAGGTCTATAAAATCAAATAGCCCTCAAGATATACCTACCCCAGACTTGCTCTAGTCACTACCATGTTAATCCAGATGTGGAAGGCAGCAATAAAGCCAGAAACAACCATCCCAACCCTTGACACCAGCCACGACGTGCAGAGCAAGGAAATAAAGCAGATCAGGACTCCAGCACTCTGTGGCTTGGATTTGTGAAAGCAATGACAAATTTAAAAGGATTTAGGAAAACTCTAATTGCAGGAATCAGTCTTGAGAGACAGAGCGAGACTCACAGACTTCTTTGATGTTCAATCCACAGAAGTCCTCAAATTACAGAGGGGGAATCACTTTGCAGCTTGGAATAAACCGACAGCCCAGAAACACACTGAAAACCAGTCACCGGCTCCAGTGAGAAGCACAGACAAACGGCCAGGGGGAAAATAACTTTAAAACCAAGATCACAGGGTACACACCAAATGGGTTTTGAAGGAGAAGCCAAAGAGTTTGGTCATAGTTGTGACTAGACGTGACCGCTCACAAACTGACCTGGTGGCACTGGTCTTTCCCAGGGTGATTTTTCTTACCTCTTGCAGATAAGGTTCTCAAAGGGAGCCTTGGCAGGAGAGATGAGGATACCAAGGGTCCCCCAGTTCTGCTCTAAACTACTTGAAACCAAGTAGAAATGGCAACGAAGGGGGGCTATGGGGCTGATTCAGCAGCCTGAGCTGGACTGTGCCAGTTGCATTGAAACATCCCCCCCATCCACATCTTAGGAGAGCCCATAAGCAGCAGGGATGAAGTGGACAGTGAGGAGCAGCAGTTGGATCTGCTCAAGAATTGCCAAGGCCCCATAACTTTTTCTTACCCCAACTGACCAAAAATATATCCAGTGGAGCAGGAAGGTTATTTTGACCACACACAGAGTCAGCATCAGTCCAGGCAAGAGCCATCCTGGAGCACACCACGTGCTCTGAGAACATCAAAACTATTTTATGTGGAAAAAAACATGATCCTGCAGGATCCTCTTGCGGCCCGAGTTATGCAGCAAACCCCGCATGACAATTCAAATAACACTGGGAAAATTATTCCCCAACTGGGTTTTGAATTCCTAGGTGCAGCAGGAGCTGGAAGCCCGAGGAATGCTCCTAAATCACCCACCTGTTATGGACCCTTGCAAAAGTGATCTTCTCCAGCATCGCTGGAAGCCTTGCGAAGCGACGGAGGCTCAAATGAGGGCTCTATCCTGCAAAATCAGGAGTGGTGCCAAGAGCAGAGCTATCCCAACGCCTCGCCAGGACCAACCACCTCGGGGGAGTGAGCCCTCAGCTGCCAAGAAGAGGAGCAGCTCCTGGAGATGCAGGGATGGGGAAGAGGTGGCCGTGCTGAAAGAGCTGCTGGAGGCTCCCCTCCTTCCAAAAGGAAGAGGAGACATTAAAAAGAGAGATAGACGCACTGAGAGGATTGTTTTTAGGAGCCTCCAGTGGTCTCCAAGTGCCTTGGGGACGTTGCAGCCAAGGCAGGGTTTGCAGCGTGGGTCCGTGGGGCTGGTTCCTGCCCCACAAGCGGTCGGGGAGGAGCAGAGGGGAAGGAGGAGGGAAGGAGAAGGAAATTGTGCCGTGTCCTCCTCTTATGCCAAAAAAAAAAAAAAAAAAAAAATAAACCCAAAACTGAAAGAAAAATATAAAACCCCTGTTTTCAGAATATAAAAAGGTTGTGAAAATAGGACTCCGAGGGCTCTGCAAATGATTGTGCTAATTAGATCCAGGGCCATTCAATACCTCTGAAGTGATGCTCAGGAATTTTGAACTACAGTTTTTAGTGTGATTACAGAGCGTATTAAAATTCTATTAGTCTTCACTTACATCGTGAGTAAGTGGGACGGAGTAACGGGTCCACACATTCAGGAACCCAAATGCTTTTAGCATAGCAGCCATTTTAGAACAAAAATACCCCTTTCCCCCACCCACCTTTTTTCAAATGAAAAGAAGCTTTATTTATGTAACTGCACAGCGTGAAACTACGAGATGTGAAATATTCAGAGTTACTGATTTTTCCACAGGGGCCCAAGTTTTGAGTGTTGTTGTAAAACAATGTTTATAATTGTTTAAGACTCGCTACATAGTATAATTGAGACACTCAGAAGAGAAAACTTTGTAGCAAAAGCTCTTTTTGTTTCTGCCTCGCAAATGATAAATTGTTAATGAGCACCTGTTACAATGTTAATGAAAGTAAGATCTGTATGTAAATAAAGAAAATTTAATAACTTAACAAGGTGGATTAAAATTCCCAACCTGCTCCTTGCTAATCTAATGCCAAACACCAAATAGTTGCTATCTAAGCAGGAAACTAGTTAATGTATTCACCTCCGTGTACTTTTCAAACTATAATTAATATTTTAAAAATTTATAAAACCGAAATCATAGGTTTGATTGTAACAAACAAAATATCTGCCTTTAATCTACTACAAAAGGTTGGTGCAAATCCCCTTAAATGATACTAAAATGTAAACCACAAGGCAGCACTGAGGAATTGATTATGTTTAACTTCTTTTGCATTTGTCCTAATCACATTCTTTATAATTGTATTTAAAATTACTCCAAAACAGTTGATTGGTAATTCTGTAGCACAGAAGAAATATGGAATGAGAACATTGTTTCCTTGGAAGAAAAAAAAAAAAAAATCCTGTTATAAATAACTTTCAAGGTATGTCCTCTGGACATTGGGTGAATATTAACACTTGACAAATGGACGTTTGTTGGTTTAAACTAAAGTGGAAGTTATTGAGAGGGAAAAACAAAGGCTCTTATTTCCTTGAGAATAAACTCACTCTCGTGTACTTTCTCTCATCTCCAAACCCCAGCCAGGGTTTTCCAGCAATGTCCTTTCCCCCCACCCTCCCTAATTCCCACCCCACCGAGCCCTGTGACCCCCCTGGGCTGATCTGGTGGTTTCTGCACTGATTTGTGCAGCCTGGGGGGGCTGGAGCTGTTGGTGGAGCCCCACAGCCCACATTAGCTCCAGCCCCACGAGCATGGCTCCAGGTCATCACATCGGCAGGGACCTCATCCAACCTTCATCTGGAGGTCCTTCATCCAACCTTGACCAGGTTTCTCAAAATCCCAAGGATGGAGACCCCTCAGCCTCTCTGGGATGCTGTCTCAGGGCTGCACCACTCTCATGGGGAAGGGTTGGGTGTTTGGGGCTTTCTTCCTTAAAAAGAGCTGGAATTTCCCATTGCAACTCACCTCCTGCCCTCCTGTTGGGCACCTCTGTAGCTACAGCACAGAGATGGAGCGAGGGAAGGGGTATCTCACCCTTCCAGTCTCTCTCCCCATGGGCCACCACTGCCACACACCCACCTTGCCCATATAAAAACCTGGTAGCCAAGTCCTTCCTAGCAGTAATACACTTACCTCCTCAGCTCCAGTGCTTTCCTCCCCGTTTCAGAAAGGTGACCAGAAACACAAAGAGAACAAGGGGTTTTGACAACACCCCAACATAAGCCCACCACCAACCCGTGGGACAAAAGCTGTGTGGCCAGGTAGGAATGATAACTGCTCTCACGCACCAGACCATCCTCTTCAGCTGCTCTGAGTGTAGAGACCTGGGTACAAAAGCTGGTGGTGGCCATCCATGGCCACGTGCGATGGGCCCAGCCAGCACACTCCCATGTCAAAGCAAACACTCCCACTGTCCTTGGGGGGCTGAGCCCCGGAGGAGATACCACAAATCACTATTTTAAAAATAAAAATTTTGGATAACACACATGCATTCTCTGTCCTTTAATTGGGAAGCACTTCACGGGTCTGCACTTAATCAAGATGGATACCTCATTAGGACATCTCCCAGGGAACCAGTTTAGCCTAACAACAGCAAATCGCAACGCTGCTGCTTAATTGGGACAATTTTTGCGAAGTCTCCACTTAATGGAGACATATTGGGACAGTGCCAGGAGTTAAGTGGTGTTAAATGAAAGAGGTGCAAAACTCCAACTTCCTATCTTTTTTTTTTATATAAAGATTGCCAGCTAAAAATGTAAATAAATGAAGGCTAAATATTTAGGAGTAGGGACTTCTTTTTTACTTTTTTGGTTGCATACCCGTAGAGAAATGTGGGCTGCTCAGGTCTGTACTTACTCCTGCCTCCAGTTAGAACCTTGATGAGCAGCAGCTTCTCTCCTGTTGTGCTTGGACAGAACGTACCACCTCTGGGTCCAGATCTGGGATGGAAGATCCTGGTTTTGCCTATCATAATCAAGATAAATTGTCACCCTCTCCTTCACCTCCTTGTGAAGGCATCTGTATAACTGTAAGAACAGGTCTTGATGGGAGCTGATGCTTTAACCCTGGAGCTCCATAAATGGAAGCCAAAGTCCTCACTGGAGCACCCCAGACTCACAATCATGTACATTTCTATGGTCCTGCCATCCAAGAGCCCTACTGCCCTGGCTTTGGGGGTCAGGTCTTCCACCTAAATGGCACAGGGGACCTATTCAATTATATATTCATGTCTATGGTGGGAAACTTTCCCCCATTTCCATGAAGTCTGGTCTGTCCTGCTGACACGATGTTGCACAATTGGCCTTGAATGGTGCAGGACCCAGTGCATCCCACCAGTATGGTGGGAAGGCTGGTCTGGTGGGCAAAGCCCTTGCTGGAGACTCTGGGCACCCCTGGTTTTGGCAAGAGCCACGACAGAGGGTCCAACAACCCAGTTACTTGCCCGTGGTTCATATCTGGGACCCGTTCACATGAAGGTCAGAGCCCACCTTCTCTCCAGTTCCTTCCCTGTGCATTGGGGGCTGCAATCTTGCTCTTTTTCCCATTTTTCTTTGGAAATTCAGCTGCTGGGGCAGTGCTGCACAGGTCAGTACAGGCTTCCCTTCTGGGCAAAGGCTGCTGACGAGGAAAGCCATCACACTGAGGACAGGCATTTCCCAAAATGACTCAGGGCAGCGGCAGCCCCCGAATGCACCGGGCACAGACACCCAGAGCATCTCCCAGAACATAAAACCAAACTCTCTTCAAAATGCCTTTCCCATGATGTCTTAGATCCCCTTAGATATCTCTGAG
>JAOTQQ010000071.1:1972331-1985389 GCA_026546715.1 Gallinago undulata | reverse complement strand
TCTCCCAGAACATAAAACCAAACTCTCTTCAAAATGCCTTTCCCATGATGTCTTAGATCCCCTTAGATATCTCTGAGCCCGAGAGGCATCAAAGCAGGTTGTTGGTTGTGTTTGGTTTTTTTTCTCTCCCCTCATCATTAAGAGAAGCTGTTTTACAGGTAGCCAAGCAATTTGAAGGAAATAAAAGGTGTGTAAAAAATGTCTATTCAAGACATTGACGCAGTAACCTGTAAAAGATTTTAGTTAAATACATTTCCTCGGGACTCCTACAGTCTTTGACTGAAAGTGTTTTGTACATAAACAAACAACAACGCTCCTTCCATCCATTAAAACCCACCAGTCACTTTAATACATCACAGCGTAACCATTTAGCTCAGTCATTTTTCATTGTTTGACCTCACTTTTAATTAGAGACTAAATTATTAATGCCATTTGATAGGAGACAAACTACTCGGGAGTGCTGCTGTTCTTTAGGCCAGCTCTCAGGAACTACACACTCAGATTTTGTACATTTCAAATAAAACACAAGTGGCCAGAGGAAAAACAATTTACATTTACAGCTCCTACAAACCCAGCATCCATCAAGAGTTTGGTGCTTAAAAAAAAAAAAAAGAAAAAAAAAGAAAAAAATCTCTCATGCTGTTAACAGTAGACTTTTAAAAATCAGCAAGAAAATATAAAGTTCCCCCAGAGAGAAACTCCCTGGAGATTCTTCAAGAAGTTCACAAGCTCTGGAAAAGTAGTTGCCGGATCCTGTAATCACGGCGCCGAGGATGGTTTAAAGAAGTTAACGGCGTATTTTCCCCGGCAGAGCTTTGATGTGGAGCTTCCCGAGGTGGGAAGATGAGCCCGCAGGACGAGGAAAGCTGAAGGTGATTTAAAGCCGGGGAGCGAGAGGGCACGGCTGCGGCAGAGACCCGGGGTCTGAGCCAGCTTAGCTGACACCAACGAGCCTCAAATCAGCCCCGAGTTGGTGAGGTCAGCCTGTAACGTGCCCATCACCGGGGCGTTTGATCCCGTGTAAGCACTAACCTGGTTTCTCCGCTCCTGGGGCTTTCTCTCTGAGGGCAAGGAGCGCCGTAAGACGGTGATTTCTCGGGGCAAACATGATGTTCTGCTCGCAGAGAGAAAGACCTGGTGTGAGGTCCTCCTCCTTAAAGATGAAGACCAGGCTCACGTCATAAAGAAGACAAACCTGGGATCCTTGGGATGACTACAGGGACTAGATGTGGTCTCCTTTCCTAATAAAGGGTCCAAGCACAGCCCCCTTCCCTCTCATTAAAGCCAAGCTCAGGTGACCCCTGATAAAAGCTGTGTTGGATTAAGGTGATCAACCCCCACCTGCAGGTTCCTGCTGAATTCACCCCACGGGTGTGTTTAGCCACCATCTCCTTTATCTGGGGTTTTTAGTGTTCCCAGGTTTTCCCAGGGCTGACCCGTCTTTGACCCCCAGCAGCTGCCCAGGTACTGGGGCTGGGGTCACAGAGCAGCCCCCCCAAACCCCACCATCTCCGGAGTGTCTGCCCCTCCGAGGAGAGCTCGGGACCCGCCGAGGGGGTCACGCTGCAACGGGGCGTTAGAAAAACCAGCCCCAAAACCCGTGTCAAAACTGCAACTCCGGGTGCTGGGTAAGGAGCTGGGGACAATTTGGGGATCGATGAGGGAACGATTTCTCCTGCAACGCTCGGTGGCAGCGAGACCCCTCGCTGTGTTAGACACCCCTTTGGCTGTTCCCCGCTCGGCTGCAGCGTTACGGAACAGGAGTGTGAGCTGGCTCTGCTGGTGATGAAGATGATGATGATGATGATGATGATGAGCACAGCCACCAGCCTTTCCCACAGCCGGCTCCCTCTGCCACCTCCGGGTGCGCGGATTCAGACCCAAACCCTCCCCCAGCTCTCCCCTCTTCCAGCTGGGGGTGGAAGCCCTGCACCTCCTCGGGCAAGGTGGGAGAGGAACGTTCCTCTGTTTTCCAGGCATTCCCAAGCATTCCAGGCCATACCAAATCTGCCCGGTCCATACCAAAGGCCCAGTGCAAACAACAATAATGTTTCAGCTCATTTGATGAAGCAGAAAACACGATCCCCACCTTATTGACTAAAAAGAGATCCGTTTTTCAGCCAGACTGCCCTTTCTGCAGGGGACGATGCCCGCCAAGCCCCTTTGCTCAGACCCACGACATTTCCCTGGCACAAATTTCAAGATTCTTCTGCCCTGTCCTGTTACTTCAGGCATAAGGTTTTTAAGTTCTTTGCCATCCAAATCCAGCCTGCAAAAATCCAGAGTTAGAATTTAGCCTGCAATGCTACCCCTGTCGAGTCAGAATGGGGTTTTCTTTCTTAGACATCTTTGTCTCTCTTTGTTTTAGTTGGTTTCGAGCAGTTATTTTCACTTACTCCCAAGAAACAGAAAAATTGCTCCTCCTTCTCCCCCCACCCCTCAAAATGATATAATCTCCCCGGTATGTTTTCAGAGTAAAATAACCGAGTGCGTATGAGGACTAATGGCCCTGAAGGAGCTGGCTAGATCTACTCACTCAATAATCCATGCT
The DNA here is from genome assembly GCA_026546715.1 of Gallinago undulata. NCBI lineage: Eukaryota > Metazoa > Chordata > Aves > Charadriiformes > Scolopacidae > Gallinago > Gallinago undulata. Next base: position 1,982,838 of record JAOTQQ010000071.1, on the reverse strand, counting down.
TTCAAAAAGCCTGATTTCACAGTTACGGAGACACCCCTGAGCAGTTTTGCTGCGGGAGCGAGTGCTCATAGCATCTCCTCTCCTCTCGACACGCTCCGGCAGCTCCCGCTAATGTCAGCGGGGACCTCCGTGTACAGCTCCAGGAAAATTGGACAGCGTCGGACCACAGCCTGCCCCTCAGAAGCACGTCCACAGCCTCCAGTGGAGGTAATGAGACCCTCGGCGCATCCCGAGGGATGGGAGCTGCTCGGGAGGATGGAGAAGCTCCTGGGAGGCAGCAGGTCCAGCTCAGCCCGGGGTCCCTCTGCGGAGAGGGCGATGCACCCACACGAGATGCTGCTGCTGGGTGGGAAGGACCCCGGGGGGTGGGAGGACCTTCCTCCTCACCAGCGCTGGTCCTACAGCAGGAGGGAGAACTGCAGGACAGAAGCTCGTAGCACAAAGCCAGAGTCCTTGAACGAACCCCCCAGTTCACACTCCTTTCTAATCTGTCGATGCCCTATGTCCAGTAGTCAGCGTTTTAAATTGTTATTAAACGTCTTTGGGGGGATTATAATTTGTATGCCTGATTATACGATGGATATACCTGTCTATCTGGTGGTATCACAAATAGCCATACCAAAACGATGATTGAAATACATAATCCCCCCAAAGATGGCCAGAACAATTTAAATTTCCCTCTGCCTAATCAAGAGAGTTGGGGGATTAGGTACACAATTTAAACAGAGGAGAAGGTTTGGTTTATGTTTTTAAAACCCGATGGGGGCACAGGGAACTGGCGAGGGAGAAGTTAGACCTCCTTGTCCATCCTTCCACTGTCTCACCTCAGCCAGACCCACTGCCCGGCACTGGGAGCTTTTCCTCCTTTGATGGGAGAGCTCTTTCCCTCCCTCCTTCCACCTTCCAACATCTCCAGTGATTTCCCAGGGTCTCCTGGAGAAACCACCTCAGCACCCAGCCTGGTGGCACCCCAAAGGTGCCGTGGCTGCTGTGACCCCATCTTTGGGACCACGGCGTGCTCCTGGTTTGCACTGCTGAGATTCCCGGGGCTCCAGGATACCCCTGCCCTTCCTTCCCGGCACGGAGTGACAATGGCTGCATCACCCCTTGGTGACCGTGGGGGACGAGGCTTCTCTGGGGGAGCTCCAGGTGAAACAGGGGCCCCTGAGCATTTCAGAAGAGGGTTAAAAAAAAACCAAAAAAAAACAACAAAAAAAAAAACCAACCAAGTAGAACAAAACCAAGCCAAACTCTCCCAAGTTTCCCTTCCTTCAGCAGATATCGGAGCTGCCAATACTGCACCCAGCAGAAGTGATCAGTTTGTCTTCCTCACACTGACAATAAATCCAATCACACCTTGGACGGGTAAATAGAATCGATTGAGCCCCTGCAGCAGCGCCCCCCCCCCCCCTCGGCTCGGTGCCAGCCCCCGCTCCCTCACCAGCCGCGCTAACAGGGACAGCCCGCCGGATTCCACCCCCCGCATTTACCTCCTGATTGCGGAGCCATCTCTGTCATTAAGGGTAAATTAATCAAGAGAGGTGGATGTTTTCGACAAGCTGCGCTGTTTACTTCGGGAAAAAAAAAAAACCAAACACAGAAACAAAATTAGTGTGACACGGGGAGAGCCAGACACTCGCTGGGCAGAGCCAAGACGACGAATCCTTGGGAAGGCAAAATCACTTACGTGTTGTCACCGGCTCCGGGGACAACTTGGGAGGAGGGATCCCTGAGCAAGGAGAGAGCTCCACGGGGCGCACAGCCCTTGGGCAGGAATCCCTGCACCCCTTCCCCATGGTCCCCGCTGCCAGCACCCCCCTGTCTGGGAAAACCAGGGCTCTTAGGGATCACACGCACCAGCACCGGGGTTGGATGGTCACCCCTCTCCTCTGGCCGGGGCTGGGATGTCCCCGGTCCCTTTGGACACCCCTAGGAAAGGTCCTTCTCTCCCTTTGGCCTGGGAAAAAGGCTGGGAGAAGTTCGCAGCCATCCATAACCCTCCGGCTGGGTCCGACCAGATGCAGCTGAACCATCATCTAGTTAAGAGGAAAAGATCACCCCGGATTTAAGAGGCAGCAAGGCCTCCATAACTCTTCCTTGGAGCCCAGCCCGCCTGGATTTATGCTGGGCAGGAGGCAGATAGAACTCCTGGAATGGCACTGCCCCTTCTGGGATGGATGGAGCCCCTCACCCTGGTCCCTTATGGGGAAGTCTGGGGGCCACATCCGAGCTCTGGGGGGGGGGAAATGGGATGGGGGGCAGTCCCAAGCCGTGGTGCTGCCTCTCCCGGTTCCCATCTGCGGCGCCCGGAGCAGGGGAGAGATTTCTGGGGTTTTTTTTTCCCCCCTTTCTTCTTCTTTTTGTCTTTGAAATCTTGTCAGTACATCAACACACTTGATAAGGGCAGTGTTGTAGTTACACTTCTTTAATTAAGTGAATAATTAAAAAGAAGTTGATCATCAATTAGTTAATTAAATAATTAATCCATTTTACTTTCATACCCTTTTTTGTTAATCACTGTGGCTTCGGTAATGAGCCTCCTATGGGTTGCTAAGCAACTGCCTCCTCGTTTAAACAATCAGCAGCTGCCGCCCGTCAGCGCCCGTGTGAAGGGATGCGGCGGGGCTGCCAGGGCCGTCGGGGGGGGGCACCGACCCTCCGGGGGTCGCGGGTTCGATCCCCGCCTCCGGAAATTCCCCCCACCACCACCACCCAATCTACCCCTCTGTTGCTGGAATTCCTGCTTCCCAAAAGCCGCTGGAAAACCGAGGCCGGTGGGCTCCGCCGCTGCCCAGGCCGTGCGCGCCGCGCTGAGGAAGACTGCGGTGTGGAGGGAGGAAGGCAGGGGATGCGGCGCCGCTCCTCCCGCCGGGGAGCATCCTCACCCCCGACGGGCGACGGCACGGCTACCCCCGCCGACGGCCTGCGCCCTCCCGGCAGGCACATCCGCACCTCGGCCCCCCCGGCACCCCGTGCCTCAGTTTCCCCGAGGGAGCGCTGCCCCGACGGTGCCCGCCCCAGCGCCGGGCCGGGGGTACCGAGGGGGGGTGGAGGGCCGGGCTGGCTCCCCCGCCACGGAGACAGCCCCCCCTTCCCTCCTCTTTATTCTCCCGAGTTCTTCTTTTTTTCTTCTTCTTCTTTTTTTTTTTTTATTTTTTTTTATTTTCCTCCTCTGTTGCCAATTGTTTCTCTGCCCCGGGGCCAACCTGTAAATGAGATGTTACATCTGCACCCAGCTAAGTAAACACTTTATAAATGAATAAATAAGTGGATAAATAACGAAATAGTAATACCTGCGCCGAGCGGAGCCAGGCGCGGCAGCTCGGCCGGGGGGGGCGGGGAGCCGGGACCGGGGAGGCCGAGGTGAGACACGCACCATCCCCCCCGCAACCCCCCGCAGCCCCGAGCCTCTGCACCGAGCCTCCTCCGGGGGGGGGAGGGGGGTCTGAGCAGGCTATCCCGGAGCCTTTCCCCCCGGCATTGCAGTGGCACTGGGACAGTGGGACAGTCCTGGTGCCCTCACCCCCCCCCCACTCCAGATCCTGTCCCCGAGGCGGGGGGGGGGGTCCGAGGCTCGACATCTCCCCCCGGGGCTCCCGGCTGCCCCCCGCCCGGCCTCAACTTTGTAATTATACCGGATAACGAGAACAAATGGAAGGAGCACTCATTGAGTAACTGATATCAATTATGGAAGCAGGCTCCTGAGCCGGGAATAAATGATGGGGGAATTGGCCGGAGAGGGAGTGGGAACAGACATGTTATTATTTACGCCAGATTAAGGAAAGTATCCAATTTGCTGGCCATCTCCTTCCGCCGGGAATCGGCATCAATTTTATTATTGTTCCTCAGATTTTAATATGCTCTAAATGAATTACGATCGAGCTAGGTAGTTAGTCAATAGTTTAATGCAATTAATTAACTTCCCATCGCTTGGTTATCTCTGCCCCGGGCCCCCTTTCCCCGACCGGCCCCCAGCGGGTGGGTTGCGGGAAATTAGGGGGGGGGGGGGCGGGTTCCGCGCCCCGCCGCCGGGCTCCGCGCCTCTCCGCCGCCGTCTGTGTGTCTGTGCGTGTCTGTGCGTGTGTGTGTTGACTCTTCGGCGTCTAGATTTTTTTATTATTTTTTTTTTTCCCCACTGTTCCGTGCATTGTACGACATAACTAGAACTGAAGCAGTACATTTCTTCAAACAATGCCTCCCCGATTCCATTTGTAATGGAATTGGAGGGAGAAAATGTAATTGTGTGTTAAACATGAGGCAGCCATACATGAAGATAAGCAGGGCTGAGTGACTGGGGATGGAAATCCAGCGCGGGGACTAGATACTGGAGGTCTATTTTGGAGTTAAATGGCTCATAAAAAAGAGGAGGCTGGCGTTTAGCTATTTCTTTGCCCGAGCATCTATAGGGCTGCGCATGTGGCGCTGCGATTTTGGAGGTGGGGGGGGAGGGGGAGAAAGGGAGGGGGAGGAGTAGGATGGCTCGCTTGTGTGGGGCTGCTGGGGGGACAAGGGGTAGGGGAAGGGGGGAGCAGCCCGGGGGGGGGGGCCGGGGCCGCCTGTCCAGGGCCCCCCATCAGGCCACCCCGGGGTGGGTATCCCTTGGAGCTGACTCCTCTGGGACAACTTCTGTGAGTCGGGTGGGGACAAGAGTGACCGGGGGATCCCTCCCGGTTTGAGGGATCACACCGGAGCAGAGGGGGTGGAGAGCGGAGAGCTCACCGGGATGCTCACCGGGGACACGGGGGTGCTCACGGGGGACACGGGCGTGCTCACAAGGGACACAGGGTGCTCACCGAGGACATGGGGGTGCTCACAGAGGACACGGGGTGCTCACCGAGGACATGGAGGTGCTCACAGAGGACACGGGGTGCTCACCGGGCACACGGGGGTGCTCACAAGGGACACAGGGTGCTCACAGAGGACACGGGGGTGCTCACCGGGGACACGGGATGCTCACCGGGCACACGGGGGTGCTCACAGAGGACACGGGGATGCGCACCGGGGACACGGGATGCTCACCGAGCACACGGGGGTGCGCAAAGGGGGTGCACAGAGCAGCCCCGGGGGTGCGCACCGGGAGCAGGACCCTCTCCCGCCCGCGGAACCGCAGACGGAGCCGCCCCGGGGTCCCGCAGGGTGCCGAGTCCCGTGTGTCGTGTGTGTGTCCCCCACCCCAAGGGGCACCAGGCCCCGCGTCCCGTCCCGCCCCCGGCCGGGCTGGCGGGGCCGTTCCCGGGGGGGGCCGGGGCCGGCCCTTCCCCGCCGCACATCTGGGAACGTCGTTAGGGCCGCCCCGCTCAGGAAGTTTTTCACACTTCACGTCTCATTAACCGCAGGGCTCGGATTCCTTGGGAAAGGGGGGACAGGCGGGAGGGCGGCCCGGGGAGGGGGGGTGGGGGGGTGCGGGGACCGCAGCTGCTGGGACAAACCCGGGGGGAGGACCCGCACCCACCGCCCCCCCCACCTTCCCCGGGCTCCTCCGTGTGGGGAGAGGCGGCCCTGCCCCGGCCGTCGAGGGGAGGGAATGTGGGGCAAGGGAGGGGGCGCAGAGACGGCAGAGGGGACCCCCGGACTAGCTGCAAGAGTGTGTGTGTGTGTGCGTGTGTGTCCCCCCCCCGCACCGCCCCGACGGGGCTCAGCCCCTGGCGCAAAAGGAGCCGGGCTGCCCCGTCCTCCCCTCCTCCTCCTCCTCCTCCGGAGCCCGCGGGGGCGGCCCGGGGTCCGCAGGGACCGGGGAGGGTTGGGGGGGTGATGGGGGTGTGGGGGCTGGCAGCTGAAATCACAGTCCCCGCTCTTCCCCGGGGCTCGGCCGCCCAGGGGACACGGCCTTCTGGGGAGGGCGAGGGACACCCACCCCCCCCACCCCCCCCCAGCATCTTAAATGTTTAAAAAGGGTTTATTCTGTACTTACAGTGAGCGAAATTAAAAAGAAACAGTAAAATATTTGAAAATGAAGTGCGTTATGTTTAATAAATTTAAAATGAACAAAGGCTGCTATATTGCCAGCAATATCATTTCTTGCCCAGGGGCATTAATAAAGACTGAAAGGTTTGGAAAAAAACAATATTTTCTATTAAAATTCTACGGTGCGTTTCAATATTAAAAGGATAGGTGATGAATTTTCAGTGTTACTCAGACGGGGTCAGCGACTAATTTCATTTCTTTCTGGTCAGCATTCTGTCGATAATTAATCAAAAGCAGAGTTTCTTAATGAAACACTTTTCATAAGGTGATAATTAGCAGGAAAGACGCGGAGTGCAGACAGTCACTGGTAGCTGTCTAATAACCAGAATGAAACCGGGTCCTGGGAGTTAAGCAAGAGCTCAAAAAAAACAAAAAAAAATACAAATAAAAAGGGAGAAGAGGAGGAAAAGGGATTGGGGGGGTGGGGGGGGGCGCCTTCTGCAAAGTCCCGGGAGAGGGCTGTGTTTCTCAGCCCGTTGCCCGTCGTTTTTAACACCCGAGTGGGTGTAATTTTGTCTCCCGGGCTCCGCGGGGAGCGGAGCGGGCGCGCAGCCCCTCCAGCCCGGCCCCAAGGCTGATGAGGGGGTGGAAATTGGGGGGGGGTCGGGGCGAAGGTGCCTCCCCCCGGCCCCACGGAGTGAGCTTCAAGGGAGAAATCAGTGCAGAAAACACGCTCCCCGCCCGGGCCTTTCCCCGCCTCGACCCCGCATAAAAATTAAAAAAAAAAAAAAAAAAAGAGAAAAAAAAAAAAGAAAAAAAAAACGCGTGGAAAGAGTAAATGAAGTTAATGAAGAAAATTAGCAGCGATTAGTGACAGCACTGGGGGCCGGGGGAGCGGGTGCTCCGGCCAGGAAAGTGGCTGGTAACAATTCCAAAGGCACCTCGCCCCTAAACAAAAGAAATTAGCCCCTGGAATGATATTAAACAGTATAAAATGAACCGAAAGTTGTAATAAGTGAGGGATTAAAAAGGAGCTGGCGTTAATTCGCGGGGCTGAGGAGAGCCCAGCAGAAGGGGGAGAGAGGTGCGTTCAGCCTTTAATTAATATTTGGCTGGAGCACACCTTATTCATAATACTCATTGAGGTAATTACTCCACAAACAGACAGGGATAATTTGTTTAGATAGATAAAAATAACCTTCAGGTGAGATTTGAAATACAAAACCAATCTATCCCGTGCATCTACTCTGGCACTTAAACAGCAAACCTTTCAATGGGCTGCTTTTTTTTTTTTTCTCATATTAATTTTTTTTTTTTTTAATCCGAACATGAATGACAGGTACCGCTTTCCTACGACGCCGGGTTTTTTTATTATGAAATTCTCCTGAAATGCTGTAAACTTTCAGATAAAGCTGAGAGGCAGGAGGCTGTTGAGTAGATGAGATTATTGATAGTTATTGAAAGTATCCAAATAGGATTTAGAAATCGGGCTCCTGCGCCTTTAATAGAATTCCAGATAATCTTTTATCACAACAAGACACCCATAGAATTATTTAAACAGATTGGACTATTCCAGCAGCAAATTTCAATTATTCTAATGCTTTAATAAATGTGTTGTGTGTGTATTAAATTCAAGCTTCTTAATCCAAATTTTACGATTTAACTGTTCTGATTTTTCATTACAGCTACACCCACATACAACAATTTACTACTTTTTTTTTATTGTTTGGGTTTTTTTTTTTTCCTTAGGAAACTGATGCCTTATCGAAACGGGCCCGCAAATAAAATACAAAATAAATAAAGTCTGACTTAGGAAGTGAGTTCCGGACGCCCCCAGACAGATAAATAAATAAATAGGAGGCTCCGCAAAGCCCTGCGAGGAGCGCGGAGGGGAGCGCAGGTAGGAGACGTGACGGGGAGAAAAAGGGAAAGGGAAAAAGAAGAAGGAAAAAAAAAAAAAAAAAAGCCACAACCAAATCGCAGGAAAATTAAGAGCGCAGGATTGAATTGATGGGATCTGGGGGCTTTGTGGCTGGAACCTTTTGTTTCAATATTTATTTCCTCGGAGGTTAATACCTTTTTTTTTTTCCCTTTTTAAACGTAACAGCAGGTGAGAGGGAGAAGCGTGGCCTTCAAAATCTGTCAGCATCAAACCAACTAAAGGAACGGGATTATCAAACAGTGGGAGAGAAACAATATTTGAAATTATCATTAAATTATGGAGACAAGCTCTCGAAAGGAGGAGGGCACAAAACGGATCAGCGGCGTCCCCTGCACACGCACACACACGCACACACACGCGTGTTCACACGCGTTCCTCTCTCTTCCCGTAAAGGAAAAATAATAATAATAATAATAATAAATAGCGAGGGGCGTCCTCTGTCGAAAGGGGAAAGAGTTAACAGGTTATTAAATATTAGAAGTCCCGACTAATGAGGGGCTCGCGGCCTCTGTGGTCTCGCCGAGCGCATCAGCGGGGCCGGCGGGGTCCCCCTGCCCCGACGCCCCCCGGCTCTCCTCGACGGGGCTCCCCCGCTCCGGGACGAAGCCGGAGACGCATGCAGATGCGGCGCTGATTAATTTGTTTTCCGTCATTTTCCTTTGCCACCATCGCCCCCCGTCCCCGCACCCCCCGTCCCCGCACCCGGAGCCCCGGCAGCTTCGCCTGCGGGCTTGGGAGCCGCGGCCTCGGCGGGCGCTGGGCTGTGCGGTACAGCGCGGGGGTGCGCCGCTGCCGGGAGGGCTGGCCCTGCTCCTCGGACTCCCCCCGGGACTGGGGGGCAACCCCTGGACGGCACCCCTTCCCTGGACGGGCCGACGGGCGCCTCCTCCCCGGGGGGGGCAGAGCATCCCTTCTTCTAGGGGGGGGGAAACCAGAGTACCCCTTCCCCCAGGGGATCCCTTCCCGGGGGGGCAGAGCATCCTTTCCTCGAGGAACAAGGCACCCCTGTCCCCGGGGGGGACCAGAGCATCCCTCTCCGGGGGGGGGGCAGAGCAATCACTTTCCCACGGGACAAAGCCTCCCTTTCCCCGGGGGGGACCAGAGCATCCCTTCCTCGGGCGGGGGGGGGACGAACGGACAGACGGACGGGACAGAGCACGACTACTTCCCGCTCCAACCACCCCAAGCTACCGCACCCCCCCTGAAATAATCCCCCCCCGCCGGAGGGGAGCCCCTGCCACGCGTTATTTGCTTACAAGGGGCCCGGAGGCGGCTCAGCCCCCGGGGCTGTACCCTCGTTATTAAGCAGTTCAGTTCGTTAATATTTCAGGGCTGACCCCGCGGAGGATGTGCCGAGCCGCCCTGACCCCAGCCCGCCTCCTTAAAGCGCTTTTGTAATCAGCTGTTAACTATACAAATAGCCTGGCTGCTAAGGATTATCAGATAATCGTATTTTATTAACTGCGAGAGGCAGCCTGTAAATATTTAGTTTTATTATCTCGCCGGGTATCAAATATTACTCCAAATTTCCCACTTACGGATTTTGCCCTCCTTCCCCAGCTTGGAAAAGTTGTGCAAGTTTAATTTTATTATTTATATTTTGAGAGGTGGTAAACATTTCGCTTTGTTTGACTGGAGTAATTGTGTAAATCTTATTAGCAATATGCATATTTACTGTAGTGCTATGCAATGTTAAATTGGTTTTAAATTATATAATTACTACTCTCTATTCCTAAATGGATATTTAGAGCAGGTTGGAAATTGTTGTACTTTCCGGGACCTCTCCGGGCGTTTGCGGGGCGCCTTCCCCGCACCCCCCACCCCCCAAAAAACCGGGCACTTTTTGCCTGCGTGTGGCAAGAGGGGAAAATGGCAGGTTGGGGCCGAGGGGGGTGCGGGGCGATGCGGGGCCGGGGCGGCGGGGGAAGGACCCGCCGGCCGTGGGGGAGCCGGGCGGCGTCGATCTGTTTTATAATCTTTGTTTAATGTTGCATTTCTAAGCTCTGTATTAAGCAGCTGTATCAGCGGTTAGATATTTAGTTGTATATAATTTACACCCTGATCCTGAATCGATCCGACACCTCCGGATGGAGTCTCTCTCATTTTTCACGCTCCTTTCGAGGTGCTGAAATAATATCCTCTCATTAGAAGGCTGCGAAGCCTGGCTAATTTATCCAAACTGTCAGTGCCTTGTACAACCTCGGGTTAAAAATAAATCAGCAAAGAAACAACACCACCCCCCCAACCCCCGCACACCCTCCTCTCCCCCCCCCCCCCCCCCCTCCAACACACCCCAACGGAACCGATTCATCAACAAAATTAAAGTAGCCTCCATCTAACCGATTTACTGGCAGAGGGGAAGGCATTCACCAGCCGCGCCGGCTCCGCCGCTCCCAAACCTCAGACATTTATTAGAAAATTGTTTCCCCTCCGCGGAATCAAATCACAGCCCGGGAACTGCGCGGGGGGGTGCATGTGTGTGTGTGCTTAAAGTGTGTGCTTAAAGTCCGCCAAAGTCTCCGCGCTCCGCGGAGAAACCCGCTCCACCCCCCCCCCCCCCCCTACCCCCCCCCTTGTTCCCCCCGCACTCACTCCTCCCCGCACCCCCGGCCGCGTTCGGGCTCAGCCCCGCTCCGCGCCCGCGGAGCCTAAGCGGGATGC
>JAOTQQ010000071.1:1939741-1957241 GCA_026546715.1 Gallinago undulata | reverse complement strand
GGGGCAAGCGGAGGGGTCATTTGTTACAGGATCAAAAGATGCTGGGATGCGGCCGGAGAGGAGGGACCGGGGGGGGGGACACACATTATGGGGTGGGGGGTGACCTGCGGGGAAAGGGGAGACCCGCAGGGGTTGGGGGGGTGTTATCCCCCCCCCCTCCATCCGTCTCACGGCTCAGGGATGGAGCCCTTTCCCTCCCACTGTCCCCCCGCCCCGCTCTCGGTTCCTTCCCCTGTCCCCATCTGTCCCCCTCGGTGCTGGTGTGTTTTGGCCTTTGTGTCCCAGCCGTGCTGTCCCCCCCCCTCGCTCCCATCTCCTTCTGCCCCATTAACCCCCGGCACGAGTCCCGGCCACAAAAGGGCTGCAACCTGATCCAGGCTTTATTGAATCCCTATTGTTCTCCCGGCTAATTCCCCCTTGTCCTCCCTTCCCCGCCACGGGCAGGGGAGGCCTGAGGGGGGGGCGGGGGGGTGGCTGCCTCTTAATTGCTTTAAAACTAACTGCCCCACCGCCCGACGGCCGAGGGACCCGCGGCAGGTCGGGATGGGGGCTCCCCCTCCCTGGGAAATTAATGCCTTTAATTCCAAGTTGGTCCCTGGGAAAAAAAAAAAAAAAAAATCACTGCCCACCCCCGTCCTAGGCACGTCGGGAGGAATCGCAGGGCTTTTAAACAGGGGATTAAGGAAAGTGGTCACTTTTGACTCAGTGGGAAAAATCCCTCCATGACGGTAATGAAAGCCTGGATGATATAAGTATCTTCTGGTTCACAATAGCAATTAATATGGTAATATTCTACTATTAAAGATGCTAACATTAAGATGGAACTCGTACGCGGTTAAAACATTTAATAGAGGGGAAAATGCATTCCTTGAGCATCAGGTAACAAAGTCAAACGGAGGAGGGGGGAGTGAAAGTCTCTTAAAATAACAAAGGCCTCTATATAATTTGGAAAGGCTTTTAATACTCCCTTTTTCCTCCAGGAAAATCTTGAGGTGCTTTGAGAAGCGCTGGGGGAAGGAGCTGGAGCTGGGTGGGAAGAGCTCTCCTCACGGGGGCCCATCCCCAGTCCTTTTTGGAGACCAAATGCCACGGGGGCCACCTGCAAAGACCTGCTGGTGGCCCACAAGGAGCCCGAGCTGCAACAAAGGTATGGAAGCATCACAGTCCCCCAGAAACATGGGGGCTGGCAGGAGGGTCTGGAGGGCTCTGGTCAAACCTCTGCTCCAGGTCAGGCCAAGTTCAAAGTCAAACCAGGCTGCCCACGGCGCCGGGCAGTGGAGCTGAGCATCCCCTGAGGATGGAGGCCCCAGGACCTCTCCGAGCTCTCTCCTGGTGCCTCACTGTGTGCATCCTGGTTTGTTTTCCCAAATGTTGTGAGTCGTTTGCACCACTGAGGTCCGTCCACACACTCCCTGGTTTGCCCTGGGGTGCCTAGTTCCACGCCAGCACCCCGGCTCACGGCTGTATGGTGAGGCATGGCAAAGTCCTTGGTTACTGCTGGAGAAGAAGGAAGGGTTAAGACCTGCTCACAACTGCCCTACGAATCCCCTTGGTATGATCCATTTGCCAAGCAGAGGATAGATACAGGCATGCAAAAATACCCTCTTAGCCGAGTTTTTAAGTATCAAACTATTTGGGAGAAAATTAGAAAGTACTTATTTCAACTGCAGTCCCTGCTTTTATTATTGTAAAAGCCTTTTCTTCTTTCCTTTTTCATTTGTTTTCAATTAAAACCAGTCAGGATTTAGGTTTTTGCTTTTTTCACTAGAATAAAAGTAATTTGCAAAGACAATGCTGTTGTGGGGATGGGAGAACCTTTCAGCTGATGAGTAGAAGCAGCAAATATTTACCAGCTGGCTGCGATGATGAGTTGGAGACTGATGTGGAGAGCATGGTCTTCGTCCTGCCCACAGCTTTGCTGACTTCATCAAATTGGACCATCTTCATTCTACAGTTATTTTTTTCTCTAAAATGTAGCATTCCTGGGGAAAAAAAAATAAGAAAAAAAAAGAAATTTTCTTCTGAAGCTTGCGCTTCTGCATAGTTTATTTAAAAGAAATTCTGCTTGGCTGATCCCAAGGATTCATGTAGGTCACTGGGGCTCCCGTCTGACCAGCTGCCTCAGGTTCCCTGCTCCAGGCTCCTTCCCTCTTGGTCCAGGGAAGTTGCACACACAAAGCCGTGTGGGGATAAATCCTCTGCTAAGGTCGCAGCTGAATCAAAGCCGGGCATCACGGGGAGATGTGAATCATTGCCCTTTCACCAAAATCGGGGAAGACGGGAAGGAAAATGAACAGAGAACAGGTCAAGGAGGTGTTGGTGCCAGGAGAAGCTCTGCTGCCCCGTGCTGGAGGCTATACCTCTGTGTGAGCTGCTGAGGATTCTCCAGAGCCCACGCCGAACGGATCAAGCCAGATTCCCCAAAACTTCATGTTTAACTTGAGCTCCTTCTGATGAAGCTGGTTAGGGAGCAGCCAGACAAGCCAACGGCAGGCAGGTCTGCAGGGACCGTGGGTGGCACGGGTGAGTGTAGGCACACAACCTCTTCAGCCAGGCTTGTGCCTTCAGTGCCTTTCCCCTTTTTCCCCCCAGAAAATTTCCTCGTGACATGCTCAAAATTGGCTCCGTTGCAAATAATAACTCAGCGATGACACGGCATGGAGCAGTGGATCTAAAAAGAATACTAACAACCGAGAAAAAATTATTAACAAATGCCACTCTTTAATCCTCTCTGTTATTTCTTCACCGTCTGTTGCTATTTTGATAGTAAAATTGAAGACATCAAGAAAAACGGGGACCCTCCAAACTGCTCCTCGGCTGCGGCCAGCACGATGGGAGCTGAGAGGTAGCTCTGCTGCTGGAGGTGAGTAAAGTTGACCCTTGGGGTCATCTCCCACCCTTGTCCCCTCGTCTCGTCCACACCCAGCATCTCCTGCTGGAGCCCACCCCACCACGCACAGAGGGGCTCAGCCCCGCAGCCGAGGGGGCTTCGTCAGGGAGCACCGCAGAACCAACTGTAAGGCAGATAAAAAAGTCAGAACAGGGTAAAAAAAAAAAAAAAAGCTACTGAAACTGAGCAGTGGGTGACACCGTGAGAGGAAGAAAAAGCCTCAAACTTTAAAGGCCGTATTAAAAAGAGGGCATGCAGAAAGTGAAGTCAATTAGGCAAAAGAATCGTTTGCTGACGGAGGTCGCCGGGCCGAATTCCTAAAAGGATTCATGAATCGACTAAAAATACCCTTGGGATAGTTTGAGCACGGACTGAGTTACTGAAGGGCAATGCCCCAGATGACCCAGGAGACCCTTTCCAATCCCACAGTATAAACAATGGTGCTATTAACATTTGTACTTAGTACCTGCTCGGACTCCTCGCCTGCCACCGCGGCGCTTCGGCTCCCACCCGCAGCAGGAGAGCATCCTTTAGGTACCCAGGAACTGCTCTGGTTTCTTAGCCCCAAAACCACCCCCCGTAGGCAGGGAGTTATGGAAAACCCTCTTGACAATGGCAGGAGCAGCCAGAGGCCAAAAAGATCAGTGGAAAAGGCTGATGGAAACCCTGCAGCGCTGAAAAGAACAACGGGAAGGCTGGAGAGAGTCGCCAGCAAGGGGAGAGACCCAGGGCACGGAGATCTTGATGGCCAAGTAATGCCCAGGAGGCACCTGAGGGGCTCAGGGGGACGGGGAAAACCTGGGGAATTTGCAGGCGTGTATTGTAATTGTAGAAACAAAGGCAACTGCATCTGAGAGGACCAAAAAAAGAGCCAGAGGGAGTTTGGATACCACATGAGGAAAGGCAGCAGGATGGTGGGCCCCACCAAGATGCTCCAGGTGCCCTTTGCCGTTGGGTTGTGCCGTCCCCCCGGGGAGGAGTTATCGGTGTACGGAGCCCACACAGATCAAGGACTGCGTGTGGTCCAGACTGTGGCAGGGGAAAAGCCATTTTGTCATTATTTCCCTTATTATCCCTGATGACTAGACCTGGCTGAAACGACACCCCGTGGCGTCACCGTTGGGCACTGCCCTGGGAGGCGCAGGGCACCGTTGCCCCTCGCAGAGACGTGGGGGTCCGGGCTCAACGTGGAGGCAAAGCTGCAGCCCCACATCTCAAACTTGTCATTCAGGTACTGAGGACGAAAACGAAAACAAGGTTAGATAAAAGCATTCGCTATCAAAGCGTAATTATGCACCCACAGGCTGAGGCTCATTATTCATCCTCCAACCTGGAAACAAATTAGTCTAATGAAGCCATGATTTAACACGGGGAAAGGATGTAAAGGCTGGAGAGTATTTGTGGCCGTGCTCGAGTGTCCAAACCAGCACTGAGCTCTGGGTACCACCTTTGTCACCAGAACCAGGTGCTTCCTACACCTGGTGGCGTGTCCAGGACTGGGGTTTCGCTAAGAGCGGGTTGCAGTTGCTCGGAGGTGGGAATCTGAAGCCATTAGAGACCGGTGAGATGTGGGGGCTCACCACAGCCAGAGGTGGTGGCCAGAAGAAACCCAAACACCAGCCTCCGAGTCAACCCAACGAGAGGGACACATGGAGCTGTGGCAGAAGCTCCCCGCCGACAGCCAGCGCAGCCCCACGGGGGGGGGGGTTGGCTCCAGCGTCCTCTCGTAAATTGTGGAACCAAATCCCAGGGGCTGGGCAGAAAAGAAAGCGCTAACTACCTACAGTGGGATGGCAGCTCTCGGGGGGTTTACTGCGCGAGCGGTTAAGAAGCTGAAGACTATAATTAAACTGCCCGGGAATGTCTAATCACAGCAAGGAAGGCCTTTGGCCCTGCTCCTTCCCTGCAGAATTTGGGGAGAAACGAAATTACATCATAGCAAAGGGACTCGACGGGCATTCAGTCCAGCGCTCTCCCCTCCAACCCCCCCTTCCGTCCCTCCAGTTTGGAACCAGTTGCTCTGGCCACCTAGAGAAGTCACCCAGAAACTCTACGTCCCGGCGGGAGGGGGAGAAGGCTGGGTTTAGGGGCAGTAAGGAGCCCGGAGCAGCACACACAGCCAGTGATATATAGCCCAGGCCTGAGCTCTGCAGCAGAGCACAAAAGGTTCAGGAGACCTGGTAAAGACCGTGCCAGTACCCGAGAACAAGTCCCCGAAGGCCCCCGGCTGAGCCGTTCTCACCGCTTTATTCCCGCGCCCCCATCCTAATGTGCTTAACTGTAAATGACCCCTTTATTTTTTATATCTCCATTTCATTTTCCCCCTTCTTCCAGGGAAGCAGTAAAAAGAGGGAAGGCGAGAAGCAGAGCTCTTACTGCAGAGCGAGCACTGACACAGAGCAATTCTGGGGACCCGGCAGCTCTCGCTGAACGTTTCTACCATCACAAGGAAGCTCTGGGCTTCTCCTCCGAGAGCCAGGATCCTGCTCCCAGGTTCCCAGAAGAAGCCTGTTGGGATGACGCAGGCGGAGGTGAGCTGCATCTCCTCCAGGGGCCCTGACATCCACTGTGTGAGGTTGGCACTATATTATTTCCAGTTTTGCTGGATGTTTTATTCCCTGCTGGCCTGGGGTTCATCGCCAGAGCGGGGGTGAGGACAACCCGGCTGAGCACAGCCCCCCCAAACATCACCCTCTCCGTTGTGCTCTTTGTCTCTGACATGCAGAGGATGCTCAGCCACCCCGGGCAGAAGGACAACAGCTTGGTGTTTATTAGTATAATTTTTAAAGGTGCCTCATTGTATTTATTTGCCGTGTGGTTAAACATTTATTATTTATATTTAATTTTCCCAGACTCAAAGGGGCATCACTAGTGGCTGAGTGTCTGCAGATTCAGTGCAGCTCCTTCACACACTTATTTATGTAACCTTGGCCTCCCCCGAGGGGCTCCCGTTCCACCATGTGCCATGGGCCTCTTAATTGGCCTCACAGATCACGCCTTCTCCTTCGGCTCACCCAGGTCCCCGCCACTCGTAATTTCTAAGATATTAAATGTGGTTGAAACAAAAGAGTCCAGTGAATTAAAGCCGGGAAGTTTCCTATCCCTCCTGAACCTTCGCTTTCCATTCCCCCTCTGGGGCCACGGCCAGACTGGGGACATCCCAGTGGGTCTGGAGGGCTCGGAGAGGACCAGGCTGTGTCCTGGGCAGGAGCCGGACGCTCTGGCTGGTGCACCCAGGCATTGGCAAGCCTGGATTCATACCCAGCCGCCTCCTTTTGATGAGTGTTTGGTATTAACGAGACTCCAAGCAGCTGATTAACCTGCCAGGGATGTATAGAAGCTGTTCTCACTACAAGATCTCTCTCCTCGGGGTGCTTTCGCACAGCGTGTCCAGCCCCCTTGGGCTGGGGGGTGGTGGGATGGGGGAGAGCCATCCTCTGCCTCTGAGCCACCCCAAGCCACCTCTCCTCACTCCTTTCCCAGGTAACAGTTTGGGTTCCAGGCTCGTAAGGGCCATCAGGCTGGGTCCTCCACAAGAGCATAGACTCTGGGGTCTAAAAATGCAATTTTCAGGGCCACGGAGACCAGGAATTCCCATTTTCTTTTCCCAAGAAAGAAAATTATGTCTGGGCAACGGCTTTGGATATTTCTTTTGCAATACATCCTCCTGCCAAGGCACCCCAAGCACCTTAGGTGTGCAGTGGGGGGACACATCTGACCTAAAGACACCATGTTTCACCTCCAGCCACCATCCAAGGTGCTTCACAAACAAATCATCCAGGACCTTCAGCCAAACACAGACCAGAAAATGCACTTAAACAGCTGTTAAACCTTAGAGAGTACAAATCCTGTAGCAAGGAGTTCCACGTGTCAGTGATAAGGCAGAGACATCTGGAGAACTCAACCAAATGAGGCTTTCACCGGGGTGAATAAACCTCCAGGTGAAGGGGGTTGATATCCCTGGGACATTTTTGCCGGGTTGTCAGCTCTTTGGGTTGAAAAAGAAACGTCACTCCCGTAGGTAGAGCTATTCCAACATTAATGGTTTTATACCTTCTCCTTAAATATATCACAGGCTACACTTGGAGATAGAGTTTGAGAGTAAACATTGTTATGCTGGAGCTGTCAGCGGTGAGTAATCACAGACCTAATTGAAGCTGGCCAGCCTATTAAATAAACATTCGGCATAAACGAAGGAGCAAAGAAATACCCTTTAGTTGGGTAATAGTGGGAATGATGGAAACCATTCCTGAGTCAGGGATGGGGCTGGAGGGCCAGGTGTCTCCCAGCAGCGAGAGCTGGAGAGCATCAGCCACCAGCTCTAGGAGGGAGAGTGAGGAGAGGGCTTCCAGGGTGCTGGCCAGGGCAGGACTGGATTTTGGGGCAAGGAAACCGCAGGCACGAGGAGCCTGGCTTTACTGCATTGGGGAAAATGTGACTTCCCACCATCTTCTCTTAATAGCTGGGTACCGCTGGCAAAACGACCTCACAGAAACCATCCTCCCAGCACCAAACGCTGCCTGGTCGCCCCGCTGAAACGGGCAATGATACCATCTCGCAGCATCTCCCTCACCTTCCTGAGGGAACCACCTAATTCTCCACGTTGTCTGCCGGTTTTTCCTCATCCGTGGGAATTTTCACCTACGGACGAGGCTGTGGTTTCCAAGCGCCTCGCGGCCAGCGTCCCGCTGCGGTGGCCTGGGTGGCACCCAGGCACATGGGCATCCCGGGGTGGCACTCGGGGACACGGAAAGCAGAACATACCCGTTTTTGCCCCCCGTTGAACCCCGCAGCATCCTGCCCCCTCCTCGCCCTCCCGCCAGATGTCGGGGGGGATGCGTGCCAGCGGCGCTGCCTCGCCGGGAGGCGCCGAGAAGAGGGTGATGCGCCTCCGCGACACGCTCAATTGCCCTCAAAGATGGTGCAGCCACAATAACATTTGGTTTTTTTCTTTTTTTTTTTTTTTCTTCCCCCCACTGATGGCGTCCATGTGTCTCCCTCCCTCCTCACTGGCGCCCTGTTACGCGCCGCGGCGTGGCACGGGCGCGCGCGTGTGTGTGTGTGTGCACCTTCTGTTCCCCCAGCCCTCCCTGCCTTCCTGGGGGGGACGAGGTGCCCGGCCTTCCGTGGTTAGTTGGAGAAAAACACTCTCTCCCAGTGATCAGCGCCGGTACGAAGTAGATGTATGGTTTCAATTCTGTCCTTGAGCCATGGATCATTTAATGTTGTCAACACATATACATCCTTCTCAAACATCCCACTGAGACTTTCTAGGGGATGCAGACAGCTCAAAGCTAGCGTCGCAGCAGCAGCGGCTTCGTATTTGCTTTCAGATCCACGTGCATTTTTTAATACTAAAGCTTGCATAATTGCTGCTGAATTCCTAAGCGACTCCTTGCAAGGGACAGAGGCGGGTTAGCGGTGGGAGAACTGGTGGTGGAGCTGCAACAAGGCCTCTTGTTGGCTTCTGGTTGCAAGATGGTGCTTGAGGAGCCCTGGAGAAGGGCTGGGACCTCCCACCTCGGCGTGTGTTTGAGCACATTTTTCTCCCTGACAGTGGGATGCACTTGCCAAGCAGCCACCCATGTTGGGTGGGGGCATTGAAAGCATTTTAGCTGCACGTGTCTCACCAGGGGACTTGCACTGACACCCTGCTTTGAAAAGTGCCAACCTCTTTTCCCTTCTTTTTATTTTTTCTCTTTTTTTTTTAGTTGCCTGAGGTCTAGATGCTACATGCAACGAAGATGGCCTGGCAGGTAAAAGGTCCATCCCAGGGTTGATGGAGGCAGGGCTTTAAAAGGGGAGACAAGGTGGTTCCTCAGTTGACGAGAAACATCTCCTGATCTTTTCCAGCTGGTGGGAGTGGAGTTGCAGCTGGGTGGGGGCTGGTACCTTCTGCTTTTGAGTGTCACAGCTGCTCTGCAGCTTCCCTAGGAGGTGGGAGGTCTGCTGCTGTTCTACGGCAGTGACATCAAGCTCTGGTTGGGGTGCCCATCCCCTCAGGGGCTAGTGTCTCCCCAGGTAAAGGGCAGTGACCACCCTAGGGAGTGGGTCACCCTCCTCTTTGTTGGCTGCAGGCTGCTCTCTTGGGTGCTGTGGGAAGACCTCGATGGGAGGTGGTGATGGCCACTGACTGGAAGGTGAGAACAGGAGGCTGTGGGTTTGCTGGAGAACCTGCAGCAGCCGATCACTGCTGGGAGGGATGGATGAAGAGTGGCTTCTTGTGCCTTTGGCAGTGGCCAACATGGGAGGCAGCTCCTTCCTTCCCTCCCAAGGAAAGGTGTTTCTGGGGGTAACACCAACCTGAGGTGTCCCCTGTACCAAGGGGATGTCCCCTCTCCCTTCCCTGGCTCCTGCAGGGGGGTTCCAAAGGCACCTGGTCAGCCAAACTCCATTTTACTGTGTCTACGTATTTCTTATATTGGAGCCCAGGGTAATTACTTTACAACCCTGAACATTAAATATCATTTGTCTTATTCCAGTAGGTCCAAATCTTCATGAATTTTACCTGACGCTTGCTCCCTTCAGTTCTCTGCCATCAGAAGGAGTTTACCGTTGCTGCAAAAATATCAATTTGCCAGAGGTTGCAATACATTTCCTCTCCACCTCTGTAATTTACAAACTTACATTCTATGATTAGAAAGAAAAATGGCTAATAGGAGAAATATTCATGCAAAATCGATACTGAATAAGATGCTGCCACCTCTTGGCTTAACCTAATTCTACGTCTGGGGCCAAATTCAACCTGGGTGTTAATTGCTTTGCTGGGAGAGGAGCTAGAGCCGCCCTGGGGGATGGAGTGGGATGGAGAGAGGGAGCAGGATCTCGGGGGGAGCTCTGGGCAGGATCTGGGCTGCGAATGGGGTGTGGGAAGTTGATGCTGTGGGGTTTGCAGGCTCCAGTAAGAGGGAATTTTCCACAGCTGGGCTTCTGCAGCAGAAATTTCTTTCTTGCACATCCAGAGCCAAAGTGGGAGGTTCCCGGCTGCTTTTTCCTTCCCTCCAGCCACCCAGGTTCCTGAAGCTGTGTCCCGGCACAGGAGCAGCCCTGGGCTGTGGGCTTGTGTCCGTGCTGATGTGCTGGGAAAGAGGGTCTGGGATCTGATGAGACTCAGCCCTTGGCTGAAGGCATCTAACGGGGCTTTGAACTGATTAAACAGTTCATCTAAGCTTGTTGGCAGCATCCACCCCGTCTGCCCGCAGTACGGTTAGGCAGGATGGGACACAGCGGGACTTGTGGCTCCATCAGTCTTGGTAACTATTTAATACTAACTAAATAATACTTATTCTTCAGTTACGTGTCACTGCAATGGGCCGTGGAGCCCAAATACTGCTGTGCTTTCAAAAGAAAACAGAAAAGCATTTATTTTTTGTAGTAAAGATATTCCAAAGTGCTAAGTCCCACAGCAGAGCGATTGCAACGCTGCTCTGTCTCCTTGCCCAATGACACAGGGTTTATTTGGTGGTTGTGTTTTGTTTTGTTTTGTTTTGTTTTTTTTTTTTTCCAGCTGAATACCAGTAAGCACGGGATTAAAAGCTCTTAGGATTTTGTGGTTGTGGGATTTCCAGCACAACTTGCTATTTCTCTCATATCTTGCCCCTTTGTCTCCCCGAGTCCTGGGCCGAGTCGGAATTTGGTAATTGCCCCCCGGATTTGCTTTGCTGTCTTTCCCAGGAACTTGCTTGAATAAATTGAATTGGCAAATGTATGGTCCGTGTCAGCAGAGCCCAGGGCAGGGTGGTGGGGACAGGCAGGTCCTGGGGTTGTTCCTCCCGAGCAGAACAGGACATTCAGCTGCAGGGCTCTGCTGAAGGACCCCAAGAAGTGGGTCAGGCTGTGGAAACCTCGCAATCAGGAGATCAGCAGCCTGATGAAGACACTAACTGGGTGTTGGGCAAGTTGTTTGGTTTGGGGACTGTCACTCACTGCAGTTCTTTCTTGCACTGTGGGGTCCAGGCAGGGTTTCCTCGAGGCCCCTTCTGCTATTAGTGCTGCCATTGCTGGGCTCAAACTGCAAATGCTGGATTGTAGGACGAGCATTTTGGTCAAAACTCTTTTTTCCAACCCTTGCTGCTCATCTCTCAGGCTTTCTCACTGTACGTAGGCGTTATCTCCATCCTCCTCACTTGGCAGTCCCTACATCTGGTAACTTCCAGGTTTATTAGCCTGGTGTGTGAGCACTGATGAGCCCAGGCTGCTCATGGTCTGTGAGGATCCTGCTCTCCTGGCAGATAGCAGGCAGCTCTTCTCCTCCTCCAGGTCCCCACCATCCTCACCAGCACCCTTTAGATACTGATAGGCGTTGATGAGATCCCCTCTCAGTCTTCTCTTCTCCAGGCTAAACAGCCCCAGGTCTCCCAGCCTTTCCTCAGCAGAGAGATGCTCCAGTCCCTTGATCATCTTTGTAGCTTCCATTGGACCCTCCCCAGTAGCTCCTTGTCTTCAACTGGTGAGCCCAGAATGGGACACAGTACTCCATGGGATGGGGCAGTGGCACCACCTCCTCCCTCAGCTGGGTCTTACAGCAGGGGGGGCTGCCCAGTTAATAAATAAGAAAAAAAAAATGCTCAGTGGGGGGATTTTAGCGATGGGGCAGCTCGGAGGCCCAAGTCCTGGCAGGAGAGCAGGGTCCTGCAGAAGATCCTTGGCCGCAGAGGTGACCCTCCTGTGCGGGTTAGCAGTGACATGGTGCCACCTCGTGGCACGCGGCTCCGAGTGTCACACGTCCTTGTCCTTGTGGGATGGACACATTTCCAAGGGGAGCATCTCCCTGTGGGTGCTCCACCACCTCCCAGGGCTGCCTGGTGCCTCCAGGGACGCGGCTCTACCGTTGGTTGGTAAAAGCCACCAGTAAATGGGTGGTTGGGACCGACGGGTGAGGGGCTGCTCTCTGGAAAATAAGGGAAATAATAGCTAAAACTGTTGTCTTATCCCCTAGTCCAAGTAGCGTCAGCAGAGCAGGGTATGACCCAAACTCATGTTGTCCGGCTCAGAGCCATCGCTTCTGGAGATCCTTTCTTTAGGGCTGGGATCTATGGGATCCATAAATTAAGGGGGTCTCCTCCCCTGCTCAGCTATTTCCCCCACCTGGATCCATGCTTTTCCCTCTGGCTCCCAAGCTCTACCCCTGAGACCCACTCCTCCACACCAGGGAAGGGCTTAATCCTGTTCTGCACCTACAGCATAAATCAAAACCCCACTTACGAGGGTGCAGATTTATTTCTTAGTGCTACAAAACAGGAAAGAAGGATAGCTCTGTTTATCTACATAAAAAAAAAAAATAAAAAAAAAATGAAGTGCATGCTGAGGTTTGTCACTGCTGTTAAATCACCATCAGCTGAAGTACTTAAGGAGAGAATCTCGGTTTTCAGTGAAATGCTTTAATTCAAAAGCAGCAATGCAATGAACAAGGAGACTTGGGGTCTAACTTCCCTTGCTGTTTGATGGCATCACGTTAGTGCCTGGGAAATCTGGGGTTCAGTGCTCATGGTCTGGGTCCTGTTGTGCTGTTTGCAGTATGGACCCAACAAAAAACCAGTTGTTATCCCAGGGAATTCTGCCATGGAGACCCTTAATCTGTTTCCTGCCAGGTATGGGGAGCTGACGTTGCAAGATATCAGTGTTTGATCCGTGACCAGAAATCACCTGATAAGGGATTTATTTTTCTACTACTATAAGAAATGCTGTTGAAGGTTTCCCACCCTTTGAGACAGTCTTTTTGGAGCTCTGTGCCCTCTGTACCTGTCCCTCTGCCAGCTCAGCTGCCGGCTGTAATCCTTCCTTTTGGGTTGGGACATTCCCAAACAGTGAAGCACGTGGCTTGACTCCGCTGACATTTTGTTCCTCCATTACAGTTCACAGTGACACTGAAGAGGAAAAAGCCTCTTCTTTCTAAAAGGATGCTCTTCTCAAAGGGAGTTGGAGATGTAACGGGTACCAGAGGCAGCGGGAGGTGGGGTGGGCTTTACCTCTAAAACACCAAATCTGAGGTTTCCCCTGGAGGGCTGAAGACTGGGGAGTAGGAGCTTTTTTTTTTTTCAATTGAAGAAGTTCAGTCTACAAAGCAAAAAGGAGAGTTTTATTTAAAGAAGAGGCTGTCCTGTGGCAGAGGACAGCTCACGCTTGGAAAATCCCAGCCTTTGAAGCTCAAGTAGGCACTAACAAAGAAATGGCTAAAAAAATAAAATATAACAAAATAAAAGGCAGGCTGATGCCGCTGTGGAGGCAGAGGGTGCTCTGAGGTTTGGACCTGAAACAAGGCAGCAGGAGGTGGCCACCAACGGCAACCAAGAGGCTCCACCAGCACGAGGGTCCAGAAAAACTCCATCCCCCTCGTCTCCCGCCCCACCAGGAAGGGCAGGATGAACCATTTCCAAACCGATGGGCTTCTGCTTGTGTGGGAATGATCCAGGGCCCTTGGCTGGAGACACCCGCCTGGTGAGAGCGCGTGAGGAAAACATTAAAAATGTCCTTTTTTCGTTGAGAAGAATCTTAGGACATTAAAAGTTGGAGAACTCATCTTCATTATTTCTCTTTAAAGTTACTTATGAATTGAGAACGGCTCGGCTCATATTTCTCTTTTATTTGCTATCTCCCCGGGCTAAAGTGTTGTCTATTTATCTTACAGATTAGGTTACTTTTTATGGGGTTCTTGCTATTATATTTCACCTCTAACTTTGTTAGTTTGTGTTTGATATTAAATTATGTTGAATAAAGTGGGCAGCTCAAGGACGTTTTTCAGCTCCATCCCGAAATGAGGCTCTTAATCCTGTTTCTGGCCCTGCCCCTGCAGCCCAGCCCACGGGGACAGGACAGGGTCCGTAAGAAGGGTGGCAGAGGAGCGTTTCTATCAACCAGGGGCTTCTCAGGGTGAAGCTGCAGGAGGATTTTACAGGTGCCTGTAAAACCAGTTGGTTGGTGTACAGCGATTTTTGGAGGCATCTCCTTAGAAAACAGGCTCTGATGATATTGACATCATCACAAGATAAGATCCAGGACTGGTTAAATCACCGCCTCGCAACTCAGCGCTCCGCTGGGGATTAGGAGAAGTCGCCGAGCTGTCACTCTAAAGCTGATCACGGGCTCGTTTAACTATGTCATCCCCTAAGACAGCCCTTTCAATTATGTCAACCTGTCTGCTCTCCCTAGACTCTAATTTTAGAGCAGCAGTAGCTAATATTCTCGGAAAACTGATCCGCCCCCACAGATCTCTCCTCTCTGCTGTTAGCGGAGCGTCCTGTGGGGAGAGCGCGCCGCTCCACCTCCCCTCCTGTAATAAACCTCATAAAAATAGGTACCATTAGGTTCCTGTGTGTGTGGTCTCTTTAAGACACTTATCTGGGCTGTGTAATGGAGATGTCACTTCTCCTCCACAGAGGGATCTGGCAGCACCACAGGGTCACCGCAATAAAAATAAAATTCAGTTTTAAAAGCCTGCTTTCGGAATTATGGGCTGGGAAGCGGGACGATGGGATCGGAGTTCAGAGACCCGGAGGAGGTGAATGTGAGGGGGAGTCACCCCGGTGTTAATGCTCCAGCGGTGGCTGCGGGGGGGGAGCAGCGAGCAGGAGGCTCCCGGATGGAGCAGGAGGACCACAGGCAATGGGGTGGCCCTGGGGACCCCGGGGATACGTCTGCTGGGAGGAGTTTGGGGGGCACGAGGTGGAGAGGAGGCGGCTGGACCTGGCTGTCTCGGCCACCGGCATCTCTGTGCTGTGTGTCCTGTCCCAAAGCACCTGGGTGGGAAGGGGACAGCCTTGCCCGAGAGGTGGGATGGAGCCGGCCGCATCCCTGGCTCCCCATCCATGCTGTGTCCCTCACTGGCAGCGATGTGGGACCGCTGTCCCCCTGGTCTCCCACAATGTCCCCCTGCCCTCGCCGGCTGGAGACGAAGCCACTGTCCCATTTGGGTTTTCCATTGTGTCTGCCACGGCATCAGAAGCAGCAAGGACTTTCTCCAGCCACGCAATTGAACCCACCATGGCAGAGGGGATAGGGGATGCCTTTGAAGATCTCTCTCTCGTCAGGGAAGTGTGACAGTCCCTTCAGCCACGTCAAGTCTCCCCTGGCCCTTGTTCCTCCATGCTTGGCCTCCACCCGGCTGGATTGGCCACACTGGTCTGAGGCTGCCAGAGGATTTTCTGTTTTCTGCAGAGCAATTCAAGCTTCCTCCAAAATAGCAACTCTCGGGGGCCCTGTTTGAAGGAGCAAACATCTGTGAAGCTGAGGAAGGCTGTGATCCTCTTCAGGGGTGTTCTATTCCCCCTTTGGGATGCAGTGTGGGTCCTAAGGCAGTCCAAGCTGGTGAGGTGGGGTGGATGGTGGTGTTTGACCCCCATAGATCCACCAAGAGGCAATCCCAGGTCCCATGGGAGAGGAAGGGAAGGACAAAGAGCAGAACCGCAGGAGAAAGGAAAAAAAGCAATAGCCCTCCTCCTCCAAAAAAAATAGAAAAGGAGTAGAATGGATGGAAGGAAAAAGAGGAGGTGGAGAAATGGTGCGGGGACAAGGGAGGGAGGTGACTCCCATCCATCCCACCTGGTGTCACCACTCTGGTGGCAAAGGCTGGGCCTTCCCTTTGCAGATCAGGTGGTCTGAAACCCCGGGGATGTCGGGGAGCGGTGCCTCCTCCAGACTCCAGCAAGTCAGTTACACATCGCTTTCCTGGCGTAACCCCATGTTGGCTGCCCCTAATCAAATTCTGCTTCTCAAGCAATTTCCCTTGCTAATTCCTCCCGAATCAGTTCTAACCCCCCTGTCCCCCTTGTCGCTAAGCTAGCCAGCCTCTAATCACACGCTGCACTGGGTGATCCTTTCCCCACTAATACGGGGTTCGGCACTTTTCCTCCAGTTCTCAGCAGCCTAACCTGTCAGGAGCAACCTGCTAAAAATACCACTAAAGACCCCGGCTAATTTCTAATCCTCGTTTCCATTAAGACGGCTGCCTGGAGGATGGGGGTTTCTCAGACTTGGGATTTACAGTCTTCCTTAAGAGCATCTAATCTGCACAGAGCCCTTTCTGTTGTTATCCCTACGGAAACTCCTCCCTTCCCCACCACAATGGATGATCCCTCTCCCAGCGGCTCTCCTCTCCGCTCCGCAGGGTGGCATCAGCCAGGGAAGCCACCAGCCTCCTCCTCTCCTCCCAGCTCGCCCAGCCGGGATTTGGCAAGCCTTCCCGGGGTGATCACTGGGGTCCCAACTCCTCCCTGGCACTGGGTGGGTGCTTCGTGTGAGAAGAACCATCCTGCAAGGGATTTTCTTGGCACATCCCAAGTTCTTGAGTTTTGTGTAAACAGTAGAGCGGGGCTGACGTACAGATGCGTAATGGAGTGAAGGACCTCATGTAACCCTCACTTTCTGGATATTTATTGCTGTTTTCTCCTTCTTTTTAACACCCTTCCTCGTCCCCAGCTCTCAAACCCCCCAGCCAGGTCAGAAGAAGACAAGGGTGTGAGAGTGCCGTGCTCTGGCTGCCCCTCACCATGCTGGTGGACACCAGGTAACTGGCTCAGCTCAGGCAAGGGAAATCCTTTCAACCACACGCCACCGGCCAAAGGACCCCGGTGGAAGATGCTACGTGGCTGTATCATGTGTGGGCTAAACAGAGCACCCACTGCTCAGGCTCTCCCTGGACTTGAGACCACCGGGGTTTGCATCGAGGGTGACCCAAAAGGCAGGTTCTGATGGTGGGGAGAAGGACTGCCAAGAGTACAACCCAAGGATGTGACCATCAGCAGATAAGCAGCGCAACATCTGATGGAAACATCTACCACTGCAGCAGAATGCTCTCCTAGGACACAGCCAGACAACGATGGCTCCAACTTACACATTCAGAGCAGCACCAGCCCCGTTCCTTCAGCTCCTGGTTACACAGACATGGTGAGAAGAAACTATCTAAATCAGAGGACAACACTGCTTTGGGGGCAGATGGCCAAGGAAACTTCTAAACTTGAAGCTTTAAGCTGTCTCTTCATCATGAGAGCGGTGAGGTGGTGGGACAACCTTCTGATGGGAATAAATGGCTTTTAACATCAGGTTTGGTTTGTTTATGAAGGGAATTACAGGAAGTAGTTAAATGCTTAATAGAAGCCTGAACTGAATGACCCAGCAGGTCTCTTCTCACATCAGTCTCCAAAGTCTATGTGTCTGTGGCCATGCTGGGCAGGACTCAGTCTGCTTGGCACAGCTCTGCCTTTCACACTGTTCCCAGGTCTGAGCTGGCGTTTTCCCGGGGGGATACATCATGGCAACCTGGTAAATTCACCCTCACCACCATCCCCATCCCCACTTCCATCTCCATCCCCACCTCCATCCTCATCCTCATCCCCGTCTCCATCCCCATCCCCATCCCCTTCCCTCCCATCTCGTCCCATCCCATCCCCATCCCATCTTGTCCCATCCCATCCCCACCTCCATCCTCATCCCCATCTCCATCCCCATCCCCTCCCCTCCCATCTCCATCCCCACCTCCATCCTCATCCCCATCTCCATCCCCATCCCCTCCCCTCCCATCTCCATCCCCACCCCATCTCGTTCCATCTTATCCCCATCTCTATCCCCACGCTCCATCCCATCTTCTTACCGGGACCCATGTGAACCCCCCCTCCG
>JAOTQQ010000071.1:1921200-1938535 GCA_026546715.1 Gallinago undulata | reverse complement strand
CCCATCCCCTCCCCTCCCCTTTCCCTCCCCATCCCATCCCATCTCGTCCCGTCTCGTCCTCGTCCCCGTCCCCGTTCCCGTCCCGTCCCGTCCCCGTCCCCGTCCCCGTCCCCGTCCCCGTCCCCTCCCATCTCATCTCCATCCTCATCCCATTCCCATCCCCATCCCCATCCCTATCCCCAGCCCCAGCCCCGCCCCGCCCCTGCGCATGACTCAGCACCGCCCCGCGTCCTCCCATTGGCCGCCCGCCTGGAACGCGTCACAGCCGGCGACGGAGGGCTCGGGCCGCCATTGGCTGGGCTCGCCGTGACGCCATCCGCGGTGGCCTGGCGCGTGACTCAGCAGACGTGAGGCGGCAGTGCCGCTCCCCGCCGCCATGGAGCTGCCGGGGCTGGACCGGCGCTGCGCCCAGCGCTCCTGCCGCCGCCTGGGTGAGCACCGGGGCCGGGAGGGGACCGCGGACACGCAGCCCGGGGGTGTGCGGGTGGGTGCGGGAACCGGCGCTGCCTCCCCGATTCTCCCCTCCCCCCGCCACGGCAGCCCCGGGGGAAGGGAGGTGCTGGGCCCCGGTACTGGGAGGCTATCGGGGGTGGTTCTTGAGGGGTATAAACGCTGGCGAGTGCGGGCCTTGGGCCGGTACCTCCGCGTCCGGGCAGCTCCCGGGCTGGGTATGGCTTGTGTTAGTCCGGCACGGGGTAAAAAGAGGGAAAACTTAGAACTCTTAGGGTTAGAATTTTTAATATTAATGAATCACAGGATGGTTTGGGTGGGAAGCGCAGGGAAAGCAGGTAATTCCCCATCCCTGGAGGGGTTCAAGGCCAGGTTGGAGGGGGCTTGGAGCAACCTGGGCTGGTGGGAGGTGTCCCTGCCCAGGGCAGGGGGTGGCTTTAAGGTCCCTTCCCACCCAAACCATCCTGTGATTCATTAATATTAAAAATTCTAACCCTAAGAGTTCTAAGTTGCGCTTAATTGGATTGTCACTGGACACAAACTCGCTGTAGAACCTACATGTGCTCTTTTGCGAGCGCTCTCACGGCCGTTACCTCTACCCCGTGACAATTTGTGGGTTTGTTCTATTCCCCTCCCAGATTTCCTTCCTCTGAAATGCGACGCCTGTGAGGAAGTCTTCTGTAAGGACCACATCCGTTACGGTGACCACGCGTGTGGTTCTGCCTACAAGAAAGTAAGTTCCTGCCCCCGGGTGGGCGATTCGTGCTGCGGAATTGCTAAATCACGGGTAAAGGCTGCTCTGAGAGTTGGCCTGTGGTGGGAGAACCGCAGGGTGCAAGCCCATGACATGGGTGAATTTTGGGTTATAGAGACAAACCATCTCGGAGGTCAGTGCTGCTGGAGCCTCGTTTCTTTCGCTGACACCACATCTCCCCACAGAGCAGCACTTTGTATTTTAAATAATGTATTGTGGCCTAAAAGGTTCTGCAGCCACAGTCCTTTGAGTTGAAGGGCAGCAAACGTGCAACTAAGAAGAAATAAATAGAGTAAGTGGGGCCAAACTTTGATCTCTGGCCTGCCCTTGGGCTTTGGATATTCAAAAGGTGTAATTCCAGAAAGCCTAGAAGTCAGTCTACCAAATATGTTGCTATGAACAGATTTGGCAGAGCATGTGTGGGAGCCGATGCAGGCAGGACGCAGGAGCAGCCACAAAACCACAGATTAAGGGCAAAGAAAAAATTTAATCTGTCACTGAAGGGGAAGGCCAGAAAAATAATCGGGTGGGACTTCTACCCTGTGTTGTGTGTTCCTAGAACGTGCAGGTTCCGGTGTGTCCGCTCTGTAACGTGCCCATCCCCATCCAGAGGGGGGAGATACCTGACGTGGTGGTTGGAGCCCACATGGATAAGGACTGCAACTACAATCCCGCGCAGCAAAAGCAGAGGGTAAGGAAACTGCTGTTGAAATCTAAACTGCTTGCCTAACGCCCATAACTTGGGTCTTCTGACAGCAAAATGTGGAGAAACTTGCTCTGTTTCATCGTAATTCTGATGAGATAATTGTTTAGCATTCGTGCTTCAGCATGGTCGTTGTTTGGGAAGCTGGTCGTGGAAAGCATGGAAACGTTGCTGACTTTTTCCTCTGTTGTTTAGATCTTCACAAACAAGTGCTTGAAGCCAGGCTGCAAAAGAAAAGAGATGATGAAGGTGGTTTGTGACCAGTGTGGTGGCAACTTCTGCATAAAACACCGGCACCCTCTGGATCACGACTGCAGGGGGAGCAGCCATCCCCCCTCCAAGGCAGGGTAAGCTGTGACACTTTGAGCTCAAGCTGAGATTCCAGAGCTACTGTGGGGGACTGGTGTGGAGCTCAGACAAATAGGGAATTCTGTAAACTACTGGTCACGTCAATAAACCAGCTGCTACTTTATCTTTTACTTTAGGCCTAATTTCTGAAAATCTGTAAGCCAAGGTAAAAGCTTCTTGCCAAATGCCTTCCTACAATTCTTTCGAGTTTACTTATCTTGATAGTGCGACTCTTGGTGTCTCCTGAGGACAAGGACTCATTGGGGTCTGGATCTAAATACTAGAATTCTAAAGTGTGGGTTGTTTTTTTTTTTTCAGCACTTTGAAGTAACAAAGAACAAAACCAATACCTTTCCAAGCAAAGTTTAAACTTAGTTTTAATAGAAACCTGTCTCTTACAGGCAGAGGTACCTTCCTTGTTCTGTGCAGTGGGACTGTAGGACTTGTGTGACAGATGCAGATAATTAAAAGGGAGGGAGGAGGGGAACTGCTGGTGGTGTGCACTGGGGGTGCTGAGCCTGCTTGTGTCTCTCGTAGGTACGCCGCTATGATGAGAGCCTCTGAAAGCACCTTCAAGTCACCAGGAGCCATTGGACTGCCATCTAACGGGAGTCTTCAGCACAACAGGTACGGAGCTGTAGGAGAAAAGACAAACAAGAGCGTTTAAAAATAGTAGTCTTGTGTCAACAGGGTGTAGGAGCGCCGCCGTCACACCAGTAACCACCCCAGAGTTGGGAGGTGACCTGTGATCGGTGTTGGGAATGTGGCAGAGGGGCTCTGACAGCACGAGTAAATCTTTACTTCGCCCTCCTGCAGTCATTAAAATAGTTATATAGACGCGAGCATTGGGACATCAAACTGTGGTGACAGCAGGGTGGTCTCCCACCTGGCCGGCATGGGGCTTGGTGGAGTTCTGGGAAAACCGTGTGTCATCAGACTGCTGAGGAAGTGTAGCAAACGTCTGGATTAAAATAAACAGCCCTTCCCTGCCATGGAAAAAGCTTACGTGGTCGTGTAACTCTTACCGTGCGTTCTTATGTCTTTCAGATGCAGATAGCAGAGGCTCTTCACATCTGGATCAGATCTCTCTCTACTTCAAAGCTAATCTCGTCTGTAGGTCTTCAAAATTTTCTAACTTATTTCTAACTTATTTTTGTATCATAACGTTTTTTGCATTCAATAAACTCTGACCCTTTCCAAGCCAACTTTATTTGTTCCTGTATTTGAAATAAGAGCTGTCATGTTTTTAAATACTTGGTGGAGGAAACTGGGGAAGGGTGGTAGATCAAAGACTTAAAATTAGTATGAAAAAACAGCCAGCTTTGCTTAGGTTACGCTAAGTCTGAGCTATGGGTTCCTGAAGATGAAAGTCTGAAATATAAGCTACTGTCATATGTCCCAGCCCTTTTGGAAATGAAGGGGCGTGCAGCGCGACGTTCTGCTTGACAAACAGCATCCATCACCCTGCAGCTGGTTTCGTACAAGCTGCCTCTTGGTTTCTGGATGTCACTGGGAGTAGCTGATTTATACAGCCGTAGCTGGTTTTTCTAACCTCTCCCTAAGCAATTCACTGAAGGCTAGTGCTCACAGAGGCGTGCACAGCATAATTCTTCAGAACTTATTGCCCCTTAGATAGAAACCTAGATTTGCATGGGTATTTTTTTTTTTTTGCAGTTGGGGTAAAAAGGAGGCCAGAGAAAGTAGCATTTAACTGTTTTGTGTCCTATGTAATGAGAATGAGGCCAAAATTCAGCTTTGTCCAGGGAGGCTGCTCTCACTGTGTTCCCAAAAAACCTAAAGAAGTGAAGATAAAACAGATATCCATCCGGTGTCTTGATCAGCTGTCTTGGCTCTTTAAAACTGCGTGAATATCCAGCTGCTTAGCTTGAGGCCTGAAATATTGAAGGTTGATGAAATGGAAATGCGCTATTAATGAACAACGCTAATTCCCCAGCTGGGATCTAAGTAGACCTCTCAGCCGGCTAATTGTGAGAAAAATGCCAAGGCTTACCGGCGGTGTCAGGGGGTCAAGACCTCAATTTCATGTGTCGCTGGAGCCATTCCTCTGCAGGCTGGGGTGGAGTGTTGGCTTAGGACTAACTGAAGGGTAATTGCTGTCCCCGGAATCACCTGCAGCTACGAATGCCCAGCGCTGGGGTGGGAGGATGAGCAGTTTGTGTAACAGGGAATGCTCTGTTCTTTGACCTGGGAAAAAAAAAACAACCTTTGATAATACTGTATGAGGTGTGAGTGTAAGCACAGTTAAAGCATGTGCTTTATACAGCCTTGAGGGGTACTGCAGTTGTGCAGACTGTCCTCTTGTTTCTCTCTGAAGAGGCGTAATCCTCAGAGTACAAATGCTGCCTGAAGAGGAAATGTGGATTTCTGGTCCTTCACCAGGATCGGGTGTAAACAATCAACATACTGACTTGGGGGCCTTTTATCAGAAAGGACAGAGATAACATAATTTCTGGCCAACACAGAACAAAATATCCGTACTATCCCATATCCTTGCTTGGCCCAAACTGATTTCTTCTCATCCAAGAGAAATCTTTGGCAAACGATCAGATCTGCATGGAAGGCTGTAGTTGGCCAAATGGACTGCGTAAAGTAGGGATGAGTCATGTGCTCTGATTTTATGCAACCGTGTGGTGATAACTGCCATTTGACAGTATCTGTAATACTGTGTTTAACCACAGGATGTCACAATAGGATACATGATAACCATTATTTTAGGAAGTCTAAACATAGAAAACGTGCTTTCTCTCTTCACACTGGAACAAAAGCTTAAATTGCAACTCCGATTTTAGATGCCACCATCTACTGATTATCCTGTGTGCTTGAATGCTGTAACTCAGCCCTGGTGTGTTGCTGCAGTACTAGGACTTTTGTAATTTTTCTGTATAAAATATAACTGGCCACACATTCCCAAATCATAGTATTGTAGAAATGTCCAGGTTGGAAGGGACCTTTAAATCATCTAGTCCAACCATCAACCTAGCTCTGATAAAAACTGTCACTGAACCATGTTTCTAAGCACTGTGTCAACCTGTCTTTTCAATATCTCCAGGGATGGTGCCTCAACTCCTGCCCTGGGCAGCCCAGTCCAAGGCTTAATAACCCTTTCTGTGTAAACGTTTTTCCTAATCTCCAATCTGAACCTCCCCTGGTGCAACCTGATGCCATTTCCTTTTGTCCCATCACCTGTGACTTGGGAGAAGAGACTGACCCCCCCCCTGGCTACACTGTCAGGGAGTTGGAGAGAGCAAGGAGGTCTCCCCTCAGCCTCTTCTTCTCCCTGCAGGTGGTACGAGAAGGGGTTTCCAGGGGAGAGCAGCAGCAGCGGGTGCTGCCCATGGCATGAGGACATGGACCAGTGCTGAGAGGCTCTGCTCAGCCCAGCAGCGATGGGTGGGGGACAGGACCGGCCCCCCCGGTGTGGGGAGGAAGGGTAGAAGGTGTGACCCTGGTGGGGACAGGAGAAGAGGAAGCAGAGCTGTGAGGTTTACCTCTTCCCGTCGGTGTGTACAACGGCACAGGGAGCTGTTGGCACCAGCGTCTGCTGCTCCAGCCAGCATCTCAGCTGCTCCTGGGATCAAAGCAAATGGAAACTAAAAACACTGTTTCAGGATGTCAGGAAAAAAAATGCTCCAGCTACGTGTTTGTTTTCGGTAAATATTCTTGCCCTTAAGTTACCAAGGGGAAATGGAAATGTTTGTGCACGTGGTATTTATAGAAAATGAAAACATGGAAACCAATTTGTCCCCTGGAAACCTCACCCTTGGTGATGTTTTCTCTTCCCCTCAAACCACAGCATCCACCCAGCGTTCCCTCCCACCCCATCGGGGCAGCAGGCAATGCTGGCTCGGGCACGGAGCCTTTAGGATCTGCTGGCTTGAAGGGATCCCGGCCATTCTCCAGAGATCCATGTCGCTGAGGGGATCCCAAGGGGAGGAGGAGGGGGGGCCAGCAGCACCCAGCCTGTGTGGGGAGCACCAGGGTTGGGGTCCCACTGGGGGTCCTCGTGGGGAGTGAGGAGGGCCTGCCAGGAGCTGGAGGGCCCTGTCAGGCTGTGGGTGGATCTCCATCAGGGCACAGAGGGATCCCTGTCAGAACCTGGGGGGCCCTGTCGGGGTGCCGGGGGGGAAACCCCTGTCAGGGTGAGGATGGATCCCTGTCAGGGTGCGGGTGGATCTCTGTTAGAACCTGGGGGGCCTCTCATGGTGTGGGTGGTTCTCCATCAGGTCACAACCTGGAGGGCCCTGTCAGGCTGAGGATGGATCCCTGTCATGGCGCGGGTGTCAGGCGTCACCCAGGCAACGGGGGGGGGGGGGCGGGACATCCCCTGTGGCCCCGCCTCCCGCGTAGATTCCGTGGTGGATCTCGGCGCGGGAAGATGACGCCAGCGCGCCTCCATAAACCGGCCGGACACGCCACTGCACGCGTTGTCCAGGTGGGCGCTTTAAGCCCCAGCGTGACTTCCTATTGGCCGCCGGAGTGATTGGCATGCTGATACCCAATCAGATGCCTCTGTTCTCTCCTTGTCGCCAATAAGAGGGAGGGGGCGGGCAGCGGCGCCAAGCGTGGGACTCGGTTAAATGTGCTGCGCCGGCGGTTCTCGGAGGTGCGTGCGGGGATGGGGGTGCGGGACCCGGAGGGGATCCCCCGGCCGTGGGGGGTCGAGGCGGCGGTGACCGGGGGCGTCGCTCCTTCCCGGTGCAGCCCCCCATCCAGTTTGCGGGTGGGAGCGGAGCGCCGGGCCCGCGGGTGGCGCTGGGGGGAACGGGGCTTTCCCGTGAGTGGGGGCTCCGGCGGCCGCCCCCGGGAACGCGCTGCTCGCGTTTAAAAGCTGCCTCCTCACCGAGCCTTCGCTGGCTCCGCAGTGAAGGAGACGTGACCGCCGGGGCCCTGCGCGGGATCCGGCCCGGCGGGTACCGGGTCTCGGGGCGTGGAGGTGTCCCATCTCCCGGAGCGCGTTTCGGGATTAAAGAGCGGAGATTTGGGCAACTGCTGGGTCTGTGCCCCCACAGAGGGTGGGGGCAGCCCTTGAGAGTCCCTGAAATCAGGTTCTCTCAGAGAAATAATTCGCAGTGACCACGAGGCCTGGCTCCGGCCTCCTGCAGCCCCTGCTCGCCCCCCCCCTACGCCAGCGTGAAATGAAAAGATAAAACTCGTGAGACGTAATTCTTTGAGCCCGTTTTTTCCACATTCCGTGTGAATGCAAGCTCCTCCTCACAGGAAAGACATTGAGGGGCTGGAGTGTGTCCAGAGAAGGGCAACGGAGCTGGTGAGGGGTCTGGAGCACAAGTCTGGTGAGGAGAGGCTGAGGGAGCTGGGGGGGTTCGGTCTGAGGAAGAGGAGGCTGAGGGGAGACCTCATCGCTCTCTCCAACTCCCTGAAAGGAGGGGGTAGCCAGGGGGTAGAGTCTCTTTTCCCAAGGGACAGGCCATGGGACAGGAGGAAACGACCTCAAGTTGTGCCAGGAGAGGTTTAGGATAGATATTGGGAAAAATTTCTTCCCTGAAAGGGTTCTCAAGCCTTGGAATGGGCTGCCCAGGGCAGAGTCCCCATCCCTGGAGGGATTTAAAAGCCGGGCAGATGTGGTGCCAAGGGATATGGGTCAGTGGTGGGTTTGTCAGTGTTGGGTTGATAATTGGACTCAATGGTCTGAAAGGTCCCTTCCCACTTAAATGATTGTATGAAAATAGAAAAACTCACGCTATAAACACATCTGATGGTTTAAAACTACCTGTTTGGGAATCAAGTAGGCTTGCTTTTTCCTTGTGGGTATGTGTGTGTGCACGCATACACGTTAACGTGGTTACTAATGGTCACATTTATGTATTTGGAGAGGAGAGAGTCCTGATTTGGTGTGATCTGAGGTAGAGGATTGATCCAACAGCTCCATGTGGTGTGTTACATGCATCTTTTATGGGGGTTATGCCGTTTGGTATTGAAGTAGTGACAAATAATTCTCATCCCAAACTGTTTGTATACGAGCCTGATGCTTAATAAAAAAAAAAGTCCCAATTGCAGTCTGGTGGCTTCTGTTACAGAACAGTTCTATTTGAGAATGCCGAAAATGAATGTGGAAAAAAAAGAAAAGAAGGCGGAAAAAAGGAAAAAGCAAAAGCAACATGTGGCCCAAAAGGGAGAGCTGGAATCGGAAACTGAACCGAAGAAAAAGAAACAAAACCTGCAGGTAAGTTCTCCCGGTTTTGACTGTTTAATTCAATAAAACGTGGATATATTGTTACCTGTGATGTGAGGAGTTTCGAGGTTCAGTCTGAATTGGAATGGACTATTTGATTCAGTTGCAATGATTCCTTGGATGCAATATACCTAGAGCAGAAGTTAAAAGAAGATAAATTAAGCCAAATCTAGGTAGGATTGTGGCCGTGGGAGTATGGGATCTTTCTTTGTTTTGGACGCCGGGATGAAAGACAGAGAAACGAGTGAGAGAATGTGGGTGAAAGGTGAAGCAAATGGCATTAAGCAGACTGTCATACGGCAGTGCAGGCGTAGCTGAAGTCTTCATGTGATCCTGAAAGATGTTTTCCTGGAAACTCTCTTGATTTTTGGACAGAATGTCAAGTGGCCAGAAGGTGTCAGCAGTCTCTTTGTATTAGTGAACCTTTTATGAGTTAATTTAATGAGAATAAAATTAGCGATATTGAGACGTTATTTACGTGGAAACTTACAGCTCTAAGTTTTTTGTGGTAGAAATGATCTATGAACAGCGTGATTCAGTTTTTCTGTTCTGAGTGGTCACTGTAGAACGTGGATTAAAGAAATATGAAGGGGTTTGATACTCTCAAGAAGTGGAGAAGGAAAAGCAAAGGTGTTTTCCTCAGGAATTCCCGAGGTGGTGTTAAGCTACTGCCTTAAATTCTCTTAATGTTTCCTGATCAAACATAAAATAGATGTGAAAGCTGCTTGTTACTTTATTTATCATGAGATGTATGGCTCGATGGAGCTCATATAACTAAAAAGTAGTACTTCTTATTTTGTTTCTTTATTTAAACTTCTTGGCAAGAATATTTTTGAGAGCTTTTGCATGCGGAAGTGTCTCTAGCTATGACATTTGAGGTTTGTGAAGCATAAGAAAAGTCAGGCTATTGGCAGTAGCTGTTCAGGGCTCTGTAAATTCTTGCAGTTCTGAACTCAGCAGAAATGTTCCTAAGTAGGGAAAGATTGCATCTTTGTCTACATCGACGCAAAAATAGAAAATCTGGTATTTATAGCTTAATAAGAGGGAATGTTCCTCCTTTTCTTTGTGGGGTGTGTATTGGAGACTTTAGATTCATAGTACTGTAATTAAGTTGAGTGAAAATAATTTTTGCAGGATAAACCAGTGTGAAATTGAAATGTCAAAATTAAAATTTGATTGCCTGTGACAATCTGTATAATTTCATGTAAAAGTGGAAAAAAAAAATTCCCAAGTGGGCTTCAAACCCCAAGCAAGGGGGAGGGGGGGGGAGGTTTCTGGAGTATGTGATGTCGAGGGCTAAATTGCTAGAAGGTGTAAATTAGTATTTGTTGGCCGTGTGGACTGTGGGATTGTGAAAGAGCGAATGTTAAATGGAAAGAAGAATCCTAAATACTATCAGGGAATGCCACGAGGCACAATAGTTCTTAGAATTATAGAAGTTGGTGTCAGTGGGTGGCTCAGACGTGTATATAGTGTTAGTTTTAGTGACTACCATATAAGGTCTATGACAAGCCATTTCTTGGCATCAG
Organism: Gallinago undulata; assembly: GCA_026546715.1. NCBI lineage: Eukaryota > Metazoa > Chordata > Aves > Charadriiformes > Scolopacidae > Gallinago > Gallinago undulata. Next base: position 1,928,540 of record JAOTQQ010000071.1, on the reverse strand, counting down.
CTCTATAAGCTGTAACTGTTGATAGTAGGGCAGCATAAGTCAGACCCCGTTTTTTCTGTTTGAAATGGCTGTTGAGAGTGAAAAATGTTAGGCAGGTCTTAGGGTTTTATTTCAAAGTGATTAATGGAAGCTCTTTACCAGGTTATGGTCGTTACTCAGCGTTTGTACTCCCGCCTTTGGGTGAAATACTGGGTTAAGTCGCAATGGCAGTTAAGCTTTAAAATGCTTTTGGGCATCAAACCCTGTCAGCCCGGGAAATACAGCAGAAAATGAGGTAAAATTAGAGAAAGATCAGGAGGAGACTCGGAGGCTGCAGCGATGTGCTCACTTAGTCCGGTTGGTTCCAAAAAATACACTTGGAACAAAAATCAAGGCAACTGCTGGGAGCGTTTATTCTGCAGCCTTATTTATTTAATTTTATTTCTCTTACTTGAAAATGAACTGGAACTGATAGATCTACGGAAATTCCCGAATCATGACAGCTGGATTCTAATGAGCTGCCATTGACTTTTAATGCAGTAACTGAATTAAAGTAAACTTTTTTTTTTGGCATTCTTAGAGTAAGGATGGGTAGATTCTGGTTTCTCCTAAGGAGTCCCATATGTGGTGGAAAGCAGTCCAAAGATATCTATACAATAGCTATATCCATACAATATACATCGCTTTTGGTGGGGGAGCAGTTTCACTGGTTCATTAAGTCACTTTACCTTCCTGGGATTTACTTTTTTTTTCTGTTCTAGTGCAACAATTTTAGTCTCCAAAATGGCAAATGTAAATCTCTAATTGATTTTGTTATAGAGCTGCAGGCAGGCGAGGTGAAATGTGTCTTCAGCAACTGGGTTTAGTGGACATTGATCATTCCTTCCTGAAATTTGTTTCAAAAACTCTTACCAGCCAAAGACTGATGCATTTTTCCTTGGAACAGCTTGACCTTTCAGAGTAATCTTGATGTTTTATTGATTTTCATCTGCTCAATTTCTCCTGTTTACATTAAATAGCAATGAGCAATTCAAGACCGATCTAAATGTTTCCATGAATGATCTGAGAACCACGCAGCTCGAAACGACCCATCTCTAGCAGAGCTGAGAAATGCAAGTTTCTAAATTCAATTCAGCTTTGTGGTTTTGTTTTTTCCTGAGAGATTTTCCTAATGTTACTGTTTTATTCAGCTACTTGGCAATAAAACTCATGTTTAAAACATTAATTTAAAAAAAACATGCCTGGATGTTAGTTTTCCTTGTTTTTTGATGATTTTATAGTTTACTAAGATACTAGTATGTTAAAGCTTACTATAGTTGGGGGTTATTCTTTTGAGTTGTCGTATAACATAGGCATAAATAAGAGATTTAAAATGTGCCATCTGGGCTGGGGGTCTGAACGTAAATACCGGCTTCTTAAATAAAAACGTTGATGGACCTTGTCTGAGACAAATCAGTTTTGTTTCAGTTCTGGGAAAAGAAATAATTATGGTCTTGTTAAGGTGTTAAACTACATCTTGAGCTACCAGGAGCACCGGAGGTGCTTGTTTGCAGTTGCCCGTGTCCTGCTTCTGCTCAAGGGTTTCTTCACCCTTTGGAATTTTGGTGGCCTTGGTGCCCCGGGCGGTACCGACACAACAGGGCAGGTAGGGAACAACATGTTGTGGTTCCCTTTGTTTATAAAGACTCTTTGAGTCCTCCTCCCAACGACCTTACGCTATCAAAGGATCTTTTAACCTTGTAATTTAAGGGTAGATCTTGTTTCTCCAGGGCCGTTCTCAGAGCTGCTGGCTTTCGACAGAACAGTACGAAATTCATCCAGACCTGAGCACCTATCAGGCAAGACTCAAAATCCGCAGAAAACAAGATTAATTTCCTGTTCCTTCCCAATTTAGTCTGGCAAACATTGTAACTTTGAGCACAACTGCGATGACTAAGAGGCAATCAGTCTTTATTAATGAAATCCCGTCGCTGGAGGGTACTTTAGGTACTGCTCATGGAGCCACTGGCCCTTGCTTCAGCATCGTGAGTGGCTGGAGGGGGAGGAATCAACATTTTCCCCAGATAAAGGCAAAAATCAGTGGGAAAGGAATGTAATTTTTGAGATTCCATACAGATAGTACAAACAATGGCAAATAAACAAGTGGCTCGTGGTGTTTCTTTAATCAGGGGGCCGGCGTGCAGGTGCCCAAACAGTACGGTCTGTTTATTAAATGGAAAAGGGCAAAATTAGGAGGGAAAGGGTTTTTCTGTTCAGCTTTTTGGAGGTTATATCATAAAGGCCAATAAGCAGTTATTAAGCGAGTGCTACAGCAAAGAGAACCACAGAAAAAGGATTCTTTAGAATCGTTGTTTGCTCGTAGTGGTGGAAAACTCCATAAAATCACATTTAAGCTGCAGAGATAAGCACTTTGGCACGAGCTTGGAAGAACAGCTTGGAATGTTGCTTTGATATCATCTCTAATGCTGCTTGTAATCGGGTAACCAGGGTAGTAATTTGAATGTTTAATGAATGCAACCCGGCCATTCACACTGCAAAACCTACCGAGCAGATACTGTAAAGCTATCATCAGGAAGTGTATTTATTTACTTGACAACCCACTAATTCATACCAGAGCCTGTTGTTGAAATAACGAGGGGTGGTTGATATGCAAACAAGCTCAGTATTCCTTTATTGTTCCATTAATTTAATTTTTGTTTAATTAATGGGAGGCTTATCTTGTAAGCATCAAAATACCTTGTTCTGTATTTTCTTACCCTAGAAAATGCCATGAGGTTCTAACTTAGTATGATGATGTGGGATTTTCTTCCAATTACCAAGTTACCATATATATGGAGTGTGTGTGTATATATATATGTATACACACATATATGCATATGTATATATTTTATAAATATTTTATATAAATATATATTTAGGAATATATATTAAAAAATATATTTTGGAAGCTGCTTGCACTGTACTTCCACTATCAGCTCTTCCTGCATTTGTTCATTTTTGCTTTACTACCTTAATCCTCTGTTGTATTCATTAGTGTTATCTCATCTGCGGTTATTAATTATTGTTTGTTTAAGAAATATGTAGAAAACCAATCTTAAATTCTGAAAAAAAAAAAGAAAAATAAATTCCAAAAAGTTAATTTTATTTAGCGTAACCTCCTAAAATTAGAATATTTTCTTGTACTGTTTTTTTTACCCATTTTTAAAAGATCTCTAACATGCAAATAGAGTTTTGTCCGTGTTATGAAGAGAAGATGACACAGTCTTTCATCTGCCCCCTGTCCCTCTGTCTTCCCCACCCCTTGATGTAAGGTTCTATCAGCAGTTGGCAGTTTGCTGGTGATAAAGAGGGGTGACAGGTATTTCTCAAAATAGCAAAGGTAAATGTCATTATGGATATTAGTGTGTTCTCTTTAATCTGCAATTGAGGTGTTAGGCCTATTTATTTTTTTTTTCTTTGGGCTACCTTTCAGTTGAATTCTTTATTTATACTTTTCCTTGCATGAAGAGACAGGTTTGGCCCAGTGGCTTCCATTTATCTCACCTCAGGATGGCCTTCTTTTAATTGAAAAAAAAAAATACTGGAAAGCTATAAACCCACTTGGCATTTTTGACTCTACTGTGAGAGATCTTACTTGGTTTATCTGCTTTCTTATCTATGCAATAGTTCTCAAATTAGGAAAAATAAAAAACCCAGAAACTTTTGAGGGCATTTGTTTCCTGCTATCACTTCATCACAATCTTGATAGGGATTGTTTTAAATTAATTTTTTTTTTAATTAACCATATATTTATTTATTTTTTAGAAGGGGTAAATTTGATTGTGACACCATATAGTGTTTATAGAGAATAGTAGGCCTTCTGTAAACAGACATGCCTAAGGTACAGAATAGTGCCTGAAATACGGATATGCATAGATTAGGCCGAATAATTTTACATTCCTTTGAAAATTATTTTTGTAATGGTAGGACTAGATTTCCCAGGAAAGAGTATTCACAGCTGGGAAAACAGTTGCTACTTTGAAGATGGTTTTCCCAGGCGAAGGGCTCACGTCCCCGACTGTGTTTGGTATAAACAATATGTGGTGTATTTCTTACTTTTCTTTGAAGGAATCGTGCGTTCTTCGTTACATATTAACCAGCGAGGGCTTCATGCTAATTCCGGGTGTTTGCCTCAATCTGTATGCATTGAAAGTTAATTCTTCACTTTTATTAGTAATAGCCAGGTTATTAAAGTGATGGGGAGTCTGGTGAAACACAACCATCCCCTCTTTGCTATTAAGAGGGGAAATCCTTCTTGGAGCACGTATTGATGCTTCCTCTCTGCTCCTATCCTTCACTTAGTGGTGAGACCTTCCTTGATGGTTCTTGTTGACTTTCCAGTATAAATCCTTGCTTTCGTGACCAAGTGTCTTCACGACATTGGGAATTCAGCACAGGGTTCCCACTCGTGGGCTGAATTTGGGGAGGAACGCTCTTGGAGCAGTTGTTGAAGTGGGGAGCAGGGAACAAGGTCTCGCTTGGCTTCGTCTCACCTAGCCCCAGGCCACCGGGAACGCTGTTTGCTGTCCTGTGCCAATTATGACTCTTCCTGGTTCTCTGTTAATGACTTGTATCGCATCACAGAAAGAGGCATCATAAATAAAAATTGCCGGAAAAGGCCCAAATTGCTGAATATAGAAAATTTGGCACAAAACCTCCAAATATGTGTAACTTTGGTTTAAAAAAAAAAAGTCCCATTACATGTTGGAATTCACAAAGCACATTCCACTTGGCAAGAAGCTGTAAGATTGAAAGGAGAAATGTTCTCTACATTCTGGTGTAGGATAAAGAGCAGGGAAAAGGGTGCTCCAAGGCAGCGGGCACAGCGTAACGCAGCAACACCAGCCTCAGCCTCCTGGGTTTGTTACTATTTTGTTAATGTTAATTTCTTCAAAAAAAAAAAAAATACCACCCGAAAAACCTCAACCTAAACCAGCACAGATTTGGATATTTAAAATATGTTTATTTTACAGAGCAGCAATTCTCTCTGTCCTTAACGGAACGATGCTGCTTTTTTAAACAACCTAGGAGCCTGGTGCAAGGAGTTTTATAAAATAGAAATTGTGTATTGATGGAATAGGTTTTAAAGTAAATTTTAAAAAATAATTGAGTAGATAAAAGGCGGATGGTGGCTGTTTCCATAGTACAAATGAGAAACTAGAATTATTTCACCAGGAGTTTCCTCCAAAACACCTTCTGTGTCCAGGTGCAGTATTGCAAACCGCAGGAAAGATTAGTGTATATTTATGTATGTTAATTAATAAATCACAGCATAGATAAAATGGCTCTTGGGTATTAGATCAAACTCAGACAGCACTTGGAAAGTGCTTGTCCGTGACATCCCACAGGTAATTAGAAGAGAAAAGCAATCCTTTGACTTCTAGAATCTGCCTGAAGTAAGGAGGTACCGGTGTGGATGGGGGAACCTCTCGCTTCCAGAACCAGACTCCATCTGTGGATGCATTTACCTATTTCCGACTGAATCCCACAGATGTTCTGTAGGACATCAAACAGAAGGTCGTCAGCCGATATTTTATTAAATCTCTCAGCATTATCTTGATAATTTGCTGTATCTGTAGAGCAGGCTTTTGCGACCAGCGTAGATACGCGAGGGGAGGTGAAGCTCTGCTCCCACCACCTTATGGTTTGAAACTCACAGCTCCACAGAGGATGTACCGAGGACTTGGAGCTGTGACACTTGAAAAAGAGCAGAGTTATAGAGAAGAGAAAAGAAAATCTTAAATATGCCGGGAAAATATATGCTTTTAATAACTGTCCATCAGTCCTACCTTTCCATTATGTACTGAATCATAAATGGGAGTTATTAATGTTTAATAACAGTTGTGCAATAACGAGGTGGGTACAGGACTGTCACGCTGGCCTGTGATACAAAACTCACTGAAATGGCCTTTTTGTGAACTTAGGGCAGACTTTGGAGCCTTCATGTGCCTCACTGGCTGTTTTTTTTTTTTTCTAGTTATTTTTGAAATAGACAAGTTTTTTTTTTATTTTATTATAAAAGTTCCATCTTTCATGGCCATTCTTAGGTCCAAGTCTGTAGCTCTGATTTTTCTAATGGTGCTTTTAATAAAGTTGGGGGGTTTGGTTGGTAAAAGTTTACCGTGCATCATTTAAAACATGCTGTCTTCTTTGCAAAGATTTGTCCAGATTAAGTCACGGTCTACTTTGGGCTTAGAATAGGAGTGATCAGCTCTCTTGATCCCATAGGTCACGTAAGAAAATCTTCTGGCCAAGACCCAAAGGGTCTCTCTCCATCTTGGTGAGAGTCGAGATGAGCCCCAACCCAGTGCTGTGTGTGTCTCACCTGTACCCGAGTGCTGAGACACAAGAGTTAAAAGGTTTCTGTAGTCAGGTAAAGGCTGTTTCTCTTTTGTATTTCTGAATGGAGAGAGAATGAAAGGAAGAAAATCCTATTTGCCGTTATATTACTGTTTCTATTGAGAGAATGCCCGGGAAAGGAAACGTTTCTGCTGTGGTGGTAGAAAACAAATCTATCTCTACCATTATTAGGCAATTCTACCTCTGAGCTCTTGCTGTAAAAATAGTCTCAACTCCAATTTCTAAGGATAATTGAACAATATCCTAATAATTTTCTTCTTTCTCTAGTATGTCTTTTTTCCCAGTTTTTCTGAAGCCCTTCCAGGACACACATTCAATGCCATTTGAAAAGGTTTTAAGCCTTTTGAGTGATTTCTTTTCTGCTTGCAGCTCAAGTGAGCTGGGACTCATTAAGTAAAGCTGCTGCTTCGGCAAGGCTTACCCTGCTGCCTGAAATCCTTATTTAGCGTAGATTTTACTTTTTGGTGATTAATAGTTCAGTAGTTTGTTAATTTAGAACTTAAAAATTTCTCTATGTACCTGTAACAGACTTTGAAGAATTTGAGAAAATAAGTTGGAAATCTGAATATGCTTTTATTATCACTGGGGTTGAACAATGTCAAAAGCTGTTCTAAGCACACAGGTCATTTTGTGAGACTCAGATAATAGTCTTTACATTTTGTAGTGGAATTCACTGGATAATGTAAACTAACCACAGGACCATGTAAGAGACTAAATAATGAGCTGATCCTGCACCATCTGAAGTCCTGAGGAGACATTGCTTTTTTGTTGTCACCTCGGTTGGGTGTCTCTGCAGCTGTTTATTTTTAGCTCCTGGCTGTGCCCTGATGCCATATATCATAGAATGGTTCAGGCTGGAAATGACCTTAAAGATCATTGAGTTCTAACCCCCTGCCCTGGGCAGGGACACCTCCCACCACACCAGGTTGCTCCAAGCCCCCTTGAACCCCTCCAGGGATGGG
>JAOTQQ010000071.1:1910375-1921100 GCA_026546715.1 Gallinago undulata | reverse complement strand
GCCTTGAACCTCTCCAGGGATGGGGCAGCCACAGCTTCTCTGGGCAACCTGGGCCAGGCTCTCACCACCCTCACAGTGAAGTTCTTTCTAGTATCTAGTCTAAATCTCCCCGCTTTCAGTTTAAAACCATTACCCCCTGTCCTATGGCTCCACTCCCTGATCAAGGGTCCACCCATCTCTGCTGTAGCCCCCTTCCATATATGATGGACTGGAAGTCTAAAAGGAAGCTGGAAGCCAATGGTGTATCATCTGTCAACATGGAATAAATAGTTTGGACAGTGCTGTTGAAGAAAGGACACCCAAAGTTGTAAATATGAATGGAGGGTGTTCAGAATTCCAAGTTTTTGCTTAAAACATGGCACAGGGCACGTACCACGAGGTATGGCCCCAACAGCCGTGCTCAGGAGCACGCAGAGAAGATGGTCTGTGTGTCCAGGTCTTAAAAATGCCTTGTTCCCTGTCCTCTGGGCTTGCAGAGTTAACATCAAAAAGGTAAAGTGCAATTCCAAGGTGGAAATGGTTTATTGGTGACATGTTTATTAAACAGGATGTAAAAAATAATAATAATAACTTCTTAATGTAAACGGTCTGGGGAGGAGGAATGGCTGGGTCTGACTGTACCCATGGGCTGCTCTACAAGTATTGGTAAATAAACGTAAACTTCTATTGCAAAGATATCATTCAGTCAGTTGAATTAAACAATTAATTTGGCTCTGTGCTCTCCTGTGGTGAAATTTTTTAAATATTTGTCTGATGGTCTGAATGGGTAAAGTAAGACCTTTGGAGTAGAAGGGAAGGATCACGTCCCTTAAATTAAAATCAAACCCTTATCTTTGTTGGTTTCAGTCAAAATCAAATTAATTCACTGGTTCACCTTCACGAGTAGCTGTTAAAATTCAAACCTGCTTACTTGTTTCTCTTGCTTATGCAGAAACAAGTTCAAATGGAATTAAATGATAATCAGGGTTGAACTCGACATGCATTTACTTACAGTAAAGCATTTTTAAACACATCTCCCATGTGACAATCCAAACCGTTCAAAATTGTCCGGACAACCTTTTGTGATTTTAATAAGGAGCTGAGAGAATCCAGCAAAATCCTTACACAGGGGAAAAATATCAGCTTCTAACACAACTTGATGGCTGGAAAAAAGATTAAAGCCTGTGCTATATAGCTGATGAATTTTGTTTAAAACATAGATAATTAGAAATTCTAAAAGCATTTTTTTTTGTTAAAACTTTGAGGTTTATTTAAAAAAAAAAACTTTCTTATTTGCAAGTATAGCAGAATGGATTTCATGTCCTAGATAAGCCATTTTCAATTAATAATATAAACAGATTACACTGGGGGTATGTGAGATAAACCTGTATTGTTTCTATTTGACAGAAACAATATTGAGGAAACCCATGTTTTAAGAATTCTGATTTTTTTTTTTTGCTTATTTAAAAAAACTTATTTTATAGCGTCATAAATTCATCAAGCTTCATCTTCAGAGTGTTTTGTTTCTAGATATTCAGTAATACTCTGCATTCACAACACTTCTGTGCTAAGGTATTATTTTCAAAAGCAATTAACAGTTCCAGGGATTCTTTGATCTCTTTCTGCTTTTTTTTTCTGTGTGCTTTTCCTAATGCTAGACTTTGCTATAATATTATATATCAAATTTCCAAAGATTGTAAGCATTTCTGATAAGCAGGCTTTAAAATCTCACAGTTGTCATCAGTCCAGCATTTTAGAAAGGCATGTGGAATCCTTTCCTTAAACTATATTTCCTTAAATTTGTGAGACCAGAGAGAAAAGTTGTTCTATTGGAATTCTTAGTCTCATTTCTCCTTTCCCCTGCACTCCAGAAAAGGTTTTGTTCTCTGATGATCATGCTCTTTAATTTTAAGGAAAACTACATAAAGCAGAGGTCTTTTGGATCACGGACAGGCGTTGCTGCAGGGTGATGGGCTGCAGAAAGCAGGCTGTGTATATAAATACATGCAAGTTGTAGGGAATTTCTGTAAATATTACTTTGTACATTGCTTCTGTTTAAAAAAAAAGTTTGGGGAAGAAGTGTGTCACTTTTTCACCGGGAGAGGACTTTTTATTTATTTAAAATAAGTAGTATGTTTAAATTTAGTCATGTCAGGCACAGTTCATAAGCCTGTACCGAAACATCAACAGTAGGAAACTCACCGAGTAGTTTAGCTTTGTAATTTAGTTTTAAATGTGCATTAGGTTGCTTCAGGTTGAGTGAATGCCTTTTTTTTTTTTTATACTGCAGTGATCTTATCTTTCCTAGATGTCACTCTGATAGCAGGACATCATTGAATACGACTGTTTCTCGGTAGGTGTGAGCAGGCGTTGGCTGTTCCTGGGGGGTTATTATTGTCACCTTCTGAGACAGCCCCTTTGGAGATTGTTCCTCCTCAACAACCAGGCTCCTGTAGGGGAAAGGAGGAGGAGGAGGGGAAAGGAGTTTCCTCCTGTAAAAACAAAATAAGCAACAACTGCCACTGGGGAAGTGTCAGGGTGGCACAAACCCCATCTATCTGTAAGCTCTGAGGATGTGTGTGTCTTCCCAGAGCTGTGTCCCCGAGAGGATCACCCGTTCCTTCAGTCCCACGTTGGCTGAAATAGCCACCTTTCCAGGTGTGGCTCATGTGCAGAGCCAGGGGGTGGGATATGAGGAATTGCAGATAATTCCAGCGGTGGAAATCCCGAGGAAGAGGGGTGATGTGTGGGGTGGCACAGCCCTGTGAGGCTCCTCAGAGTGCTGTTCAGCAGCTCCCACTCTGCAGAGAGGGCATGGCCGTGCTGGCATCTCTCTCTCTGAGATATTTGGTGTTTTACAGGGAAGAGGTGCCTGAATGTCATTTTTTTCCCCTTAGGCTGTGATTCCCTGTCACATGGAAATGCCCCAGGCTCCACCCTGCCGTTCCTGTTCCAGTGGCAGGAATATCTACTATCTATTTCAAATTCAGCCATCGTCTCGTGGCCTTTCTGTTTATAGGTCAAGTCTTTTGCGGCCAAAGCTTCCACTAGGAAGCTCGGAGTATTTCGTGAGAAATATGAGTGGAATCATTGTTTTCACTGTTTTCTTTATTGCTTAGCAACTTTTAGTCATTGTTTTGAGTGCCTGGGTTTAAAAATCCTTTAAAATCTGTTCGTGGGCTGATTAATTCTTATATGACACTTTAAAACAGGATTAAAGCCTCTTGTTATGCAGAGTTTCTGGCGCTGAGGTCAGTGAGCAAAGAGGTGACAGGAGTTTGTTCACATCAGAGATGCAGCGAGTGATGCTTTAACGATCTTACACACTGATCTCCAGGACCTTCCAGCTTCCTCTGTTCAGCACTAACCTGTGCTAAACATCCATCAGATTTAAACCCCAATTATTTTCTAGCAGAAATTAAAACCCAGTTGTTTTCAAGTACGTTGGTGTAATTTATCTTCAAATGCACAAAGCAACGTGTGTCTTAAACTCATGGAAGTGCTGTGATTTCTGGAGGTGGGACAGCTGATACGTAAATCTGACAACACCTAATCGCATTCCCCAGTCAGCAAGTTCTGCCTTTCTATAAGCTGAGGCTTCTGTCACTTTTAGAAGTGATTCTTATGCTCCTTTGCAAAAATTAACTTTTTTTTAAAGCAACAGCCTTTTGCTGTGGCCATCAGAATAGGGCCTCCTAAATGTAAAGAGAACTCGTGCAACTGTTAGTTACATCTGAAGGGAGATAGAAAGGTCCATATATATATTATATATATATATATGCACTGGCATTTTTGACAAAAGGCCTAATTGTGTCTGTCCTGGGAAAGATTATCTTGCGCAATCCTTAAAAGACAGAATGAAGCGTCATGTTTTGCTTCTGTGAAGGTCTTTGAGATGAGCAATATTGTTACAGATTTGATCAAGTACTGATGTAAACAGTAGATTACATTTACGAGACAAGAAGTCACCATCGTGGTAGATTATATAAAGATTTAAAAAAGTTAATTGTGGAAGACATGCTAGAGTACAGTGACAATAGTACCATGTGGTTCTTCTAAGCAAAGCCATTTATCTTAACATATTTGGATGAAAAAAAAATCAATGTTTTCTGCATCTCCACATCAATACTTTGTAATGATTTTTGCCTCACTGCTACGGCAGCTTCATTATTTCAGCGGAAGTACCTTATATACATCAGCAACGTAGCATCTCTGATAATCAGGTTACATCTAGAGTCTTCCTAACTTGATAAAATTTCCTTCCATACTGTCGTTCATACACGTGTAATACAAAATAAAGCTCCTTCAGTGCTCAGCTTTTAATAATCCTGGTCATAATTAAATATAAATCCGACTAAACCATATTTGTCTAAAGTCTTGTCATAAAAACATTTTGAATATAAACCTTCAATACTCAGCATAGATACAATATATATATACACACATGCACACACACAGGCGCACACACACACACAAATGCACTTTTTTCTGTTAGTAGCAAGCATTTTGTTCCCGATTTGCTCAGTTTCACAGTCATGGGTTTTACCCAACCGCTCCTAAATCAGACTTCTGATTGCTCGTTACTGTCGGGGATGACAGACGTTAGGGCAGCCTGACAGAAGCGGTGTAAGGTCGACATCTTTGTCTTCTGTTCGATGTACAGTCGCAGTTTGTCTCTGAAGGTTTCCCCTAGAAAACTGTAAATTAAGGGGTTCAAGCAGCTATTAGAAAAAGCTGCGAGGTTCACAATGTGTCCCGTTAAAGGGTAGTCGTGCCTGAAGGATGGGCTGCTGGAAGAGACGGGCTCGCTCTTCTTTTGGAGGAGCTGGACGCTGATGAAGACGTTTTCAGGTAACCAGCAGATAAAGAAAACCAAGACCACGACAAAAATCATCCGGAGAGCCTTCTGCCGCCGCAGCCGAAGACTCCTGTGCTTGTGCGCTCTGATAAGAACTCGGACAATTAATGAGTAACAAAGCCCGATGATGACAAAGGGGATAATAAAGCCCAAGGTTATTTCTAGCCACTGGATTTCTTTCACATCTGCAAAACAAAAATAGACCTCTCCGGTGTGCTGTAAGTGCACGGCTGTGAATGGAACTAGCGCTGCAGAGATAGATGCCATCCATATGAGCCCACAGCTTAATCTAGCGTGCTGCATAGTGCGAAAGAGGTTGGACCTCATTACTTTTGCCAGCGCCATGTATCTGTCAAAACTCATCCATGTCAGAAAGAAAATGCTGCTATACATGTTGATCTGAAGGAACAAAGACATGAAGGTACAAATGATAGTGATATCGTAATACTTCTCGTCGAGATTAAAAACCTCAATGAGAGAATCGGCAACTAAAATGAGATCGGCCACTGCCAGGTTTATGAAGTAAAGGTCTGGGATAGTCATTTTTTCACGAAAGCTTATGTTGACAACCAGTATCAGAATGTTTCCTACAAAACCAATGGGAAAAAGAAATATTGTGTAAAGGCACGATAAGAAAAGACCGATAATGTACTGTTGGTGCTCTGATCTATCAGCTAATCGGGAAGATATGCTTTCGTTACACAAGTGGGAGCCGCTTAGGTTAAACGCTGTGCTGTTACATACAGCAGGTGATATTGAGGCAGAGTACGTTTCCATGGCTAAAATACCTGCAGAAAAGCTATTACTACTCACAGTTTGGTGGCAATGCCAAAAAAATCAGGTATTTGGTTGTTTTCAACTAAGTTCATCGTAAGCATTTTGTTTGGAATGGAAAAAAGATGTACGCTTTTGTATAGGGAATTAAAATTCCTTATAAGTCAACTTAATTAAAATTGACTGAACTCTAACGGTACAAACAGTAAAGAAGGGTTTTTTTACAGGACTACACTGCAGATGAGAGACTCTGCAGTTCCTGTATGCCTTAAGATCATGTAGGAATCTTTTTACCATTCTGGTACTTGGATCTCTTTAGTAAAAGCTTTTCATCGGCAGAGTTTCTCCGGACAGGTTGGAAGGCGGCAGAATTTTAGCTCCATTTGTTTTCTTTTAATAATCAATGCACATCCTTGGACCTGCAATTTGCAAATGGAAACCCATTAATCTCCTATTCCAGCATCGTACCATGTACCAGATGCTTCTGCTGCCCGAATGCCCACAGCTGAGGCTGCAGGGAGCACCGTCTTTGAATATACATAGAAAAAGGTTCAGTTAAAAGAATTTAAATCTGTTCTAGAAGAGAATATATTGCGAGGGCAGGTCTGTTAAAATTCTGTGTACCCTTCAGGGATTCAGTGTTGGAACACGTAGAAATATAGAAAATCAGATGAGTGGGTTCAGCCTACAGAAAAATACATATTTTTAAAAATATAGCTATATAGAAAGGTCTGTATGTATTTCCTCATCGGCTTGTAGGGTTATTAAGTAGCAGAGTCTGTGGCTGAGAAGGCAAAGGCGATGGAAAAGCAGTTGGTTCTTTCTGCTTCCAGAGGGAAGGAAAATGTGAATTTTAGAAACGAAGGTAATACAAGCGGCGTATTGATTTACACCAACGTTATTATACTCAATTTGCTTTTCTTTGGGATTAATTATGTTGCCCTGACTTCCGGCTAGGAATGGAAAATATTAGTTATCTGATTTGTTTACTTACAAATGCTGAACGCTATGGCTTGAAGCATTGCTAGAAGTTTATTTAAAAGAAAAACCCAATCAAACAAAAGACAGCCCGGACAAATAAAACCGCAAGAAAATGATAACCCAGGTTATTTGGTGTTAAATTTTAAATATTTTGAATAGCTTTAATCTTCATTTTACTACTGGTCTCTTTGATTTTAATTGCTGTAAAACATATAGAGAAAATTAAATTGTTTACTAGTAAATTTCATGCATATTTCCGCACTTCAATAATTTAAACCCTGCTGATGTACCATCTAGGGGAGAAAAAGGAGCAGACTGTTCATGGAGTAGGAGTTTTAGAGTATCCTCAGTCTGAAATACAGCTCTGAGTTTCCTTAAATGTATCCGAGTTAGGGGAAGTAGCGAGCAGATACTTAAATAAAGAGATCTGTTCCAAAGCTTTTATTTCTTAAGGAAATAAGCATAAATACACAGTAGCTATTGTCCTGAAGCATTTTCAGAATGTCAATCCTTATGCTAAAATATCCATTTGAAATTACACTCCTCTGAAGAAGTTTTTGGGGTTTGTTTCAAGCAGCAGCGGGAGTCGGGCACGAACTGTTGCGTTTTCTGTAACATCCTTTTATTTTTGCATGAGGCAGTAAAACTGCTTTAAACACGATAAAAGAGAAGTTACCAGTGCTAAGCAAACGATTGGAAAAGGTCTGCGGTCGGATTTTAATTACCTCTGAAAGGCCACCAAAAGCCAGGCAAGGACAAGCATTCCAGGTAACCCTGTACTGGGAAACTCTTTTATTTTACCTGAATTCCATGTCTCCGGAGCTGCTTTTCCTCCAGACGACAAAAGCTGGTTCTCGCTGGGGTTCGCGCTTAATGGATCTGTCAACTTCCACCCCCGGCTCAGGAAAAACTTGTATTTAGGTGTGCAAACCCCACCGAATGCCACCTGTTGACGATTCCGCAGGAAAAAAAATCACATAAAAGTCGATTCTCTTTCAAAACGTCTTAAAGGAGGGTTTACAGCAGCAAAATGCAGATCTTGCTGCATGTCCTTGGCAATAAAACAAGCTTTATAGATTCCCAGGGTTGTTCTAATTTGTGTGCAGTTGAAGAGCTGCTGAACAGCCTTATAAGGCTGGAATTAACCCCGTTTCTGCTGGTTTCTTTTGTACTAGAACCAGTCGAGCATCTTTCCCCTCGGATTTGTCAGTTTTGTTTTGCCTTATGTTCATTTTAACCTCCTTTGTGCCTCCAGCATTTTCTCAAATCATATAGTCCATTCAAACCTTCGGCTCAGCTGATTGATAAGGAAGTGATTTATTTTCATATCACAACTAAGCATAGTTTACATAGATCTAAAGCAATAATTACTCCTATGCACGGTATTTTTTTCTTTTAAAAGCCTCTGGACAATCTAAAGAGAAATAATTCAATTGCGAGCAATCTAGCAGCTGAGGAGGGTCATCTGCTGAACTGATGATATAAATTTCAGTTTTCCTACCTTCAAGTCGATCTCATTTTGTCTGTATTTAAATTTTCAGGTATACATCATCATCCTTGCACTTCTTAGAATTGCGCAGCTCAAAATCACATGGATAAAATAAAGTTTATTTGGCAGAGGCTGTGGAGGCTCCGTCTCACATAAACCCCCCAGTGTTGCAGGTGGAGTTTTGCATTTCAGCTGGGGGGGGGGGAACCTACTTGGCATTTCCAGACACACCACCTACTGGTGGCCAGAATTCTTAGAATGGAAAGAAAGTTAATTTTTTTTTTTTTTCTCGTAAGAGAACTGTTTTGTTTGCATAAATTACTTCTTATGATCGTATTGATCCGGTACCTGAGTGTGATTAATGGCCACGGGAACAGGATGAGTTGGTTCTCAGCATTTAGGATTTCCCAAAGCCAGTTGTGCCGTTTCAGAAGGATGGAATTAACGTGTCCTTCTAATTGGCTGCATTACGTCTATTCCAGTGGTAAAACATTCTTAGATGATGAAGGTTCTCACCTGGGGAGAAGTGAGGTAAAAGCTCTTTACAGCAGGGGCTTTGGGGGCAGAAGGCCTTTTGGGGGTTGGTCTCTTCTCCCAGGGAACCAAGTGGTGGGACAAGAGGAAACTTGTTGCTCCAGGGGAGGTTCAGATTGGGTTTCAGGAACAATTTTTACTCCAAAAGGATTATTAAGCCTTGGACTGGGCTGCCCAGGGCAGGGGTTGAGGCTCCATCCCTGGAGGGATTGAAAAGCTGGGTTGATACAGTGCTTAGAGACACGGGTGAGTGATGGGTTTTATCAGAGTGAGGTTGATGGTTGGACTCGATGGTCTTAAAGGTCCTTTCGAACCTGGACAATTCTATGATTCTGTGGTTCTAAGATGCTTTGCCTCTGGTGCCATTGAGGCAAATCTGGTATTTGCTGTTGTCTCGTAACGCGCCGTGCATAGAAACAGGATTTTGGCAGTGTTTAAGATGTCCTTACATGATGGCTCTTCGTAAATAGCTTGGGAATAAATTATCGTTTATCTAAAAATAAAATCTGTGCAAATCAGTGCTGGTAACGGTCGGGAGAGCAGAACTTCTGCTGGGTGTGGAATGGTTTGGGGGTGTCCCCGGAGCTGCGAGGACAGGGGGCCTGAAGCGTTTGGCTTCGAGACGTGGACGAATGCGATTGCTTGAGAGGCCTGGAAGAAATGTAACGTTAGAAAAATCTTGTGATACTGGCTTTGAAGGTCTTAATTTTTTGCTGTCCTAAAGAACGGGGATTATGAAGAGTCTTTATTGTTGTTTGTTGATCATGTGGTTTTGATGTTCTTAGCTCTGTCCTTCAGAGCTTCCCCTCATCTCCGAAGGGCCAGGAGGGATTTTCGCTTTCCTTGATGCATAATGTTGGCTTCTGGGTGTTAGTTGTTTGTAATTATGGGGGGCTGGACTTGGTAATCAACTGGTCTGTCTGCCCTTGTTTTTCTAGCTGTGCCTATCAGCTGATTCGCTGCTAAAACGTATAATTCTGTTGTGAGAGTTAACTATTTTGTTTGAATTTGTGGTAAGAAATACGTCGCTTTGCCATACTGCAGAGGGATTTGGAAATTCTCCTTTGAAAGACTCATGAAGTGGCTGTTTTTCCTGCAAGTAGAACTAGGAAGCAGAAGAGACCAAATCTAGTATTATTGTACTGTAATTAGTGAGTTCTGCATTTCACTAAATATTTTATGAGGTGATCATGTGAATTCTCTGAACGCTGTTTCCTAAAACAGATGACAACATCTTCAGGCTCTTGTTGATGCAGGGAAATTATTGTAAGGGATTAATCTGTCTTAATCTTGCTCTTTGTCACTTCCCTGTTCCATAAAAAGCTTAAAACCTAATTTTAGCAGCTGCTGAACACTGTACCCTTCCTCTTTTTCCCTGTCAGTTGCTGGTACTCCATGGGACTCCGCAGGGAGTGCCCTAATGGTCCATTCTTAGTCACCGTCGTGACAGCATTGGGTGTGACTTCTCCTTCCTTATCCTCATGGTCACCCAGAACATGCGGGAAAGCAACTGGTGTGACAGCGTTTGTGTGATGTCAGAGCTCGATAATCCAGCATTGATGTCTTCCTGGCAGTTTATTCTCAAATCTGCAGTGGTGACCTCCTAAAACCCTGTCTGTGTCTCCTAACTCCACCGAGACTTTGAGGAACACTGGAGTAATTGGCAATGATGTACCAAGGGGCGTGAAGTGGGGTATAATAGAAGATATTCTATATATTTTAGCAGATTTCAACCTATGTGCCGGCTGTTGTGCTGCAGAAAGGTGGCAGCTGAGGAGGAAGGAATCAGGAGGTGTGGGTACAGGAGAGGACAACCCCAGAGGAGCCATGTGTCCCAGCTCCTGAGCCACCACCGCCCGGCAGCCCCTCCAGTGGGATAAGGCCCGGAGGAGGCAAGAGCTGGTGGGCTCTGTCAGAAGTGTGGAAGTACATTTTTGGGTTGAGTCCTGGAGAAATTAGACAGGGCCAAGGTACATAAAACTGAATAAAAAGTGTATTGCACGGGAGGGGCAAGGAAGCATAAATTAATCATGGAATCATAGAATCATCTGGGCCGGAAGGGACCTCCAAAGACCATCTAGTCCGACCCCCCTGCAGTCACAGGGACACC
>JAOTQQ010000071.1:1887213-1910275 GCA_026546715.1 Gallinago undulata | reverse complement strand
ACTGGAAGGCCGCTCTTAGGTCTCCCCGGAGCCTCCTCTTCTCCAGGCTGAACAACCCCAGCTCCCTCAGCCTGTCCAAATTAAATTAAAATAGTGTTGGAATGTTTATGGTGTCCTATAACCACGTGGAGAAGAAATAAGATTTGTGTAAGAACCCCTACTGAATTTATCTCCAGAGGAAATAGAGATGCTGTTGTAATCTTCATGAAGTTCTGCATGTGGATTGATTTCCTCCAAATTCTGTGTCGTTCTGTCTGTACGGACACTGACTGACCTTCTCCAGCCACCAAGTGACACGTGTCTGTGCCCAGTCCCCTGTCCTAGAGCACCCTTGTACTGACCCTGCCCAGCCTCAGGAGCTTTCCTTGTCTTGCAAATAATCAAACTTAATTTGGGTTGGGCTCAGTTGCGTTCTGTGCCTGCAGAAAACCTTGGATAAGGGTGTATTTTGTGCCTTTAGGCTTTTCAGCTGTCAATAATTCTGAGAATGTGTATTTCTTACTTAATTTTTAAAAGTTCAGCCTTTTCTTTTACATGGACACCGCTTGTGCCCATTCAGACTATTCTGGTAAAACCTTGTGTTGTTTTTTGTAATGTGAGTATCGCAAAACTCTTGGGGATAATATAAAAATTTTACAAAATTGGGGCACAAAGAGTTGAAAGATGATTCATCATAGGACTTCAGGCTCTACCCATATGCAATTAAAAAATAAGATTTGCAAAGAATCGATTGTTTTATTTGTTTTGTTTTTTTTTTTAAACTCTAGTGGTTGAATCTATCAGTCCTTTGCTGGACACACGTACCATGGAAGTGAAACATTCTCTCATTCCAGCCAATTAGGGAATTGATTTGTTGAGCAACGTATATGGTGTAAACATCATATATGGTACTTACTTTGGCAGAATCATTTGAGCTCTTGCCCTACTCCAAATCTCTGCAACTACCACATAATCAAGATATGGTCTTGATT
Organism: Gallinago undulata; assembly: GCA_026546715.1. Lineage (NCBI taxonomy): Eukaryota > Metazoa > Chordata > Aves > Charadriiformes > Scolopacidae > Gallinago > Gallinago undulata. The sequence continues at coordinate 1,909,304 of JAOTQQ010000071.1, read as the reverse complement.
TTATTATCAATGCTGTAGTCCCTTCAGGGTCTGTATGTTGGGAACTAGAATGTAATTAAGGCCAGGATTAGTAATAGATGTAGGGGAGCAGCAGCAAATCCAGTCTCTCTGTAGCTCGGATGTTGTTTTGCAGTGGGCTCGGATCAGATTTGAACCAGCTGGTTCAGCAAAGATGACTCCTCCATCTCTACATGTTCTTTTCCAAAACATGTTATCGACTCAGAAATTCACACTGAAACTTCAGCAGCCTGCTCATTTCTCTTCTTTTACTGAATTGGGAGGGTTTTCTCAAAAGCTGGCCAAAGTCTTAGAAAGATACGACTATTACCAGTACAGAAGTAAAATATTCTTCTTTGAATTTTCCAGTATATCCCTTCAGTAATTTTTGTCAGCATGCCTATAAAAATATAAGCTCTATTTCTTCTGGAACATACTGTTCAGAACTAGGTGAAGCCTGGAAGGAGTAAGTGTTCTGGTATGGAGGGGAGGAATCTCTCCAAGCAGGGAGATTTTTTGTTCTTAAAAATACACTTCAAGTTATTAATCGCTTAAAAGTAATTACTTTTAATCTTAGCCAAAGCTGCTCTTTTCTCCCTCATATCAGACTATTTTGGAATGCCTTTTGAGAAGTGTTTCTGGTCCTTCCCCTATTGCACATAAGGGTGCTTGCCCTCATGTTCTAGCTGGATAAAAGTAGATTTTCTCTAGGACTGCACATTCGTTGTCCTGAATTTTAATGTAAGCTATGAGTAAGAATGATTTATCAAGAATGATTTAAGAAAACATTTCTGTAAGTTATATTCATAACTATTTGAATTATTATGTTGCATTTTTTTCAACCTCTTCTCTCCTATTTACCTTTGATCACTCCTATTAATTTACAAAGTCTTTTCATTGTACACAGAGATTTTTCTTGATGCTAATATAACCAGCCATTCAGAATATACTGTTTTTTCCCCCAACAGTAGCTGTGGACAGGGAGGAGGCCAGAGTATGTTCATTCACAGATGACAGCCTGTACCCAGGAGCACTCTGATTTATACATAGAGGTTCATTCTTGACAAGCTGGGCTCGTTCCCAAATCCTAGAGCTGACAGGAGGTCCCTACAGGTTTGATTTCTCCGAGACCTTTGGTTATGGTTCTGCTCTAGCTGTGTACCTTGCTGAAAGCATCCAGAAGCATCCTTCCATCCTGTGGAACGTTCAGGCTCTTTACAGGTGCTTTATGGTGATTTGCTCACCATTAGACCAGTTGCCAGGTCTCCACCAACGTTACCTACCTTCAGCCAACACTTACTGACCTGGTTTTCTTTGAGGCACCTCTAATAGTAACTCAGGACTCAGAAACAACACAATATTTATTCTTTCATCCTCAAATACAAAATATGTGGAAGCAGTGAATCAAGTAGAATCCTTTGTGTGTAATTCCCATACTAGAAAATAACCTACTTATCCGTGGCACAGCTGACACGATGTTCTGTCTGAATTGGGAGGAACAGCTTGTGTCTTCTGACAAGCTCCTTCACTCAGTCTGTCGGCTTTGTCACTGACGTGCAGCTCTTACAGCTCATCTCTCCAGACTTCTTTCTGCCAGGCTGATCTCCGGGCCATCTTGTTTCATCTCCCTCTTCTCAGGTGCAACCCAAAACCTCTGATGCCAGCTGAGAAATCCTTTCACAAGTGGGATGTTGGCTCTTGGGTTCAAGGGGATGAGTCTTATCGACATTCTTCCTTTCTGAGCAGGTTCTATAATGGTCTGTTTATACGTAGTGTTCTTTAGTTATCCATCTGCTCATGCTGGCAGCAGGGTAAAATTGAGGAGGAAAACAGGCTGATGTAATACAGCGCAGACGTCTTAGTGGCTGGTTTTTACATCTTGCAGAAATGTTGTGGTCATAATGAGACTCCCCATTCCCCTTTTTTCGCATGTGAAATGGTCATGGTCCATAAAATTCAAGGCTTAGGTGTCTAAGACTAGATCCATATACCTAGATCCTGGATCTATATTCTGTATTATCGCTGAACAAATGTCCTTTGTTCTCCCATTTATGCACTTTGGCTGTTGTTCTTCTTGATCCATCAGTGCTTGCCTTTCTCTGTCTCCAGCAGTCCGTGCTGATCTGCACCGGTTTTCCAGGCAAACTGGGACCCCTCGGGAAGACCTTCCAAAGCACCCAACTGCAAAGCACCCTCTCCATTCCGCGAGCAGCTGGGTGTCGTGCAAAGGCACGTATTTAAGTGTCAAAGTGGCTTTTCTCAGGCCCCTTCAGGCCACTTGAGGCTTCCTCATCACATCACTGTATTTGTGTAACTTTGCAATCAAAGTCTGCATCTGTATCCAAGGTCTACTACAGTTTTTTGCCTTCCTTGCTGTTTCTATTCTCTCCACCTCTTGAGAGGAAAAGCTGAAATGGAAGCCAAGTGTGTAATTAACCACTCCTGGCCAAATTTGGTGACAGTCAAAGTGAGAATTTCAAACTTTGCCCCTCCATCAGGTGCTGATCCTGCAGGGCTCCAGCGAGCTCCCGTGTGCAGCTGCCTTATTCTCCCACTCAGATTTTCTTCCCAGTTTGCACCATTTACCCATGAATTCTCATCTAAATATCTAATGCTCCTGTCTTGTCTCCAGCAGATCCCCATTTCAGTTTGGGACTGGGGCTCTGTTTTTGTTTTATTTTAAAAACACACCTCAGTTTGCCGTTCTGGACTGACTTACCTATTATTTTTTTTAGCTAGTATATTATTGAATGTGGCTCTTCCAAAGCACAGGACTTCATACTTCTGAACGAGCTCGTCAGGAATGGCTTAAATCAATAATTGCTGCAAGTCTTAATGCAAAATTGAAGCCGAGAGTGCATTAACAAAAAGCTCTCATTCTTGCACAAAGTTTTAATTAGCCATCCTGTTGATCTTTCCAGTTCGGTGCCTCACAAAGGACCCGAGGCTTTCCTTTATGGACCAGCGTTTCCATTAATTTGAAAATTTTGTTTTCTGGCACAAGAATTCACACAAAAACCTCAAGGGTTCCAATAAAAACAGAAAAGGAAAATGGAAAAATAGGAAGAAACGCTCAGTTTGTGTGTGTATATATAAAAATATAAACTAGTGTTACAGGAGGCTTATAATATCACATACTATTTCAGGATTATAATGGTTTCTTAAGCCACATTTTGCTGCTGCTGCTACTGGATTTTACCAACGTTATAAAAACAAGTAGTTTGCAGGGTAAGAAGTCAAAAGAGGAAGCGTGGCCGCTTGGCTGCAGGTTTTTACCCGTGTTCAAAGTTGTTTTCTGCTACGTTTTTGTTTGCATCTTTGCCAGGACATTGATATTATTACAAAAGCACAATTCTATGGCAATAGTACTCTTCTTCTACTTGGCTTTGAAGTAACACTTGCAGAAAATAGAAGTTTTATATATATATATGAAAAAACTCCTCCATAACCCCAGACCCTACCTGTTTTCTCATAGATCATTGCAAATACTAGAACTAAATATCTTTTTTGATTCCAGTACTGGGAGCTGTGAGATAGTCCAGGGTGGGCTTCTAAAGAAGGCACAATTATCCTCTTTTGAAGAAGTAAAAAAGCCAAACCAAAACCCACAAACAAACTAAAAAAAGTGAAGGGGGTTGACAGTTGTCCAGAAGAGCGGGGTTTACGGAGACCCGCTTTCACGGATGGGGGTTGTTCCTGGTATTTCCAGGTGGTTGCTGGCGGCGTTTCTCCCTCGGCAGTTGTGGATGAGGCGAAGTATTTCGTCCTTGCAGGGTTTGTGAAAACAAAGAATAAACGCCAAACTGGCACAGCTCTCACAGAACAGCACTATTTCCGCGATATTCATCACGAGCTCGTTCTTAGGAGTTCCAGTGCTCTTCTGTAGTTTGAGCGTTGTCCTGAAGAGAATCATAACGTTGTAAAATAGACGGCATATAAATATTGTTATATTTATAATGTAGACAGCAGGGTAAGTACCAAAGTGCTGTTTTAAGGCTGGGGCATCAGGAGGCGCCGCTTTAGCCAAGAGAACGATAAAACAGAGTATCTGAAGAAACGATGGGATTCCAAATCCAAAGGTGAATTTAACGATCTCGTATTCGGGCCACGCAAATAATGGGTCCAACTGGCAGTCTGTTTCCAACTGGTAGTTACCTGTGCCCACCAGTAGTGCCCCAGTCAGTGCCAAACAGAAGGCAGACCCGAGGACAAATCCAAGACACACCATGGGTCGGTGGATCCCCTGGCCGAGCGTGGTCTTCAGTGGAAATCTCTCCAGTAATAGTACGAGAAGGGTCAAAATCAGAACGTACTGAGAATTGAAATAACCGAAGTTGAAGAAGAAGGACAGAACGTTGCAGGCGAGGTGGGTTGCCCTTAAATAGTCAGGTCTGGTGATGACGGTAAACGATAAAAAAATCAATATAATGTTGCTGATGGTGAAGTGTAGAAGAAACAAGTCTAAGTTTTTCATGACTTTGTACTGCAAATAATTCTTTATGAAAATGGTCAGAATATATATGCCAGCTATTAATCCTGTTGGGACAAAAAGGGCCATGTAACAGTGCATGAGTCTGGAGATGATGTTTTGAGAAGCGATGAAGGCCTCGATTTCTTCTGGGGAGGTGAAAGCCAGGTTCTTGCTTGGATAACCGATCCACGTCATGTTGTGGGAAGTCATCCTTCCTTCCACACCGGGAGGTTTGGAACTGAAAAGGAAGATGAAACAGGTTTTAAAGTACAGATTGTGATGTCTCTAATTTGTGCGTTAAATATCATGTGCAGTATGAGCCATTCGTTCAGAACGGTGTCCCTGCCCAGGGCAGGGGGTGGGACTGGGTGGCCTTTAAGGTCCCTTCCAACCCAAACCATTCTGTGCATTTTAAGCCTTGGAATGGGCTGCCCAGGGCAGTGGATGAGGCACCATCCCTGGAGGGATTGAAAAGCCGGGTTGATACAGTGCTTAGTGATGGTTTTGATCGGGGTTAGGTTGGTGGTTGGGCTCGATGGTCTTAAAGGTCCCTCCCACCTGGACAATTCTATCATTCTATGAATAAATGCAGGCACTTTTTTTTGCGTGGATTTTATGTTCCTCTGTGAATTTCAAGGAAATTTGCGTAATATTTTTCCCCGGAGAAAATCTGCCTTTTTACTTTTTGCCCGGTTCCTGCTCTGACCACAGCCCCCTCTTGGTGCCGACGGGACTTTCCCGCGGCCAGGACTTGGTGTGGGCCGGCGGATGGAGGGAAGAGCTGGCCCTCGGCGGGCGAGGAAGGAGTTGGCTCTGGGATTCGGTGGAGCCGTTTTTCCTCCCCATCTTGCCAAAGAAAGGCGCCGGGCTGCGGCCACTAAATCCCGGTCCCAAGGCTGGGAATTTGTGTATAATTTGAACCCAGCTGACCGTCCCAGGGCTCACACCCCACACTGAGGAAAATGCAAAGATAATCACAATACGAGGCAAGAGGCACATTACTTTCTTTGTTTTAGTTCTGCTTCCTTTCTGTTCTGGGGGGGAAAAAAAAAAAAAAGCCTTTCATAACCGCAGTCTGTGCTGAGGAGCCCCTGAAAAATGAATGTGAATGTTTAAGAACTGTTATGAACAAACTGCTTTCATACTAAACCATCTTTATGCATTAATAATACTGTCGTTTTTAGATGTAGCTGTTGCATAAAACTGCAAAAAAAATATAATGCTTTTCTGCATGCTGGAATTTGAGAAAATGATTACTGGGGCATTATAAGGCTATTGATAAAGTTCTAGCAAGGAACATTTTTTTTACAGCTGAGTTACAAATTCCTGAAAATAGGGAGTAATATGGATAGGCTGTTAGCTGTAATGACTCTATGATATGTTGATATAATAATTCTGCTACCATATAAACATTTGGAGGATCCTTTTTTTAAAGCCAAAAAGCTTTGTAGGAGAACATAATATGCACTCATGAAAAACTGAGTGTAATAGATACGGATATATAAGTTTTACAGACGACCTAAAAGCATAATTAACTCAATTTCTAAAAGAAAATTTCTGTGTGCCTTGTTGTACTGATTGATCCAGAAAATAACATACCTTTTTTTTTTCTTTTTTTTTTTAGTTACAAAGGATAAATATTTTTCAATGCAAGATAACGAACACATTATTCCTGATTAATTTCGAATGTCTGATTTTCACAGAGTAGAATGTTGTTTTCTGGGGAAAAAAAACCCCATCATTTAATCAGAAAGAATTTCAGTTTTGTGTTAGATTATGTGGTGTTTTTACTTTGTTCCTCTGTACGCAGGGCTGGTCTGCACAAGCAGGGTCTTGTAGGACGTGGGGCAAAGCGAGGACAGTGGAGTTCTCCTTACAGAAGTTTCTGTCCAGTCGTATCGGTACCCAGAGCGATCTCCTTCGTTGTACATAATGCATTTTCCGTAAAGGGATCCTGGTGATGTTAACTCTTAAAGCCAAAGTAACTTTAAATTGGTAAAAGTTCATAAAGATGCATTAATGTTTTTAAGCAGTGCTCATTATAGATAAGTCAGTGCCTTAATGCTGTTTGACAGTTCATTTATGGTTGTTACCTCTGACACTACTTCATATTTCTGATATTTCTAATCTCTCCTCAAAATTGGAATTCTAATACTGGTTTTAATTAGAAAAGTTGACTTATCAAAGTGGCTTTGATTAAGTGTGTATATAATCTTACATAATTATAATTTCATTTATATAAAACTGTGGAGTTATGTTTTGATTCAGCAGTGTTCTTTGTCCTCTTTTAAAGACAGAGTTTCTTCCTTTTCTAGAAAAGGTGATTTTTGGAGAGGTTCCAGCGCAGGAAGGCCCAGGACAGTGGTTTGTTAGAGGTGCAGGAGGGACAGAGGTGGCTGGTCTGGCTGGGGCCAAGTTCTCACCTCGGAGCTGGGTCAGGCTGGGTAGGACAGCGTGGATGGGCAAAACTGGTGGAAGTCTCTGAAGCAAGAGTTGATAGGAAGAGGGGGAAGGGTTTGACACTGGAAGAGGGGAGATGGAGCTGAGATGTGGGGAGGAACTTGTTTGGTGTGAGGGTGGTGAGAGCCTGGCCCAGGTTGCCCAGAGAAGCTGTGGCTGCCCCATCCCTGGAGGGGTTCAAGGGCAGGTTGGAAGGGGCTTGGAGCCACCTGGTGTGGTGGGAGGTGTCCCTGCCCAGGGCAGGGGGTTGGAACTCAATGATCTTTAAGGTCCTTCCAACCTGAACCATTCTATGATATAATTTTGAAGCTTAAAAATAGATTGTTAACTATGAACAATCATAAGAAATCCAGTGTTACCTTCTAGTCCCGTCAGGCCTTTTGCAGGGCTGAACATTTGAATTTTGTTCTGGCCCTGTAAAGGTCTCCATTATCTTCTCAACCTTTATACCGTGGGTCAACCGACCACACTCATTGTCCTTGCAGAGAATCTCAGACCAGCTTAGCAACGCTCAACTTTTACAGTGCAAAGACTATAGTTTTGGTTTCACAGGAAATTGTGTGGCCTTTACATCAAATCACATAAAAAAAAAAAAAAAAGATGCCAGAAGTTGTTTAAATTTGCTCAGGATCTGCCCTTGGCACTGACCATGGGCTTGTCTTTGACCACAAGGTATTTTTTATTTTATTTAGCTACTCTTGGGGTATTTAAGACCAAGTCAGGAACGTGAGACTCAGTGCAGTGTATTGCAGTCACTGCAACTCACTCTGCAAGAAAGTGCATCGTCTCGGTTTCTCTTCCTGTACCCACCAGTTTGCCTGTTTCTTTTAAGTTAAATTAATGGGGGAAATTTGCAATATACTGCTATCATCATCTTCCCCTGTACTGTCACACTCCAGTGTTTTGTCCCTTCTTTCCTCCGCTCCCCCTCACTTTGTTTTAACTGACCATCATTCGCGTGTTGTGAATCCTTCCTTAAAAAGTGGCCACAATTTTTTCTTGGTGGTTTGTTTGGTTTTGGTTTTTTTTCCCCTCTTTCTGGCCCCGTTTCCCCACTGTCACCCACTCTCCCTTTCAGCTCGGCGGTTAAAGCGGAGACCTCTGATTTCTGGTTTCTGAAGTGACCACGTTATGCTTCGCTCCCGACAGATGGAGCTGAGCAGAGGAGTGTTCAGAAGCAGCTTCAAACCGCCTTTGAGCAGGGAGAGGACCCAGTCTCTGAGATCTCATTGTTTTCGGGCCCCCGGCCCCGCTTTGAAGGTTAACTCTTGCAAACGGGGAGCTTGGTTTCAAGGAAACTCTTGTTTATTTAAAGTCTAGAAAGAAGAGCTCCTTAAAGCGGGGAGTTTCTCCCTGGCAGCCAGAACCCTTCCTCCTCTATTAAAGCTTTCTGCCTTCTCTCACCGGCCGATGGAAGGAAAATATTCTTTAATCTGCTCCCTGATATTCCTTGTGGAACCCCGCTCTCGGTGGGCGCGTGCAGCGTTACCACGGGCTGATGCAGGATGTGATTTGGGGGGTGGGGGGCTAATATAGACGTGCATTTGTCCTGTCTGATCATACGAGGTCTGGAAGTTAAAAGCTGGTCTGAAAGTAGGAAAGACTGAAATGTGAAATACCATATTTCTTTTTCTTGCCATGTCAAAATTCCTACGCTGGGGCAAGTATTTGAGGTTGTAAAGATTTAAGAAATCCCGCCCTCAACCTCTGAAAAAATGATCAGTTTTTGAGAAACCAAAAGCTTTTATTTTTACTTTTCCAGGCTGTAAATGAATCAGCGGCGCCCGAACACAATCTCCAGCAGCATCGCTGACGTGTTTCCTGCCCCATACAAATCCTCACAGTGTGGTCAGGATTATCCAACAACCTCCCTCCTTTAAAAGGCTGCTCTTAGGGGATGGTCGGAGTCTTTGTCCCGGCCACTGACCGGTGTTTCATCCTGGGGCCATTGGTTGTTTGACGGGAATTAAGTATTTCCCAGAAAACAGCCTTCACATTTACTCTGTGTCGTGCTCAGCTTTATAATAAACTTCAGCTTTCTGAGGGTGTTTCCCAGATAAAAGTATTTTACTTTGGGTAGTTCAGATGTTGTTAAAGAAGGGAAAACTAAAAACGTTAAATTATAACCTTAGCTTCACAGTTTGAGCCTCTTGTGATGAATAAAACATCGCATATTCAAAGTAATATAAAGCACTTACCTTTTCAAGAAAATGCTCCACAGACACAACTGGCCGAGACTCTGAGAGTGGGTGCTCAGCTGAAATACAGTTATTGTCTGGAGGATATAGCCCTTTTTATTTATGGCGAAAGCAGGGTGTATGTATGGCCATAACTTCTCCAGCTGCTGCACAGGGCGATGAGAGACCCAGCCGCTCGTTCGCTACAAAACCACGGCGTTGTGTGAAGGAAAACAGGAACTGGGGGTAAGTCATTCAGCCCATCCACGTTGCATGGTTAGCAAACCTATGGTTTCATCATGTGACTCGAGAAGTTCAAATTATCCTCTGCGGCCAGAGATTTTAGAACAGAAAAGTAGTGTTTGTCCCCGGCTATTTCTAAGTGTGTGAGGCCATCCAGTGGATTTCTTTTTTCCCTGGCCATGAAGTAATGCCTCGCGCCTTGGCCAGCCCTTCCAATTACATTTTTTTTTTTTCTCCTGCACCGTTGTGAAGTGCTAGAGGTCTAGAAAAGGAAAAGCCTGTTCAATAAATACCGAGCGAGGCCCCTTGCTTAACAAGATAAAAACTCGGCGCAGAAGCAGTGCCTGACAAAAATATTAAGGTCCCTTCTTAAAAATAGAGTGTATTTCTGTTTTCTTGTGGGTCCCGGCTCTTGGAACGCTCCCAGCATTGTACACATGCAATAAATTATTTTTTCCAGATGCTCTGCAATGGCCACGAGGTGTTAAAAGACAGAATTTTGAGTCTGTAATATGTTTGGGGTCTGGCTCAGCATCAGTCGTCTCAGTGACTGTGTTTAATGGTGTCCTTAAAACCTCAAATATACACGAGCAAGAAAGGGTTGGCTCATGATTTTTCTAGTGCCTGCAGCCTTGCTGGCTGGAGCACATCGGTAGCGTCATGTTTTCTCATACCAGCACATGGGAAAGAACATTCTTATTGTAATCTTTTAATAGTCTGCTGTGGCTTTCAGAGGTTGAGAAGATAATTTGTGACCGGTGTTTTACCGGTGCTCTTTGTTTTCACGGCCTCTGACTTGTTGCACTTCAACAAGCTTTGCTGAAAATCACGCGGAAAGAGCCAAAATGGGACAAATGTGTATGAATCTAGATTTCAAAATTGGAATTGTGGGTTGCCTGGAGAAAATACTTCATTACTAGGTCTACATTTCCTGATGGTGGGCACTCCTGCTGCAAATGCTGCTCTGGAACCAGGGATGTGTGTGGAGGGTGTAGGGATGCTGCAGAGACCAGAGAATTTCAGCTCTTGGGTGAATGTTCCTGTTCTTTGGGCAGTAGCTGAGCTCCACAGCAGCTCGAAATCGACTTTCCAACAATCTTACCCTTGTTATTCTGAATGTCCCATACTGACTTCGGTTTGATCATCTCAGCACAGTAGTTTGTTGGAGTGGGTGGAGTGTTTCCCTCCCATTTACAGTAATTCCTCCAAATTGTTACTGAAAAACTTGGTTAAAGCTGGCTGTCCAGGTGTTTTGTAAGTAGCATTTGCCTTTGGGGTGTGCTCAAATCCGAGTTCTCTTGTGTTAATTTCTCATAGTTAAGAAGGGTAAAGGAAAAAATATTCATTGTAATCACGTGCGAATCAGGCAATTATTTTTTTTACAATGATTTTCTGTGCAAGATGCAGGTTTGATGTGTCACCTCGTCGGTCCTAGGACTCGGGGCTGTGCAGAGAGCCCACTAAACTATCGAAGCATCCTCAAATGACCGGGTTTGAAATAGCAGGAATATTTCAGAAAGTATCTCCTTGACTGGAAGAGAGTGACTTGACTTCTTAGGGGTTGGTGCTTCTCTTGGAGCTGCCTTGGCTGGATGTACGCAAGGGTGTCTGGCTGTGCTCTTTGTGATTATTATTATTAGTAAAATAAAGGCAAATTAAGGGCTGCAGCGAAAGTTTAAGGAATAGTCAAACCGCTCTTAGAAAGGTTGAAGTTATTCGGAGTTAATTAGCAATCAGTGAGCAGGGAGTAAGTGGAGTGAAGATAAGCCCTGACGCAGCAGTGCTAAGGCTGCGTTTCCTGTTATTCAGTAACTGCCTTCCTGACAGTGCAAGGTGGAAAGCAGAGCTCCCAGCAGCTTAGCCACTAATGAGAAAAATTATATAAATAGAACCAGGAAAGCAAAAAAACAGAAAAGCTTTTTCTTATGCCTTCAACTTAAAAAAAAAAAATATCCTAGAGAAAACTCCTGTCTTCAAAATTATGTTCACATTTACAAATGTTATTTCGTAATTTGACCGTAAACCTGTATTAAACCTCATTATTCTGTTGTATTTAGAGGGCAAGAACATTTATCATCCTTTGAGTCGGGAGCAAATAGCACGTTACAATTTCAGAATGTGTACGTAGCTTCAGAGTCTCGCATCAGAAAGTGTCCCCGTTTTACAGGTGGAAAATCTTGGCTCCTGAGAAATTCTTCCTTCCAAGTGGATGGAATCAACTGAAAGCCAGAGAAGTAGAGGGTGGAAAATCAAGGTTTCCCAACTCTGCAACCTTTATTCTGTTTAGACCATGCAGATTCCCGTCTCGATAGCTCGGAATGTGGAGAGGGACAGAGGGCAGCCTGAGGTCCCTTTCCAGCTCCCCAGGGTGGTTTTGGCAGCATCTCCAGATGAATTTTAGAATAAAAAGCTTGCTCATCTTTATTGTATTATAAGTCCCTGCATGGTCGGTTTTGGGAGGTTTTTTGAGTGTGTGGTTTTAGTTTTTTTTTTTAAATGGCTTTCAGATGCTTACGCTGATGTATAAGGTACGTGGAACTATGTGAATTTGTAAAATTTGATGGTCTTACTGGCTTTCCTTGGAACCCTCTGCTTGGAAAGGGTTAAGAGAAGCACAAGTTGGTGATGTGTACACATAAGCACTGGTATTAATAATTACCTGGGCTCAGAGGCTGCTGGTAAATCAGCCACATTCTGTGCCATGGGATGGCTGCCTTCACAGCTCGGGGTAGCTTGTCCATCATTCACTATTAGTGATTTTATATTGGCTTCTTTGGGCATTCTTTGTAATGTAAGTTGTTTTATAAACAGTATTTGATTATTATTACCATACAGTAATGTTTCTATCCATCACAAAATAAATTCCTCAGTGCGGGTAGATCATCGACGTAACTCAGCTGCGAGAGCTCAAAAATTGCCCTTATTTCCAAATAATACTCTACTTTTATGAAAGGGTGGAAAAAAGCTTTTTCTAATGGCAAGCTTTACAGAAGAGCTGGTCTCTGCCTAGCACTGCAGGTGCTAGAATGATTATTTCATTGCATGTAGCCTGGCCTGAAAAATTCCAGAAACTTCTGTATTAATTAAGTATGAATTCTATTTCATTGTAAACTAGTGAAACCGTAACTTAATTAGAAAGAATTCCAGGGCTCTGGCGCTGAATGGGAACGGTGCTTCCTTTGATCTTTGAGCATCTTGTCAACCACGATGACTGGTGCCAGGTGGTTCATAAACCAATACAAGAAACATATGCTTTTTAATAAATATTTCTTTCTTGTGAAGTATAAGACCTAATCACCTGTTTAAATATCCTTCTGTTAGGTTCAAAACCAAAATTAACCAATTTTTTCCTTGCAGCGCAATTTTCTCTTACCTGCCCTATCCTCACCGCCGTTGATTGTTGGAGAGGTCTCGGTTAATTTTGTTTCTTCTTACAAATACTTGCAGCAACACCCTTAGGCAGACAGGACCAGCTCCTACAAATCAGTGGTCAGCCAGAAACTGGGACTGATTCTTATTTTTTTTTTTTCTTTTCTAATGATTAACATAAATCCTTTAATTAGTTATACTGATCTTTCTGCTTTTGGGAACTGCAAGAGCATTTCTGGGAGTGACCACCAGATGGAGTTTCTAAAACAGCTTTGAATTAGTTTCAAAATGACCTTTTAGAGGTTTTAGAGATGAGTTAAGAAAGAGTTGCGGAAATTCTACCAACTTCAGGATAAATTTTAGCTTAAATCGGCAAATGTTATTGCTAAAATTAGGCTTTTCAGTTCATTTAGTAATTAGTAATGCATCGGGTCACATACAAGTGAATGAGTAGAAGAACTTCCTATCGGTATCAGTGAGATTTGTGATAAAACCTCTTCAATTTTGGAGACTAATTCTGTGTTTTTGAAGGTTGACTTTATGCAGAGTTACACACTCTCTCTACATTTTTATACCAAAATTATTCCTCCTGTTGGGCAGGATCCTTCAGGTGTGGTTCCTGCAAGGTGTCTCTCGTTGGAAATCTGTTTCTTTCCTTATTACTCCCCTCTCCAGGTCTCCGAGTTGGGAGTATTTACGCTGCTGCTTATTTATCTTTTCATATAATGCACCATCAAATTTTAAACTAGACATAATGGTTTCTCTTTCTGGAGTTACAAATTTTGTTTGTTTCAAAGAACTTTTGGTAGGAAGTATTTTTTTAAAAGGTATATTCAATTAATAAATACTCTGAGAATCTAGTGTTCTAAAAATCTCTTACTGACATGATTTGTAATGATGTAAGAATTGTGCCTGCTGTAAACTCTAAGTAATTTGACTGTTCTTGTGAATGTAACTACAAGTTGCCAGTTCTTTAGAAGGAAGGAGTATGAGGAAATGATGTGGACTTCCAAGGCAGGGAAAGGACTTGGTGGGAAGAAAGTGAGATGGCAAAGTAGATAATAAATCCTTTTTTTTTTTTTTTTTTTTCTCCTGATGGGCAACGAGTGTTTTCTGCAGATGTCAAGGTGTGTTGCTGTGTAGTGGGAAGCTAAAGGCGATGCAGCAGAGGAAAGGTTTCTCACTCGGGTTTGTTGCCGCGGTTGAGTTTGTACCTTCAGGTTCCCTTTGCTCAGAAGCAGCATTGCATGGGATGGTTAAGACGTACATGAGGTTTCACTTACTGAGAAACAGTGAAAAATTAATCTCTGAGCATACATTTCAGGTTCCTCGGTGCCTTGAGCACTTCAGAGCTGCAGGAACTTGGGCAGAGGTGGGTCCTTCTCTGAGCCCCCAACAAACCATGGAACCAGAGCGGTCCTTGCCCAGCTTCTGCTCTGCTTCTCTCTCGCTAGCCCACTGCCACCGAGGGTGAAGCTCACAAGAAGGTCCCCAGCCCGAGCACTGCTGTCATTTTTCATCAGCTATGATAAGGATGTAGCTAGATCCCCGTTCATCTGTAGCACAAAACCAATTTAATTGCATTTTAGCTTAAAAAAACAAGGTGTTACTTCCCTTTTGAGCTTTCTGATAGTGGTGGTGTATTTTCTTGGCAGCCCTGGGGCCTGTTTTACCGTTATCTGATGGTTAAATGCGTATTTTCTGCTGCTGCTCCAGGCTGTGGTTGCCTGCAGTGAACCCTCTGTGGTCTGACAGAAGAGGTTCTGGTGCCCCGTGTCCCTGCCTTGGACAGTGTAAAGCTGTTGGCAGGGTTGCACCCCATCAACTCAACGTGCGTTTGGGTAGGAGCTCACCCTTTACAAACCTGTAGGCTTGTTAAATTGCTGCTTGTTAACTAGAATTTAAGATTCTTCAAGTCTATGTTTGTATAAGAGGAGTTTTACTGATTCCAGCCTTTTTATGTGTAATGGTTATATCCTAAAGCTCTGAGGAGTGAAGTGTCAGAAAATCAGTGCTGTGTTTAGAGGTGCTGGCGCTCATTACAGCGACAGAAACTACTCTTTAAAGGATTATATGGACATACAGGCATCTTGTTGGATACTTTGGGCTTTGACTGATATAATACTGCAACTTCCACTTTCACAGTTGCCATTTTCATTTATTTCTCTGTGAGGCTTCACCCTCAGAAGTGCCTTGGACTAAGTTTGTGGGTTTTGGTGTGTTTTGTTGTTTTTTTTTTTTTTTTCACTATCGAATTCACCCATAACCGTTTCAAATACATTTTGCTTTTGCTTGCTGTCTTCCTACACTTTACAGAAAATTTAAAGGGAGCAAATTACTAATTTTTGAAATATCGCCAGGAAAATATTTACATATGTGTGGGGTGCACTGACTGATCTCTTGCTCATACTCAGTGGTTGTTGCAATAAATGTATTACGAGGCATCTTGTATTCTCGAAGCTAAATTTTCCTGCGGCGCTGCGTCCCCCTCCCTTGTCAGCTGCAGGATTCTGCTGAAAAGAGCTGGTGGTGGGGGTGGTGGTGGTGGTCCTTTTTTTCCTCTCATTCCCAGCTAACTGGGATTTTAATGACGGCAAAATTATTGCCTGGAAAATTGGATAATTTAACCTGTCTGATTTGACACCCAAGGCATGTAACTTGTTATATTTTGATTCAGGGACGCAACACGGGTTTAACCTTCTCTACAACAGGTTTTGATCAAGAAGGCCAAAAAACCCCCAAAACTTGCATCTTCCTGACCACGTGCGCTTTAAGACTTTCTATTGAGAATTTACGAGTCAGTAGTTGCTTTGTCCATTTGCAGAAAGTCCATTTCTAGAGTACTTTGACGTAATATCGAAGGCCACATTTCTTCACTTCAGTAGAACCAGGAATTTTCTAGGGGTTGATCACTTCATTAACTGAAATTATGTCTTGAGACCAACACAATTCCATTCTCTAAATGAAAACTTTTGAAGCTGGGACCTCTGCTGGGTGAGTCGACATGGACCTGTCTCCAGCTCCCTATGAGAATAATTGAAGCAGAAGCAGAGCACAACATTTTTTATTAGTTCATTGATTTGCCTTAATTGGCAGTTCAGCAAGAGGGCTATGAGCCACAGAGCAACTCAAAAATTAAATTTAATTTTTTGAGAAAATAACACTGTTAATAATGGTACTTAACAAGTGCTTTCTCTCTAGAATACAGCATATACATACAGAAACATACAGTACACCTTACTGTTCCGAGGTTTACATTTAAATCATACACTTTGAGAAATAATTTAATAAATTCTTTGCAAATTCTTTTTTACATCAGTAGGCTGATTTTTATCTTGCATATATACAGTATTTTATTCATATTTATTTAAATGTGAAATAGATAAGCCCCTATTTACAGTCATCAGAAACCTTCGGGTATGTGAAATGGAAAGGCTCATTCTTGAGAACTTTGTATATTAAAGATTTCTCCTTCTTTAAGTATTTTACTGCACTTGCTCATCCACTTTTTTTAGAAAAATATAAATATTGCAAAGTTCTTGCTTTTTGGGATACTGTTTTTTTAAGAGACACCATGTGGGGGTGCTGCAATTAAGTTCAGAATTTCCTTAAGAGAACAGGAGTCGGGCAGCTCCGTGGCACAGGTTCTTTGAGGCAAATAATATATCGAATTAACTCTTAAAAAAAAAACTTGAGCAGATGTTGGTCTTGTTCATTAAATTATGAGGGTTCTTTCTCTCCATGGTTGCCATCACATTCAGTATATTATTAAGGATACACACAAACATACTTAACTCTGCTGCAATAAAGATCAGGAAAAATGAAAATTGAGGGTAAATTATATAAAAACTTGTTCTTTCTCCATCCTTTAAATAGCAGCTTCTATTTTACCACAAATCCATGTGTAATGTTAATGGTTGAACAAGGTTTGGGTCACTGTAGAGGAATCAGTGTAATGAAGTAAACATGAGCGCGGAATGGTACGAGCCCCTTGGATAGAAACAGAGGGGAAACAAAAGTTAAATAAATAGCCCAGGGAAGGGAAAAAAGCCAAGAGAAAAAGCTAAAAGAGCCATGGTCTGAACCCGTGAACTGACCATGGAGAGGAAGGAACAGAACTAAATGGGACTGTCTTGTGGGAGGCAGACAGTCGGGTCCCTGGGGAGAAGGGGAAGGAGAAGCAGCAAGGGTGAAGTGAAAATCACAGTTCCTGCTGCTCTTCAGCCCCACCGTCCTGGCAGGGACCCAGCCCCGGGAGCCTCTATTCACACCAGATAAGCCAGTTCCTCCCTGCTTGGAGTTTTTCCTGCATAATGGGGCGGAATTTCTTTAACAGATTTTTACATGAGAGATTTAATGTAGTGCATTAGGAAACCTGATTTTCCCGGGATGGGAAGAGGAGCCTGGTTGGATGACAGCTCTAAGGAAAGATTCCCATCTTAAGTGTTTGTGTGTGGAAGGGAGCTTGAGCGCTCCAGATGTGTTGAAATTCATAGGAAACCTCTTAAGTTAAGGGGAAAAAACCCAATCAACCAACCCTCTGGTTACCAAAGCAGCCGGTATCGCATCAGCACAGAGGCACTGTAAATTAGTGTGGAATCGGGCACGACGATAAAGGCTTAATTCCTTAACGTGGGCTTTCATCAACAGGCTAAAGTATGAAATAAATTGATGTAGTTTTCGGGTGGGGGAAGGGCCGTAGAAATAGAAGATTTACTGTATAGGGGTTTAAGGGTTAAAAAATTGAATGAAGTATGGAAAGCCATTAAAACAGTAAAGATTAACAGAGAATCTTTCCACCAGGATGTTGGTAACTTAGAGGTGCCTGTATATAGTGAAGAAAAAGGGGAGATGGCTGAGATGAAATGACTTGAATAAGGTCAAAGAGAAGGGAAAAGATCTAAAAAGGCTCTTTCTCACCTGCTTCCCACTTAGAACTTAAGCTGTCTCCATGCTGACAAAATTAAGACCAATTATGAGGTGAGATTGTGCTGTAAGGGATGGGAAAGCTTCTATTCTGGTTTTGTTCCTTGTTTTTTTCTATCCTAGAGGCTGGAAAAGCCACATTTTTTTAAACAGTCCTGTGGAATTGGAGTTGTGTTGTGACAGATAAAGCAATGAACTGGTTCTGCCCTGGTGTGGGGGGGTGATGAAGGTGTCTTGCTGCCCCCAGACCCGTGGGAGAGTCTCAATTTCACTTGTCCCCCCTCTGGCAGGAGCAATGCAGCAGCAGCCCAGGAACAGGCAGTTTTGGGGTCGGTGTTTCCTAGTTTGCCGTTAGAGATAAGGTGATTTGCTTCCTGCAGCACCAAATCTTACAGATTTCATATACTCAGTAAAATTTGGCAAAATGGGTTGGATTTCTTCATCCCCACTGCGAAATCCAGAAACTATACTTTTGTTGTGTATCCAAGATCCCATTGGGAGGCAAAAAGCCTGGGATGCCCGTATATTATTCCCAGTTTAAAATCTTACATGTATTGCAGGATTTTGTATGGTTTCCAAACCTCCAGTGGTGCCCTAGATTAAAGAGACTTTAATTCATTTGTTGCAAACATATCTCTTGAAAATACAATATGTTAATCATAAACATATTTATTTTTAAGATAATTACTCTTGTTACATGAACATATGTGGACCATAAAACTTAGCCAGATATTCTTTACTAGTTAAATTTTGATTTAACTTTGTAAACCGCTGTGTCCTTCATTTTAATACGTGGAACAAACATCTCTCAGTTCCCTTAGAATTAGTTAATAAATATTTCTGAATTCTTGAAATGTTTTAGGATGCAAACAAAGCACTGGAAAAATAAAACACATTTCTTGTTAATTGTTATATCTAGAAAAAAAATAATCACTTTACCATAAACATTAAAACTTAGGTTAGTTTGTGCGAGAAAATAATTTCAGAAAACGGTAAATTAGGCTTCTTTTAGAGGGGGACTCGGTGATGGAGAAAGAAATTAAATAATTTAATTTATAATTAACACTTACTACTCAGACACGTATAATCGGATAATATGATCTCTAGTAAAGATCATCTATATCGTCTTCATTGAAAAATACTATTTTCTTCATCAAGGATAGCACTGTCACTTCCCTGTACAGAAAATAAGGCAATACCTTTTTCTATACAAGATACAAGGTGCTGTGTCTTCAGTCAAGGCTCCAATAAACCGCTCGGAGATTTCTTCAGGCAGGAATATTGGGATGACGAAGGCAGAGTTTATGCTTTAAAACCAGTTCAGTGCAGTGGAAGGACTGGATGTCACGGGTATGGCAGCGCGGAGCCGGAGTCTCACGAGATTTCAGTAATTAACTAGTTGGAAATTAAGACTGTTGGATGTCACTGTAATGGAAAGCTCCTTCCAGCCCTTGGGTTGGGACTCCCAGTAACGCCTCCGGGTGCCAGCGCCGCACGGTCACCGTCCCCATTCTGTGGGGACAGGGCGCCCCAGGGGTTCCACCCCTACGTCATCACTTGCTGTACGACCGTGCGTTCGTGAGAACACCCCTGATTCCCACAGTGTAGCTTCTTAAGCAAACGTCGCAATTTGTTGGGAAAGTTTTTGTTGATGTATCTGTAGAGCAGCGGCATTACAAAGCTGCTCGAGAAAGCCAAGAATTTGGACAAAATCTTGGTAAAATGTAATATTCGCCTGTAATTCTCGTCCGCGATCCTTCCCTGTGCGTTAGTAAACGTGCTTACCAGGAGAACGACGTAGTAGGGTGTCCACAGGGTGAACTGTGTACAGACCGTGGCGATCAGAAGCCTGTGCACCGACGGATCTAATCGCCCCGTGTCTTGATCCAGTGGCGTCGCCTCTTTGCGTATCCGCAGAATCAACGTCAGCGCGTAAAGTACAGCGACGGCTGGGACCACGTACCCGATAAAGACCATAATGGCATCCGCTGCCTCCTTGTTCTGCATCTTGGAGCACTCGATGATTTTGGTGGAGACGTGGTTGCAGACGTAGAAGAGGAGAGATGAAAAACTGGTGAGCATGGCACCCCCCCAGATGAACCCACAGACGTGCTTGGTGTTGTACACGCTCGACATGTAAGTTCGAGGCAGAGCGCGCTCTATGTAGTAGTCCAGACTGAGCAAGGTGGTAGAGTACATGGTAACCAGCGAGGAGACGTTGAATAAAATCAGCAAAGTGATATAAACCTCGTTGTTAGAGTTCCAGATGGCCCACTTCGTGTTGGCGAGGCCTAGGAGGTACATCGGGGCCAGGGCGTTGATGATGAGACCCGCGATGGCCATGTTGACGAAGTAAACATCTGGCATGGTCATGGTGGCTTTGTTGTAGAGGTTCACCAGGACCAACAAGCCGTTGTAGCACAGCCCGACCGGGAAACAAATGATGAGGTAGAGGAGGGAAAAGATGGAGAGCACGAGGTGGAAGTCATGGCAGAGACGCTGCTCCTCGCTGTTCTCCGTGCTGTTGTTCAAGGTTTCACAGCTCCACATAGTGATTTCAGCTGTTAGTTCTTCTCTGCTGGTTACCAGCTGTTCTGGAGAGAGAGAAAGAGTGAAAATATTGGTGGAATATCATATTGTAAGTGAAATGCCATGTAGTTCAAAGAAAACACTTTAAAGGTAGAAATTACACACTTCACACAACCGATGGATTTAAGGTCAGTGACTGAAATGCCTTTTGATCTTCTTAGTCCAGAAGAAAATCATCTGCGATGCAAAATTTCATGAGACTAGTAAATGTTCTGAAGCTTTCATTTAAATAAAATTAGTGGCAAGTGAGTTGATACTGGCCACTCAACAGAAGTAAATCATAAACTGTGTATCTTTAAAATAAGTACCAATGTAATATACATGAAGATAAGTACAGTGTTTTTCTCAAAATTATTGAGGAAATCCAAATCTTAGCAATGAGATGGAGAATAGAGTTCTGCAAGGTGTTCAATAAGCTTCTTAAGGGGCACATCCAAGGCAGTGGGGTGGGAGTACATGGATCACTGATAACGTTGACAAAGACCAGAGGAAACTGGGAAATGAGATGAAGGGATTGTTTGGTTTGGTGTTTTTTTTTTTATAGATCAGTTTGTATTCAGACCTCCAACCTATAACCATTTAGTTCTGAAAAAAACAATGGACCTCTGTAGTCAGTGGAACCTAATATGGGGGCAGCCTGACTTTCCAAAAAGGCAAGAATTAGCTATCATTTCCTCTCAAAATAGCTGGAATTCTTTGAAGAGAGTGCTAGCACCAGCAGCCCTTGTCCAGCTTTATCTTTGCCTTATCATCAGAAAAGAGATAACATTTCAACTGAAATCGGTGAACTTCAAAGCGGTCGTGAAGGGTCCCTTTCCAAAAATGCAGAACTAAGAGATAATCTCTGAGGTACTACCGGGAACATCCCCGTCTTTACGGGAACGGTGGGGGTTTTTTTTATATTCCTGCCAGCCCCTTCCCGGGACAGCGTGGACCTTCTGCTGGTGATTCCCCCCTTGTCATGCATGTGTCCCCCCCCACCCCGACACCCTTTGTGTGCTCCCCTCCCCGCACCCCAGCGTCTGTGCACGCACCCGCATTCCTCCCAGAGGGAGAGCTGAGATTTAATCCCATCCCCAACAAACATTGTGCAACCCAAATGAATGTTACTGGGGAAATTACACACCATGGGGTTGGTGAGCACACGGGGGGGTTGGGGGGGGGTACATGGCTGCATCTCTCCAGCAATAACCCTTTTACCCCTCAGCCACGGGGCAAAATTTGGTCCAGAATTGTGTCAACTTCCTTTTTTTTTTTAATTTTTTTTTAAATTTCCCATCGCATTTCTTTTGTGTGCCAGAAACAGGCTAAAAATACAGGCGTTTTATCTGGGCAAACAAATTTTTACTCCACCGTCACGCGCTGGGTTCCCTCACTCAGATCAGCGACTGCTGTGGCAGCAGCACAAGACACAGTTCTGTTGTTTTCAAAGTTTTCTTTCATCTTTGTGGAAAAAAAACCCATTTTTTTTGTTTCCCATCAGTTCTGTACCTGCAGTATTGCATGTATGTAGGAAGTATGATAGCTTGAGCTTGTCTTTCAGCCCTCATCCTATTTTTGAGCACTGAAAACACCCTGGGTTTTATTTTCTGGGGAACCATCCCATTATCAGGAACCATCTGTGGTTTTAAGTTTTTAAAAAAGTTTGGGCTTGTTTGCTTTTTTTTTTTCTTTAAAAAAAGAAGTGTTTTGCACGGTGGAAGGCAACTAAATTACATCTCCTTGAGCTGCTGTGACTCGATTGAAGCGGAGCAGCAGACTGGAACAGGGTATTGCAGATATATGCATTAGAGAGAGCACACTCAAGGGTGAGGAAGGGCGGGGGGGGGCAGGTGGGGGGTACAGTCACCCATTGCCAC
>JAOTQQ010000071.1:1849019-1875053 GCA_026546715.1 Gallinago undulata | reverse complement strand
GTCCCTGCCCAGGGCAGGGGGGTTGGAACTCAATGATCTTTAAGGTTCCTTCCAACTCTAACCATTCTATGATTCTATTTCCATCCTGACAGGAGTGGGAATGGTGGGAACCAGGGCTGGGAGAGGGAGTGGTGGCACTTGGCTCCATCCCAGCTCCTTCCCTGCTGACGTGACTCGGGATCCTCGTGTGGTTTTAGCGAAAATCCCTCAGACCTGCTAACCCAGCTAATTCAGAGGAGCTTTCCAAAAGTGCTCGGAGCTTGTGATTCACGTCAGTATCAGGGCTTGTATTTATTCATCCTGTTTCAGAAGAAACCTGGCAGCTGCATACCAATGAGAGTGATAATAATGGGCAAGGCAGGAGTATTTGTGTCTTTTCTACTTAGTAGTTTGTTGGTTTTTTTTGTTTTTTTTTTTTTTTTGTTGTTGTTGTTTTTTTGTTTTGTTGTTGTTGTTGTTTTTGGTTTTTTTTGTTTGTTTGTTTGTTTTTAACTTGGGCTCCTTTATGTTTGACCTGTAATTTGGATGGCCAGACTGCTGAATGTGGATGTGGGAGAGACCTATTCTGGTGTCTCTGGGCGTCTTTTGTCCCTGCGTACTGGGGATGATTTTATTAGCTATTGTTTGAAAATGTCATTAGACATTAAATCAGTTTATTTAGCTATTGTGGGCTAATCCAAACACACAGACTATAATACACTGCTCCTGACCTTTTCCTGTCACCAGCCTTTCAGCAGCTCCTTTGCAGCCCTGGCTTGGGGGACAGAGGAAGGGCTTTAACCCTCTGTCTGTATTTTGTGAAGAGCACAGGACGGACCCAAGGCTCTAGAGCTCGCTCCCAGGCACAGGAGAAACAGAGGAGGGGGTGTCTAAGAAGGGAAAAAGTCCAGGACCTTACTCTCTTCCTTAATAAATGCTCAGACACAGCCTTCCCACCTTTTAAAAAGATGCAAAGCAGTGAGATTGCACGCTCAAGCCCGTGGCTGGTGAGCAGGATTTCATGGCCACCTGACCATGAAGCTCTCCAGCTTCTACACTCTGCTTGATTGAACATTTCTTCTTGAAGCCTTCCAGATTTTGGTGAAAATTCTTGCACAAAAACCTTTTAAGATGAGGTTGCACGGTTGAAAAGCTACTTGTTTTAAAGGATATGGGGAATGGAAATAGAGCTAAAACATCATTTTCTCCAGCTGTCCACTTTCCTATTGCCACCTTTGATCTATGTTGATTAGAAAATACAATTTATTAATAAATCTCTACCCCAACAGGTATTTTGATAGCATAAATCTATCGTATTCGTAGCTAATAGCAAGTTTTAAAGGGAAGAGAAAAACCCAGAGGAAGACTGCAACAAAAATGTTGACCTCAATGAATAAAAATTGAATTGTTTGTACTCTGAGAAAATGAGATAATTAGAGATATAAAATCCTGTGCTCAGAGAATGAAAATAAACAACATACATGCTATGTGGAAATGGGCGAGAGCCATTGCATTAGGACAGAGTCCCTGAGATCTTTTCTCTGTAATAATTCTTAATAACGTGGGGATATTTTTTTAGTTAAGGGCTAAAACCGTCCTGGAGAGTGTTCCTGGAGTTTGGCAGCAGCAGGAGAGGATGGTTTACAAACATTCCACACCAGAAAAATATTTGGAACCCAGTAATGTGGTGTTTGGCCACAGCAGCATCAGATGCATTTTTTGTTGCATTACGGCCATCTGGCAGGTAAATGGTCCCGTTCTCTGTTAACAAACAGATTTCCCAGCCAGTCTACTTTGCAATCATTCCATATAACATTTCCTTTTAGGTTTGCTCTTCTTTTTTTGGGTAAAAAAAAAAAAAGTGATTAAAAAAAAAAGAGCATGTCAGAACAGAGGGTTAAACCCTCGGTTGAATGCAGCCCAGTAACACTGTGAAGTAGTGAGAGCCCTGGGGGAGTTTGAATCCTTGTTTCTACATTTTAGAATGAGTTTTGCCTTTAAGAGGTGGCTAAAGGCTTCTCTCAGATTG
Organism: Gallinago undulata; assembly: GCA_026546715.1. NCBI lineage: Eukaryota > Metazoa > Chordata > Aves > Charadriiformes > Scolopacidae > Gallinago > Gallinago undulata. Next base: position 1,873,045 of record JAOTQQ010000071.1, on the reverse strand, counting down.
GGTTTGTGTAACAGGAATGATCAGAGCAGTCTGTAAAATTCAGCTTTTTCTCCAGTCTCTGAAATCCTGCTACAAAAAGAACTTGCCTCTTGGAGTCTGACCCCGAGGAGGAATAAAAGGCTGAAATAACACCTCCTCTAACTTAATTTAATTAATGGTACGTTTCTTTGCTGAAGCTGGAAGGGTGGAAAGTGCAGCTTTAAAGGCTGCACCCACCTGGGGAGTGCGTGGCCGCGGAGGATGCCCTTCAGGGAGAGATGCCCAAAGGAGCCACAGCATGGAAAGCTGCTTTTGGATTCTGCCCCTTCCTCCCAGCCCGGGCAGGAAAACAGCCCAGAAATGGGTATTTTCCTTTCTGTTAGTTACTCAACCAGCTCCCAGCAAATCCAATTGGAGCTGGAGCAGCCACGCAAAGATCTTCTTAGTAACCTCTGCCCACCAGGGCTGCTCAAGGAACCCTACCTGACTTGAATATTTTTTCCCTTCCTGGCTCCAGGAGATTCCTCCCACTGTCTCCAAACAAAAACCTGCTGTAATTCAGGAGCCCGTGGTAGCTCTGGGTTGCACTGGTCTGTATTTTGAGGTTCAAGCCTTTGTGGTTCCTCCCGATTTACACCTTCTCGCTGAGGTGGTCAGGCAGATCTTGGTTTCTACCACTTTTTATTTTTGGGCTTTCTCCGTATGCAATAATGCTGTCATTAATACTAAAGAAGTAGGAAAAAAATATGGTTGAAAATGGAAACCTGATTTTTACAAGAGTGCTCAGTCTTTCCTTTAAGACCAGTTGAAGCCCCAAAAATGGTGTTTTCATGTTAATCATGCTCTGCTCTTTTTAACCTTTTGTAGTTTCCATGACCCAGCATCCAAGCTGGAGGCTGGTACTTTCTCCTGGGCAGCATCCTTAGCTTTTTTTGTGCTGATAATATAATAGGTAAAAAGGATTGAAAGAATTTTTTACACTTACTTTATGTGAAATTAGACCTGGAAAGGAAAGCCTTGTAATAATTCTGGAATTCTACAACATCCCCGGTGCCCAACTTCTACAAACTTTATTATTATTACCTCTGTAAGAATTAAAAGTCGGTTGATGTAGTGCTGAGCAGCAAATATTGTCAGACAATGTCTAATGGAAATTTGTAAGAGCCAATATTTAATGTCTTGAAATGAGAAGCATCCAGAATAATTTTTGAAATCACTTCACTCGAATTCAGTATATATTACAACAAAATGCGAAAGTAAATATTAAGGTATTTTCATCAGGTGGCTTTAAATTAATCTTTGGATTTCCTTTTAGAAAAGAAAATAAAGGACCTTTGAGTAATGGAGAAACAGGGCTCTCTTCGTAGCGCTATCGCTCTAAGGTATGACACTGAGAGAAAAATTACTTGGAAATAATTCCATTTCTGTGTTTAAAGCTCTGGTTATTTGAATCCAGAATGCTTTTAAATTATCTGTTTTAGGCCTTGATACTGCAAGTTAACTTTGGGAAGGCAGATGCACGTACAGAGACAGAACAAAACCCCACTGAAATTAACAGGTCTGGTGTGGCCCAGGGTTCTGTCTCGTAGGGCTGTTTGTGGTGCTGTTTTCCAATGAAATATATGATTTTTTTCCAGTATATGATGGCTGAGAAGTACCAAACTTCAAACCATCTGACAAAGGAGCTTTCTTTTGCTTTGTTTGGGAAGATTCCTTTGATTCTGCCTGTGTTTCAAGTGCGCTGCTGCGAAATCACGGAGCGTCTATCCGTGTAAACCTCATTCAAAGAGTATCACCAACTGACACCTGCTTAAGTCTTTAATTAAAAAGCGGCTTAATCTCTAACAATCTCTACATACATAAGCAGAAGTAGCTGTGTTTCACGTGCACTTTGAACTGCCGTTCATTTAGGAATCAAAGATTTGGAAATGAAAGGCAGAGCGTGGGGCAGGGGGATGTTTGACTGGAATCCCTTCTTGTTGGCGTAGCCTGGTGCTGCTGCTGCTGCCAGCCCCTGGGAACACCTTCTCCTTAAAAATTATCTGTAGAGGGGAAATCTTTAAAAAAGGATGTTGTATCAACTGAATTCAAAACATATTTGAAATAGTCAGATGTATACAGTGGGCTGTTTAGTGGTGAATTGCTCCTCCTCGGGAGGGTCAGCAGAGGGAATACTCTCTGCGTTTCCAGGCCGACGTACCCTACAGGAAGAGATATATTGTCTGTATTTTTCCCAACTGTGTGAATTTTGCTGGGATAATATGTCCTAAAGACTGATCTTAGTTCAGTTAGTTTTCGTTACTGTTAGTTCATATTCTCTTTCTCAAATCTCTCAGTTTTCCTCCTCCAAAAAACCTCCCCAGTGTTCTTGAAACAAATCTACAGAAAATCTTGTCTTTTCCTTTTCTTTTTTTTTTTTTTTTTGGTGGCAGCTGGTGATGGTAAATGACAGTAAGTGAAAACAAGATTTTAACTATTGAGGAGAAAAAGGAAGAAAAGCAGCCTCTTCAGTTTATGGAGATCCCCAATTTCAGTTATCCCAGATCGTGCTGGTGGCATCTATACTGGTTTCCAGCGTAACAATATGCTGTTGGGTCCATCCCACCATACATCGTTGTAGAGTCTCAATCAGTGTTCTCCATAAGCCTCCTGTGGGTGCAATGTGGTGGTCCTTAGGTCCACCCAAACCCTTCTCTTCTCCAGCCTGAGCAAGCCCCGTTCCCTCAGCTTCATCACAAGGACCGTGTTCCTACCCCTGGCTCTCGTGATGTTCCTCCATTCAACGTACTCTAGTTCATTGACAGCTTTCTTGTATGGGGGGCCCAAAACTGTACAGAGAAATATCAGGTTGATCTTTACACAAAAAAAAGACCTTTCTGTAATTCTGTTACATGGAAATTTAGGGAGGTTTTTGTATGTTTTGTATCGGGCCAATGGGATCAGATGTTTTTAGCAAGTCCTTAGAGGAGTCTTTTCTAGGCCAGCTCTAGGTTTTGGGATAACAGACTTGGTATTTTTACTACAGTGGTCCCTAAAAGGATGTCCATGAGCTGCATACAGATAATGGGCTTAAAGGTTGTCTTTCTGTAGCTGATACCTTGCTCGAATATATCCTTTCTGCCTTTATAGGGAGACCCTGAGATCAGTGTGGTTGAGTATATTGAAAGTAATAAAAAACAGACGCAGAAAAATTGTTGCATGCTTAAAAAAAAAAAATATCATAAAATGAAAGAGGAAGTGCATCATTTATTATAACACCATGTAGACTAATGAAAAACATACTGCAGGCTGGAAATTTGTTAAGAGCTGAACTCCAAAAGTTTCCATTCCCGAAAATGCCTTGGGGCCTCCGGCTCCGAGCTGAGCTTGTGGCTGAAGAGGCCCGATGGTAAACTGACAGGAAAAATAACTGCGCCATAAACGCTCAGCTCCTGTTTCACAATAGTTGGAAATTAAGTTTTTTTTTTTTAAAAAAAAAAGGCGTTACCTATCGGTACTGACTGTACTTTATCGAAGTAAAAGGGAGGCGGTGCATTTGTGGCTGGAATATTAAATTGGGAATTAAGCACTTGGGGAGGTGATGGGCACTGGGCACTGGGCACAAAAAATGTTCCGTTCGTGGTCCGGAGGAGGACGTGAAGAAGATGAAGTGAGTTGCTGAGAGCAGCAGAGCAGCGCTCGGTACTGGCAGGGCTGCCGTTAACACTAAGTAATTGCTGGCTTCTAGGGCTTTGCTCGTTAATTAGACCAGGGTGAGGAACCGAGCTGCTCCCCACCGGGCTGAGCAGGTGCCAGCCTTCACGCTCCAGCACGTTCTCCAGGCTGCTCCCTCGAGTGTTGATGGTATTTCCACCATCAGTGCTCAGATGAACAGTGTTGGACACTTAGGGAAAACTTGAGTTTTGTGTCTCTTTCTTTTTTTTTTTTTAAATCTCCTTGGCTTTCTTAGTGGTGTGTCTTCCCTGGAGAGATAGCCCAAGACTGACTGGGGGCTTAGGAGAAAGATGGGGACACAAACCTTTTCTCAGGACCTGTTGTGATAGGACAAGGAGTAATGGTTTTAAACTAAAAAAAGGGAGATTTAGACTGGATAGAAGGAAGGTGGTGAACCCCTGGCCCAGGTTGCCTGGAGAGGTGGTGGATGCCCCATCCCTGGAAACCTTCCAGGTGAATGGGGCTCTGAGCAGCTGAGTCTAGTTGAAGATGTCCCTGCCCAGGGCAGGGGGGTTGGACTCGATGGCCTGTAAAGGTCCCTTCCAACCCAAACCATTCTGTGATTCTGTAAGTGTTGGCTTTGCCATTCTCCTCCTTGATCAGCCCACATCAATGTATGAAAATCATTAATGTGGCCTTTCAGGCTGTTTTAACCTTCCTGATGGGCTGGTGGTGGAGGTGGTGGGGAGAGCACTGAAGCCTCCGTTCCTTCTTCCCACGGCCTGGCAAGCAGTGTGCAGGAATAATGCCGGTTAAAACCCTCCCAGTGATGTTCCTCCAACTGCTTCTGCAGCTCTGCTGGATGACAGAGGTTGCCCTGCCTGGCAAGGAGCCCTGGAGTGCCCTCAACATCCTGAGACACTTCCATGAAGTCCAGACTATAATTTACTACAATTCGATGTTGTAAATTGGCTGTATCTTTGTATGAGACTTCTTCGGTGGCCGCTTTGTGGTCTTTGAGCCAAAGGACAATCTGGAGTACCTACTACTTGACCTAACTCCTCAGTGAGGACCCAGTAACCCAGTGCCTTTTGACAGTAAATAGTAATTGGCAAATCTTTTCACTGTTGTACGTTGGTGAAACAAACACACAGCGCAATAGTCCCGGTGTACTCTGTGGGTGTACTTACGTGAGGTGTCGTCCAGGAGAAGGTCCGTCTGAGCTTGAGCCACTGGGAAGAGAAAAGAAAAGAAAGAGAAGGTGAAACAGTTGTTTGGAGGTGGTGGAAAGAAATTAAAACTCAATCAATTCTGATAAACACGGGTCACTGTCATTGATTTTGTGTGATTCCCCACTGTGCCACGCTCTGTGTCGCATTCACAACATAAAATATTTTCATCCTGTGATTAGAAAATGTACGAGGTACTTGTTTGTGATTTTGGCTGTGGCTGCAGAGCTGATGGAATGACCCTATGGCGGGTGGCGATGGCTTTATTTACATTTGCGAGGTGAACTGAGGATCCGGAGGAAAAGCTGTAGGTCAGTCTAAAAATAGAAATGTTAATTTCCTTCTCCTTATTGAAAAAAAAGTCGTGTTGGGTGGGTTCAAACTGACACGTAACTGTCCCAGAATGAAATATTTGTCGTGTAATAGGATATTATGATAAATGTCAGTTTGGTTTGGCATCCCGTGGCATGCCAGTTCGCTGGGGATGGATGCAGGGGAAAAAATCTAGAGAAAGAGTATATTTCATTAAATTAGAAAAAGTATGATATAGTTACCGCTCAAAATTGGTAATCAGTATTTCAATATGCAGACATAACTTATCTAAAGGAGAAGAAAAAAGAAGTAAAGCACTAATTTCCCTACGTGTTGCAATAAAAGGAAAGAATGAATATATATACAGACACATATATACATCGGCATTAAATAGATTTAAGTGTTTTGCTTAGATAAATGATTGAACAGTAATATTTGGAGAGCAAGATAACTTTTAAGAATAGATGAGTTTTCCCCTAAAAAGAAAGATTAGCTAGTTCAGGGGTACTTAATCACAACTGAATTTTGAAGTGAGCAGAATGGGAGACTGAGAAATAACATTTCCAGACCCAGTTCTTTTTCTGTCCTGTGTTTCCCGGATGGGATGAGGACGTTTATCTGCCCGTGCCCTGCTGCCCGGTGAGGCTCCCAGCCCCGTGTCCCCTCCGCCGTGTCCCCCGGGGTGGGGACAGGGGACAGCTGATGGGCTCAGCAAATCGATGCGTCAGAAAACGAACCGGCTTCAGTCGCTTGGCCATTGTGTAGCTTTTGTAATTAACTAACCCACATATTTTTGCAAATTATTTGTTTAATTCCTGTTCTCTGCGAGGGGATGGAAATAAATCAGGAGCGATCACTTGGCAGCGCCTTCCCCAGCCCTTTCCTCTGGGGGAACGGGGTCCCTGGTAGCACTTGGAGAAGGAAGGGGCTTTGCCTGGGACACCAAAACCTTCCCCTTTATTTTTTATTTTTTTCAATGCTCTCGTGGGGATCTTTCACTTCCACACGAGCAACTGCCTGAAACGGGCCAAACGGTCTTGATTTCACGCTGCTTTATGAGCAGGACGTGTCCCAGCTGCGGGATGTCATAACCTCTGCTTCCTTCGCTTGGGCTGGGAGAGGGGAGCCCTCTGGTTCACGGCTGCCCTCGCTGTAACACGAGGTATTTGTTTGGAAAATGCCATTCTTGGCTCCAAGTTCCAGCTCCTCAGCAAATTAAACTGATTTGCGCTGGTAAACTGGGAGTGCTTACCAGCTGGATTTAAAAAGAGAAAAAAAAAAAAAAACAACCCAACCTGCAAAAAAAAAAGCTGGAGTAATTTTTAACTCATGAGTGCCAACGAAAATACTTTGTTAGCGTAAACTTTAGAAACACACATTTTTTTTTACAAATAAAAAATGATAGATTGTTCCCTAAGATAAGCTTAGCTCTGAGGCAAAATATAATTCTTAGAAAAATAATGGCATGTTGCAGAGCGAGCTCCCAAAAACCTGCTGCTGCAGGCGGGCTGGGGCGGGGGGGATGATGAGCAGAACTGGGTTGGTTTTTGCATTGAAAATGGGATTTTTACGGGGGCTCCTGGCCCCTGCGCAGCTGAGAAACGAGCTCTTGCATTTGAAGTAAAGCCAAGGGGATTTGTAAAGATGCTTATCTTACTCTCTGGCCTTGTTCGAATCACCAGAAAATATCAGGGCTGACAGGCCTAGCTCCGTGTGCTTCCCAGCGAACGGCTGGATGCTAAATCACAGCGCGCGTGGGGCTCCCCAAAAGCGAGGTTTCAGTCACTCGGGTGGTGTTTGTGGTGGCAGGTTCTTGCTGCCCTCCCCGCTGTCTTCTACCTGCTCACCACAAAAAAAAAAATCTCCGCAAATATTAGTGTCGGAGTTTAGTGCCTTTGCACGTAACTCGCTGTCTTGTCGGGGAAATTAGGATTTTTTTTTTTTCGAATGCAACTTTAATACAGCGCTAAACTTTTCAATTCGAGGTTCGTATGTGTAATATGCTTCAGCTCCTCTCAAATCCCTGCTCTTTTTGGGATTCTTGTCTCCCCTTGAAATCCATGTGATTATCAGTTGAGCGGGGGATTATTTGTTGGTTTTTTAAAATGGTTTCTTTAAGAGTGACTTAATCCAGAGCGAGTAGGCAGAATAAACTCTCTGCCCCATCCTTTCATCTATTTGACGGCATGCTTTTAAAAATGTAAAATTAAAAAAAACAACAACCAACAAACCCATGAAAAAACGAGTCTTTGCTGTGGATGTGGACTGTTATAAGAAACCAAGTAATTAAGACAAATGGAAAATCACCCAAGGGAGGGGGTTTCACATTTACCCATTACCAATAGTCCCCTTAAATCCCCAGTGTGTCCCGTGAGGTGTTTGTCATTAATTGTTACATAAATGAAGATCTTACAAGTGCTAATCTGTAAAATCATTTGCAATTAAGCTTATAAACTTCATGATCTAATAACATTCTTTCACTTTTTGGAATTGCCAGTTGGCAGTGGTACTTTGTTAATTTTCTTATTTATTTATTTATTCATAGATGCTCAGAGAGACCACCTGATGGAAGGTCCTTTCCCTGGTATATTTTGGGGCTGTTGCTCAGGGGGTGCAGTTGGGAATCTGGGCAGCCCCCGCAGCCCCTCGGCACAACTGGGCTTGGAAAATCAACATTTTTCTTTGGGCATGAGGCAGGTGGGTTGGTCTCGGGGCATCTGCGGAGTCACTTCCCGATCCCAGGCGTATCTTACAGGTTGGAAAAGTGTCGAGGAAATCGCATTCAAATACTGAAAATGACCTTACAGTGAAGATGCAATTTGCCTTGATGGATTGATGCCGAAGAGCACGGACCGAGCGAGGTTTCTCTTCCTCCTCCCGTTTCCCCTCCTGCCCAGCACGGTGCAGTGACCTGTTTTGGAGCGTGGTACGAGACAATGCAGCTCTTCTGCATTTCAAAGTTGATTTTGGTGTCTGGAGACAACGCTGTGGCCCAGGGACCTTGGCAGGTGGAACAGGAGAAGCCGTTTTTTCCGTCTTTTAGTAGTTAAATGGGCATCGTGGAGGTGAGGGGTGTGGAGGGGAGGCAGGAGGAAGGACGATGAGCCCAACGAAAGGAGAAGCTGGAGGTGGGCTGAGGCTGTTGGTCTGAGGGAGAAGATTTTGCAAGGTGGAGGAAGTGGTGAGATTTTGTTGCCATGTCATAGTTCTTGGTAGCCCACCCATTTGTTTTGCCCTAAGTACCTCCTTCCGAGCCGTGGGGAGGTGGGAAGGCTGGACGCGGATGGTCAGAGGTGTGCTCCTCAGGGTTTGTTAGTGCTCTTGGAACCTTCAGCTCAAGGTTTTAATGTTTTGCTTGGAGACCGAAGCATTGATATTTACAATTGTGCCCTTCTGGCCGTTTCCCCGATGGACCTTGTGGAGTAAACACACTCGTTCCCGTTTCCAGACTTCCCTTTCCTTCGCTGTTGGCTTAATTTTGAGATCTGATGTTCCCGTCAGAGCTACACGTCTCTTTGGGAGCGAAAGAGAAAACCAGCTTGGGGTTTGAGCAAGCTAACGGCTTTCTTCTGTTTAGAAGCAACAGCTTATTTTTCAGTATTCTGCAATCCTTTTTCAGTATTCAATTTTTCAGTATTCTGCAAGTCCTCAGCCTCAGCTCCCACCAAAGGCACCGGCTCTGACAGCGGCAGCGCTGGGGGAAGGTGCTCCAGCTTTTCTGGCACACGTTGCTCTGAGCGAGCGCCCCGTGGAACATGCAGCTTAACTCAAAATGGGTGAAATAATTCCTTTTTGTGGTTGCAGTTCATGGAATCATGGAATTGTTGGAGTCCAACCCCCTGCCAAAGCAGGGTTGTCCAGAGCACATCACTCAGGAGCATCCAGGTGGGGCTTGAAGATCTCCAGAGAAGGGGACTCCACACCCTCCCTGGGCAGCCTCTGCCAGGGCTCTGCCACCCTCACCCCAAAGAAGGTCTTCCTCAGATTGGAGAGTAAATTCCCATGTTCCAGCTTGAGTCTGTTGCCCCTTGTCCTATTGCTGGAAACCACTGAAAAGAGGCCGGCTCCAACATCCTTCAACCCACCCTTTAGATATTTAAACATAAATAACGTCTCCCCTCAGCCTTCTCTTCTCCAGGCTAAAGACCCCCAGCTCTCTCAGCCTTTCTTCGTAAGGGAGATGCTCCAGTCCTTGAATCATCTCTGTTGCCCTTCACTGGACTCTCTCCAGCAGTTCCCTGTCTCTCTTGAACTGGGGAGCCCAGAAATGGACACAGTATTCCAGTTGTGGCTTCGCCAGTGCAGAGCAGAGGGAGAGAATGACTTCCCTCGACCTACTGGCCACACTCTTTCCTATGAAGCCCACTGGCCCTCTTGGCCACAAGGGCCCATTGCTATCACATGGAAAGTGTGCTATCTACCAGGACTCCCAGAGCCTTCTCCTCAGTAGTGCTTCCCAGAAGATCCATCCCTAACCTTTAGTGGTGCTGGGGGTTCATCCTCCCCAGGTGCAGGACCCTACATTTGTCCTTGTTGAACCTCATGAGGTTCTTCTCTGTCCAGCTCTCCAACCTCTCCAGGTCACGCTGGATGGTGGCACAGCCCTCTGGAGTGTCGGCCAGCCCTCCCAATTTGGTACCATCAGCGAACTTGCTGAGGATACACTCTGTCCCCTTGCCCAGGTCATTGATGGATATTGATGTTATCCATTCTCCTTCCACCCGCAGTGGGCCCAGTTCCCTCAGTGCCCAATATCTAGGATCTGAACACCAAACCTGTAATTAATTTAGGGTTGGAGGCATTTGTGGTGTTTCTTGTGGTAATTCTCCCCGTTGCACAGTGTGGAGCTCGGCGTGTTTTAAACATTCTCTGCTTGTGCCTGGACGGATTTTTTTTTTATTATTATTATTTTTTAATAGTTGAATGAAGAATTTATAACATGCTGGGTCTCATATTCCAAGGCTGTTTGTTTCTACAGCTCCACACAGGACTTGGACTAGGTCATAAATTTCTGTAGATGAAATGAAGGCTGATTAGAATTTTAATATTAAGGAAGGAAACGGCCTTGGGTAGCGCGCTGCGGAGCAGAACAGCCCTTCTGTTAATACACAAGAGTATTACTGTTTTCTTGATCTTTGCCTTCCAAGCCAATTACCACTTGTGCCTAGAAATCACAACTCTGATGCCTCCCGTTTGATAACGCTGAATGCTATCCTTGTCCAAGTTCATGTCATTTCCAGTAGCAAAAATGATCTTGATTATAAGACTGCTAGATAATATACTCCTAAAATTGAATTATAGGCAGTAGTACGTGGTATTTGTTGATAAACGAAGCAGAGTCGGGATGGTATATCAAACTGGCCCAGCTCTGTCTCTCTTTAAATTAAATGAAAATGGGCTGCCTGGGGAAGTGGTTGAGGCACCATCCTTGGAGGTATTTAAAAGCCGGGTTGACACAGTGCTTAGAGACACGGGTTAGTGATGGTTTTTATCGGAGTTAGGTTGATGGTTGGACTCCATGATTTAAAGGTCCCTTCCAACCCGGACCATTCTATGATTCTAAGAGATTTTTCTTGTGACGTGATTCTCTCGTGATAACATATTGTCTATTGTACTCTTCGTCATACAAATGAAGACAAAGATTTTAGTGTAAATGATAATATTTTTTTTCCTGAGTCAAGCAAAATCACTGGAATCTCTGTTGTTGGTTCTGGTTTTAAGCACTTGTGTGCTGGCATTGTGCTTCCAGTACATCATGAGCTCATGCCAGGAGCGGCTCCAGCAGCTCCTTTATCGGCGCAAGCCATGGTAGCTCCATCCATGTCCTCTCATGTCCTCCTCCCCTGCCCTTGCTGCTAACTGGATTGGATGTCATTTTCTGGCTTGGCATTACCCAGCCTTCCCCGAATACATCTTTCTTGCACATTTACAGCAAGACCTTATTACCAAAGTGTGGAATCACATTCTGGAATTATTACATGTAACTGGATTCTCGATTCCGCGGGGTTTCGGAGCGTATTATTAGCGTAGTGCAACTAATCATTTTCTGACGAGGGGAATGACAGTGGCAGCTTGTTTGGATGCTGCGGGTGTATTTATAGGATCCCGGTGCCCGAAGAGGGTGGTGAAACTTGGCTGCTTCCCCCGCTGCTCTCTGTGGGTTTGTTTCATTGTCCAGAAGAAGCGTCAACATTCCCAGCTCCGTAGCATCCGTCACCAGGACTGCCGTGTGGTGTCCATCCACCAAGACATATATTTGTTTCTTTGGTCCTTTCCATGTTATAGCGGACTTCAGAGTTTGTTATCTATCTTTAAGAAGTTTTGTTTGTCGTTCTCACGCCATTAAAACGTCGTGTTAGTGGCACAGTCTGAAACGTGTTTATCCCACCCAAAAGACTCAAGGATTTATGCACCGTCTGTCAGACAAGTAGCTTTACTTTAGATTTCTGCCCTTTTTCCTTTGATCACTCGTGTAAAGTGTTTGAAATGTGTCCCTGGTGCTGGTGCCTTTCTGTGTTCCATTGGGCACACTTGATTTTGGAGCTGAAAGGTTTAAATACTAAAGGTTCTTTTTGCGTGTGTATGTAACAGCGTTTTAGTTTTCTTCTTTTGGACAGAGCAAGGCAATTCCTAGGATTTAAGGCCTGGTAAAGTAATTAAAAAAAATAGAGGAAAACTAAAAAGACTAAAACAGAAATTTATTTGTATCATTTTGGGGGTTTTATCCTGTAAATCAGAGCAGAAGGAAGAAACTATATCAGAGGAAATACTGAAAATGGAAAAAAATGCAAATTATTGCATTACATCATCTACATTGTAAGAAAAGTACAGATAAACTCTGATTTTCTTGGTGCATTTTTTCCCCTGTATTAACCCCCCAGTGTTTCAGTAACCGGGAATGTACAGGTTTATGGCCACTTGGTGTAACGGATGTGGTGTGGGGAAAAAAAGGGTTGTATTCAGAGATTTTTGTTTTCCCTCTCTTTCTTAAAGTAGAAAAAGGCTAATTTCCTTTCCTTCTTGAACTCTCAGATTAGAATAGTATTTGATAAACTGGATCCTGGGGCGTCTGAATTCTTCTGTCCCACGTGTGGTGGTTGTTGGGTTCATTTGGTGTCTGCCTTAAACGTTGCATTTCATTAATGACCTCATTAAAGGCTTCTGTGGGTATCCGTTGCTCATCGTGCAGTGATTCTCTGGAGAGACTCATTTCTTTCTGCTCCCGTACATTATCTTTAATCAAGGAACAAGTAGGAAGCCAGTGGAACCGAGATGCCTTCAGACGGAATATGAGCAAATGGAGAAGTTCAGACCTTCCCAGCTGGTTTTACAAACTGGAAGGGAGGAGCTGGTTGTGGTTTTTGCCTACAAACACTTTTTATCTGTTGAGTTACAGTTTTTAATTACTCACCAACTGTGGGTGATTTTGTGTCAGCCATGGGAGCTGTATGAGTGTTCAAAACTGAATTGTTAGGACAAGTTTTCCCTAGATGTATTTTTACTGCTTCCCCCTCCTCCGTTCCCTTCACTCCAAAGCTGAGAAGAGAGGAGCACTGGTCTTGAGTAGGCAAAGCTGGAGAGCCTAAACCGGCCCATCCTACTGACATCTTGTGCCAGCAGCTCCCCTGACCATCCAGGCATCGTACAAAATCACAGAATGACAGAATGGTGGGGGTTGGAAGGGACCCCTGGAGACCATCCAGTCCAACCCCCTGCCAGAGCAGGGCCACCCAGAGCAGGTTGGACAGGGATGCATCCAGGCGGCTTTGAATATCTCCAGAGAAGGAGACTCCACCACCTCCCTGGGCAGCCTCTTCTAGGGCTCTGCCACGCTCACAGGAAAGAAGCTTTTCCTCGTGTTGAGACAGAATTTCCTGTGTTCCAGTTTGTCCCTGTTGCCCCTTGTCCTGTCACCAGGCACCAGCATCAAACCAACCAGTACAGCGATACTCAGCTCTATCAAAACCAAACCATTTTGCCCTTAGCGAGGGGCACTGAGAACCCAGTGCTACATCACGGTGTTCCTGGTCCTAACCATGGAGAACTTCCCACCCTACCCACCCTCAGTGGTACCTGCCCTGCTGGACATGGGCATTGAACAGCCACACAACTGCAGAACCAACTGGGCGCGTGTGTGTAGACCAGAGTGTCCCCAACTGAAAGAACGTTGCTTTGCCCATGGTGTCCCCACCTCAGAGTTTCCAGAAGAACTGGTGGGGGTGCAGCGTTAACACCTTCACCCACCATCTCACCATCTCTCCCCGAAGGACGATGCTTTGCCCAACGCTTCTTCTGGCAAAGCCATCTGAGTTTTATTGTAATAGTTTCTAATTACTCATCTCTGCAAGATCACCACAAGCCAAACACTCTGTGAACAATTATCCCAAGAAGTTATTAATTACTGTGGAGCCACTACAGCTTTTCAAACACGTTGCCTGTACTGGTACCATCAATCCCCTTCCCTCCACCCCTTGAGCAGCCCTTCATGTTCTGGGCTCGGTGCTAACGAAGGTACCGAGGTGTTGCTGGGGCTCATTCCCAGTGGTGCTTGTCTCTTGTGGAGAAATGCAGCTCTGGAAGACCCCATGGACCAAGCAAAAGTGAGGGATTTTATGCTCTAATATGTTGAGGTTTTTTTAATTCTGATTATCAGGCTGCAGAAAGAGCCACAAAAACGCCACGAAACTTTCCATCTTTGTAGTGGATTTTGCGGCTTCCCATTTGCAACATTTGTCGCGTGTAAATTTTTGCGCTTTGGCCAAAAACAAGACCGTTTTTATGACTTCGCTTCCAAACGTGCTGAAAGCGGGTCGTTGCGGGGTTATTTATTGTGCAGCACTTAAAGAACTGTCTGTGCTGAAGAGAACTTCTGAAGGGCTCTTGGTGTCTGGGTTGGAGCCTCATCACTTCGTAAGGAAGAGTGACTGTGTTTGGACAGAATGATGAAAATAATTAATATTTTAAGTCGTTAACGGTACCGGGAACGTTAAACCTAATTGGATGGGTTTCCAAATCCAAACCTGAGTCTAAAAAGAGAATAATGGAAGTTTTAAGGCTTTTATTGTGGGGGAAGGATTTCAGAAGTCTCTTTTCTGCTCTCTTCTGTGGGTTCTGTTTCTGACACCGAGGATGTGGGATTTAAAGCCATTTTTAAAAAGTTTTATTTAAAAGGAAAGATAAACAAACAGTTTGGCAGTAGATCTACTCTTTGAATAGATAAAAATGCTTAAAAAAACCATGACGATCACTTGCAAGAGGAACTGTATCAGAAAGTTATTTTTTGGCTTTTATTTCTAATAAATTTATAGGGTGAGCCGTTTAGGAGCCGTGCCAGGTTAATTACTCATTTGCTAATAACAACTCTTCCAGTCTTTTGATCACGCTGCCAGTTTTAAACTGAAGATAAACCTTGAGATGGTTATGCTTTTCGCTTCTTTAGACTTTGTCTTTTTCAGCCTGGCATAAATTTTGCCTAGATTTTAATAGGAATTTTTCTGCTGTCAAGCGCTTATTCCCGTCACCTGCCCGGCCCAGTGACACTTCCCGCTGCTGTCGGGAAGGTGTTATCCCCTTGGAAATCTATCCCACAAAAATACCTGTGCTTTAGTAAAGCTTCTGACATACCCGAGCGGCATTTAATTAGTTACAACAATTATTAGTTCCTGAACATTTGAGTAGGAGATGAAGTATTTCGCCATATCAGCCCTTATAGTGTATTTGTTTTCTTTCCCATTAAAGCATTCCCATTCCTAAAGCACTTCCCAGTTCCCACCAGTGTCCTTCCAGCGATAACCTTTCAGGAAAGGTCTGATTCCAGACCAGGTAGAAAAAAATCTGAAAATCTTGTAAATTTTGCTCTGTGGTGACCGAAGGGGGAAAAAGTCCTTTTAAATAAATTTGTTCTCTTTCCAACTAGATAACCAGCCAACTGCATTCCAAATATTTGTTCAACTCATCAAATATTGGTCTAGATTTTGAAAACAACCTAATGTTTGAAGAATTAGACATTTTGTACCAGAACACTTTTTTGTGTTGTTACTTCTGTACCGATGACCCCAAGTACTTTGGTCAAAATAAAATGAAAATTGGTCAGACAAACGTTTTTGCAATTTGGGTAATTCTTCCCGTTGTGTGCATTTGCGTTAAAATAGCGCAGTTGTATGCTTAAATTATTTTAAATGATTAAAATTTTAATAATTCACTAGGAAAAAAACAGTCAAATTGTGGAGCTGTCTAATTGCTGGTAATGTGGAATTTTTTTTCTGAAGGAACTGAAAATCTAAAGAATAGTTAAAATTACAGTATATTCTTAGTCCGTTGGTATTGAGTGAAATCAGTCTACCTTTGTGTAACATTTAAATGAGGAAACAAGGTTGAAAGATGGAGCAATTTCACAGCAAAGTTGAATAAACTCAGCCTTATTCTCAGAAAAATCAGCTTACTCATTTTTCAATATTTTTAATTTTAGTTCCGCATAAACCGGCAGAACTATGGGAGCTCTTGCTCATTTTCTTTTCCCCTGTTGCTGCTGAGAAGGGCAGTGAGGGGTTCCTTCTGCTCCAGACACATCTCCTGCCCTCCAACCCCCGGCCAAAGCAGGGTTGCCCAGAGCACATCCCTCAGGAACATCCAGGTGGGGCTTGAAGGTCTCCAGAGAAGGGGACTCCACACCCTCCCTGGGCAGCCTCTGCCAGGGCTCTGCCACCCTCACCCCAAAGAAGGTCTTCCTCAGATTGGGGTGGAACTTCCCATGGTCCAGCTTGTGCCCGTTGCCCCTCGTCCTGTCACTGGGAACCACTGAGAACGGTCCAGCTCCAACATCCTTCAACCCACACCCACCCTTTAGATACTTATAAATAAGGTTTTTGCTTCCCTTTCTTCCTCTGCCCTCTCCCTGTGTGATATTCCACGTGGTTTAACACGTTCATCAGCCCCTTTTGGCCCCTGCTGTTACCCCATCTGTGCCCCGGTCCCCCCCTGCCCCGTCCCGCAGTGTCCTCCCGTGCACCCACCGCATCCCCAGCTCTGCCGCTTTCGCTTCTCCTTCCTCTCCCTCCTGCCCACAAACATGACTTCTCCCAAGTCACCACGGTTCCTTCTTCCTTTTTACTGAGACCTTTCGGGGGGGGGGGGGGGAGCAGCACGAGGTCAGGCCCTGGGAAACAAAAAGCGTGTTTTCTGCCTCTCCCAGGCAAATTCCAAGAGATCTGGGATAATTCTGAGAGTTGGGGAGATGGAGTTCATCACCCCCGTACTGAAACGGTAGGAGCTTAGCAACATTGCTTATATAGCATTTAAGATTTTCACATTGGGTAGGTATCACTTGTATTTATTTTAAGAACCGGAGGCTGCAGAAAGCGGGATCCCCCAGCCTGCCCAGCCCCTCGCTCCCACCTTCCCATCACCTCCGCTTCTCTCTGGCAGAAATAGTCACAGAATTAAGGAGCCGGTTTGGTTTTACCGTAACCTTGGGGGGAATAGAGAGGTGGGTTTTAACCCAACTGAGCTCACGAGACTCTACAGACGCTTGTGCCAACCCCAGGAAGAGGTGGGAGAAAATGGAGAAGGTGCCTTTTGGCGGCTGTACTAACTTACGCGGCTTTAAACTGAATTTCACTGAATTTTTTCACTGAATTTTTTTTTTTTTTTTTTGAGTTGGAAGGGACCATAGAGCTCACCCAGTCCAACTCCCCTGCTGAAGCAGGATTGCCCAGAGCTAGAGCATGTTACTCAGGACAGCATCCAGGCGGGTCTTGAAAATCTCCAAAGAAGGGGACCCCACGACCTCCCTGGGCAGCCTGTCCCAGGGCTCTGGCACCCTCACTGGGAAGAAGTTTTTTCTCAGATTTGAGTGGAACCTCTCAGTTCCAACTTGTGCCCGTTGCCCCTCGTCCTCTCGCTGGCGACCGCTGAAAAGAGTCTGGCTCTGCCTGCTTCTGAAACTACTACCTGAGGTTTATTATTCATAAGGAAAAGCTTTTTTTAGAGCCTAAACAGAGGTATTTGGGTCGTGTCACCTTTCACTGCAACCCAAATACACAGCGTCTCGTTTATAAGCTTGCACTGCCGCAGTCGCCCTGTGGCTGTATTTTTTGCAGTAAGTTAATCATTTCTATTGCCTGCAAGGTGGATATTGCAGGGTGGGGGGGGGTGAGAGGAAGGAATGGGAGCTCTGGGTGATGGCATTAAAGCTTTTGGGCCAGTAAACAGCTCAAACGGGCTCACAGCTCCTCGCCTGAACCCCCTTCCTCACCCGCTCCACGTGTACGAAGCCGCTGTGATCGATAGTGGTCGCACGGCGTTTGTCAGGCTGAATCCAATCGTTAGGTTCAAGTGGAAAAAAAAAAAAAAAAAAAAAAAGAAAAAGCTGAAAGTGCAGCAGCAAAAAAAATCCAGGCGTTTTTTTCCTCTTCCTTAAGCTCACTTCAAGCAACTCTCGCTGTTTGCTGGAGCTGGTGGTTGCTGGTTTTTCAAAGCAGCAATTGCTGAGTGATTTAGAGAACATCTCTGCTCTTTTGTTTGGATTTCCTTCGCGAAACCATCTATGGTTATAAAGCTGTCAGCTTGGGGACATTTGATGTATCTTGCCTCGTGTTCAGAGTTTCTATTTTTCTCTCCGTTTCGGGTGCCGTGTGAATTCCTCAGTATCTATTGCTGGTCTTCTTGGGGCTGGACATCAGAATAAGTCCCATGGTCACCTTTAGAGCAGCGGGAATCTTCAGAGAAATTATGAAATTGCATCTCAGATTAGTCATTAGGTAAATGAACGGGTAAGATCTGCTCACGATACCTCCCCCTTGGCCAAGCAGGGGAGTCAGAGAAGGCTCTGCTGATGCTTAAAAGCATCTGAAATGCAGAAGGTCTGACTCCAGCTGGAATTGGATTGTGCAGCCAAACGTTGGATCTTCTGTCTGCGGAAAACGCTGGAATATTGTCCAGGTGGTTTCACGGATTTATTTCAGATTTTCTATTCCTATTGTTCATAAGGTGTGGTGGACTTAAGATCTCAAGTGCTTCATCAAATTACGTAAATGTTGTTGTGACAAATGCGATGTGTCACCTTTGGGGACTGAACAGCATCATGGCTAACTCTTTAAGGTTCTTTGATTATTTGCTGTTGTTCATCTCTGGATCAGGGAGGGGGAGCCCTAGGAGGGGAAGGGTTTGACCCTGAGAGAGGGGAGATGGAGCTGAGATGTGGGGAAGAACTTCTCCGGTGTGAGGGTGGTGAGAGCCTGGCCCAGGTTGCCCAGAGAAGCTGTGACTGCCCCATCCCTGGAGGGGTTGAAGGGCAGGTTGGAGGGGGCTTGGAGCAACCTGTTGTGGTGGGAGGTGTCCCTGCCCAGGGCAGGGGGTGGCACTGGGGGGACTTGAAGGTCCCTTCCCACCCAAACCATTCTGTGATTCTGTGGTAGAGCACTGGCTGGGAGGTTCTTAGGGAAATGGTACGGGGTAGCTAGGCATTTCTGGGCCACAAACAAGCAAAAAGCCACCCTTTCTCCCTCTTGGGAGGACGATGGGGCTCTCGGGGTGGTGTAGAACCCATGACGCAATCAGCAGCATTATGACAGTCTGGATTCCCACGGGGGGAGAACCCTCCCAGTCCCTGTCCTGCACACACTGGTGGGGCTGCAGCTACAAACGGGGTTTGTGTCCTTTCCTGACCCGTGAGTGCCCATCACTTTTGTTCTTTTGACCAACTGCCCCCTTAATACACCCCCTCTCCCCACACCCTGGGGATGCTGAGAGTCAGAATTGGATTTAACAAGCTTTATCAGACTTTTCTGCTCAGGTGGAGGTGGTTATGAGAGAAAAGGAGGGTGGGAGACACCAAAGAGGGGGGACAGGCAGCGGATGGGAGGAATTTTGGCTGAGAATGTAGGTTTTGGATCTGAAATTAGGGGCTCCCCAACACCTTTCTACATTTAATATACCTGCCTGGTCACCTGCCATATAGGGACCTGCTGGAGTTGTGGAAAGGGGGAGACCTTCCCTTGGGAACTGAAGGTGAGAAAGTTAAATGCCAGAGATAAGGCAAGTGCAGAAGCAGAGAGGCAGCCAAGACCTTCCCCCACTGCTGGCAAGTGGGACATTTCATTGCTCAGGTATGTCCGGCATTCCCAGCCTCCGGTGCTGCCTCCAGCGAGCTGGCTCCCAAGGGTGACGGTGAAACCCCAGCGTGGGGACACAGGGCAGGACCCCCCAGGGTTTGGCTCCAAAGCTCTGGTGTGGTTCTTGGGCAGGAACCCAAGGTGGACGCTGCCGGCGGGGGGAGCAGAGAGGACATCGGGTCTTTGGACCAGGCTGTGGGGACTGAGCTGAGGGTCTCCAATGCTCTCCCCTGCTGATGCTTTAGCTCTAGGTGATGCGTGAGCCAAGGTGTCCTCACTGGAGGATGGTCAGGGGGGTGTTGATGAAGGCAACACTTGAGCAGGGGTGGTGAGGTGAGGATGTGCCCCCAAAATGAGGTTGTAGTGCCAACACGTGGCTTGCTTTAATGAGAGAATGGGCTTTTCAGGTCCTGCGTGTTCAATGGGGACGGATGGATTTAGAGCAGGGTGTGTAGCCACACCAGCGTGGTGAGCACAGGGTTGAAAACACGGTCCCGGGGCAGCGTAGAACTTCCAGATCCGTCTGCTCTGAGCTCCTACCCGTGTAGAAGAGGGTGTATTTGTGGCACATACCCGTGTTTGGGTGGAAGCCAGCTTACCCATGCGTTGCCAGTGTGGCTCGCAGAGGTGCAAAAAGGCTCTTTGAATTAGCTGGAAGCGCCAGGTGATACGTTTCGCTGGAAAGGGTGAGGAAATCTCTTGGGTCCCGTCCAGCTTTGTTCGAAGCAATGGAGTTGCAGCAGGGATGACTTTGGCCCATGGCACTCCGGTGACATAGTTCAAGGCTGTAAAACCCGCGGCTCGAGCGTGCGAGGGTGCGGGGTGAGATCAGCTCGCTCTCCTGAAGTGCGCTGTAAGGCTCTGCCAGGGAAACCTGGTGGGTTTTGCCAGCTCCTCTACATATGAATGAGTCCACGAGGGCTTCGCAACGAGCCCGACACAGGGGTAACCACATAATTAAAGGCTGCAACTCTATGGAAGAGCATTAGCGCCGGTATCTCTAACCACAAAGAGCAGAACCTGAGTCATCAAATGCCAGGGGATGGATTTCCTAGCGGGTTGCCCCATCAGGTTGCTGAATTCTTGGGCCTGGATCCAGTGGGATGCCGCATCAGACAGGAACCAGGAGGAGAGGAAACCTGGCAAGCGGTGAACGTCTGAGCTCGAGGTCTGGTTATCTCGGAGGACCCAGGCTTCTCAAAAGAGCTCCAAAAATCTAGAACTAGACCGGCGGTTAGGTGAGGGCTGAGACACTTCACCAAGACCAGACAGTAACAGAGTGCCTGGCAGGGCCCATTTCAGGCTCAAAATCTGCTGAATCAGGGGCAACGCCACTTATATTTCATGGGCTACAGCTCAAATTATTCTCAATGGATTAAAGATATTGTCCTGGAATAAAGTACAACACATCCCAGGCTGTTGAATTTGAAGGAGAGCAGAGTCACCATGTCTAAGGTGAGCTGCAGATCCAACATGCCCGAAGCACGAGGCTGACTGGAGGGAAGTTCCTGGTTTCAACCCATTCCTACTGTTAAATTTTCTTGTTTGTGTGACCAAAGCCTTGTACCCGAAGCCAGGCTCTTCTTTATTGGGCTATATCGCTCTCGTAACTGCATCCTCTGCTTAGCTTGTCCTTTGTTATCAGAGCAGAGAGGTAGGAGGGAGGTGGGACAGAGGATGGTGATTCACTCCTGGGGAGGGTGATTCAGAGGCTGAAGCTAAATCACGGCAGGCTGTGCCTCCTGGGCCCTTCTTGCTGCTCTCTGCGTCTCCTGCTGGCTTAAGCACTTGTTGAACGTTGATGTCCCACCACCAGTCTGTCAAGGTCGTGCCTCACAAGTTCTCTGGTCTGTATCTTTTGCCCCAGGCACGGTCTGAAATGGACAAGTACCTTTCAACCGAGGTGCCCCCCATCCCCATGTTACCAGACAAGAAGTACCGCCGGGAGAGCGCCTCGGTGGTGGACGAGTTCTTCTCCACAGAGAAGCCCACCTCTACGCCCTACAGCGTGAACATCAACGTGATCCTGCCAGACACGACGCACCTCCGCACTGGACTTTACCGGCCGCCCAAACCCATGGCGCCGTTCCCACAGATCAAGACAGAGCCTGGCACCAGCTTCGCCCAGCCCTGCTCTTCTGCCTCTGGCTCCACGCAGACCCTGCCCGACTTCACCAGCGTCTTCAGCATGCCCCAGTCGGTGGCCGTGAACAACATCTTCATCAAGCAGGAGATGCCCTCTGAGATCCCCTTGTCCACCAACCCGCAGCAATCCCAGCTTTACCAGCTGCCTCTTGGCAACGGAAGCGCTGACATTACCACCCTGTCCTCCTCCTCCAACAGCACCACGGCCATCAACAGCCTCAGTGGTGTCACCATGTCCACAGGTAACACCATGTCCAGTGTGGTCCACAGGCCTGTCCAGCCGGGAGGGCCAGTTAAGCAGTACCCACACATCTCCCAAGGACAGGGAAACTACAACATCTCAGGGCAGTTCTACCCTGCTCCAGGGGTGACCCTGCCCCCGTCACCCCCCAACTCACAGCCTGGAAGCCCAGAAAATCAACCCGAGCTCATCAATACCATCTCTCCCCCACCATCCTATGAAGCCACTTTTGGACTGAAGTTGGTCCAGTCATCGCAGGTCCCCCCAGTCCCCAACGGCCTTGGGACCCTCTCCCAAGGGCACATTGTCATGCAGCCCCCCAAATACAACAGACGCAACAACCCCGAGCTGGAGAAGAGGAGAATCCATCACTGTGATTACCCAGGTATGCTCATGGTTGATGTACTGGCTTGGTTTTGGGGAAGGGGGTGGGGGGGGAGGTCTCGACACACTGAGTCTGGGGGACCACCACCTTGGGCCTCTGCAGGAGTTTAATCCAAAATCACTGTGTTGGCACGATGAAGGGAGCTATGGGGCTGGGTGCAGGGCCCCAGGGAAGCGGGGTTCCTACCACCACCAAGGGACTAGAAGAGGTTGATCCTGCCTGTGCTGGCCGATGCCTTTTTTTCTCCCTTTCCCTGGAAAAACCAAGCTTGACTCTGAGAGGCAGAGAGCTCCTGCAAAGCACAGAGATGCTCCTGGAAACCTGCCACCTCAGCTGCCCGTTTCAATCTGGTCTTGCCTAACCCCAAGCAGCCACGTGCTCTCTGCAGGTGACTCCATGGTGGCTTTTTCACTGGCCTTTCCTTTCCCTCTTTCCCATAACGGGTGGCAGACCATCAAGGAATTTCCATAAGAGCCTTTACCATCTTTCCCTGTAGCCCAAATTATCTTCTTCCAAAGAGCTGAATATCTCTGTGCTGTGTCCTTCAGCAGCTTCATGTCTGGAATGGTGGTGGATTCCATGTCTGGAATTCATGGATGGTGTGGAAAGGCATTTTTGGGGTAATGACCAGCCCAGAGCTGATGCTGTTCCCTGTGTGTCACCTCACTGCATGAGCACCTCCATCTAAAGACCTGCGATGCCTTGGCAGGAGGAGATCTCGCAGGGTTTCCCACACCGAGCTCGTGGCACCCACAGCTGCAAACTCTCACCCACACCACACGGGAGAGAAACAATCGTGTCCCCAGGCGAGAAACCCCAGTGAAACCAGCGTGAGGGCTTGAAAATCACCAGTCCTGGTGCAGGGACACGCACCTCCCACTTCCTGGGCCGAGCCCTGGCCACGGAGGAGTTGGGGATTAGCAAACACATTTCCCGTGGGGGTGTGTGACCTGGGGAAAGTCGTTTCCCAACCTCCTCCCGTGAGGTTGGTGTGCTCTTCCCGTGGCACAGGAGTGGCCGTGGCAGGTCAGCCCAGAGGCTGGACCAGCCCAGATCCTGTCTCCAGCAGTGACCTGGGGAAGTTCATAAGAACAGGACTCGCGTAGAGAGAGGTTCCCACCCTCTGGTGACCTGCAGACTGGGGACTTTCTGAGCCAGAAGCTGCACCCAAGTTCTTGCGGTTTTACAGCTTGGGATGATTATTTATTTATTATTTACTTTTTACCTTCTGCTGGTGGGAGACAGATTTAGGGTGTCAGTGGACCACTGCTCCGAGACAGACCCCTCTGCTCTTGTTGGGACGGGTCAGGGGAGCACCCTCATCCTGCAGGACCCGTTGCCAAAGCAGAGCTCGCCTGTTTTCAGCCCGATTTTGTCCTGCCTGGGAAGGCAGGAACACATCTGCCATGCAAAAAAAAAAAAAAAAAACCAAAAAAATCCCAACCCTTAACCTGCGCTGAATAAACACCGAGTGGCTCCATAGCGTGTACGTGCAGAGACGGAGGAGAACTCCTTCTAATCCTTCACATGCTGAGGTTCAGCTGGAGGTGAAACCAGTCAGGGCTGATGGCAGCAGGGCTGAGTGACACTGGGGACATGCCGAATTCGCACCCGTGACTGGATGAACAAGGGAGACCTGTTTGCAGAGCCCCGATCCCAGCTTCCAGGTGGTGGCCCCAGCGCTTTCTCCTCTGCGTGCGCGTGGGGATGTGAAGCCCAGCCATGCCCTGCTCTCTGGGCTGCTCCCTCCGGGTTTGGGAACACCTCTGGGGTCTTGTTGGGTTTTGTGTTGATCCCCAGCAGGGAGGTAGCCCTTGGTCTTGTGCAAACTCATCTCTCTAGGCACTAGTGAGTGTGTGTCCAGTTTTGGGGTCCTCAGTCTGAGAAAGATATTGGGTCCAGAGAAGGGCAATGGAGCTGGTGAGGGGTCTGGAGAACAAGTCTTGTGAGGAGAGGCTGAGGGAGCTGGG
>JAOTQQ010000071.1:1810375-1828007 GCA_026546715.1 Gallinago undulata | reverse complement strand
AACCTGGGCCAGGCTCTCACCACCCTCACACCAGAGAAGTTCTTCCCCACATCTCAGCTCCATCTCCCCTCTTTCAGTGTCAAACCCTTCCTCCTCATCCTATGGCTCCCCTCCCTGATCCAGAGTCCCTCCCCATCCATCCATCCCCATGACCTCCATCATTCTTTGGCTTGTCCTTCCAACACTGATGTGCTCCATTGCTCTGCTTTGAACGCCTGTGTCTGTGATCGTTGTGGACATGCGAGACGTGGAAGCAAACGTGGTTTGACTGGAGCCACCTCCCAGCCTCACGCAGAAGGGACCGAGGGTCTGTGTTACCTTCCTGCCCCTGTCACCCCGCCATGGCTCATGGACAGGAACAGTGCTGGGTCCATCTCTGAGCCGTGGCACGTGGAGAGTTCACATTTCCTTGGCTCCACACTGGGAACCTTGGCTTTTTCAGGCTTGAAAACCTGACGTGCCAGCTATAGCCACAGTGGATTTTTCACTGACTGTGGACGGGCCAGAAACCCTACCATTTCCGAGCCGGCTTTATGCTCTCCATTTCCAGATGTCAACGTTCTCGTGATCATCTCCTTATTCAAACTATGCGTTTAGGATCCCGCGGATGTCACGTTGTGCTCTCGGTGACAGCAGCTTTGGCCCCTTGAACCACAGCTCGGCTCGATGGTTTTCAGTCCCCGGGACACGCTCCTTGGCTTCTGCATCCACTTTGCAGCTTCTTAGTGGCAAGCGCCGCGCTGGAGCCCCACCAGGGTTCCTCTAACCCCCGCAAGGACACCCGTGGGATGTCACACCGTGCAGGAATCTGCTCTTCAGGCCCTTATGAACTTCTTGGTGGGTTAGCTGCTTTCTGTGCCTCCAGCACAACGCTGCTCTGCAAGAAATTAGCATCTTGCTTTTAATTTAGTGAGCTCATGCAGATTGCCCTTCCTTATGGACCTCTCTTCTCTTTTTCCACCTATAAAATAGCCGCCCAGGTGATGGATCCAGGCTCCGCAGCTCTTCCATGTGAGCCCAGCTTTGCCATGAGGGGCATCACACCCTGAGGAGCCTAAATTGTGTCCCTGCCAGTCCTGGTCCCTGCACATGAGCCCAGGCACTGCCCAGACCTGATTTTCTCAGTTTTACTGCTTCCAGAGCAGGCACCGAGGCTCCCGTAGCTGCTACTGAATATCCACTTGTTGTCAGTTAAAGCTAATGCTGACAAATAATAGTATTATTTACTACATAATTCTAAAAACAGCAACCAAAAATAAGAACAAAAAAAACACCCAACCTTGAAGTAGCTCGGAGCCAACCTTGGCTATTTTTAACAAGAATTTCTGGGAAGGATATGAACCATCAGAATATATTCTGGGTATCTGTTATACTATCCTGGAAATGTTCCAGATGGACAGAATTAGGTTTTTTTTTTAATAATTTCAGTAATTTCTAGGAAGTCCTCTCCATACTGACGTGTCAAGTTCTGAAGCACCTTAGAAATATTTCATAGAATCATAGAATTGTCCAGGTTGAAGGGACCTTTAAGATCATCTAGTCCAACCATCAACCTCACTGATAAACCCATCACTCACCCATGTCTCTAAGCACTGTATCAACCTGGCTTTTCAGTCCCTCCAGGAATCGTGCCTCAACCCCTGCCCTGGGCAGCCCAGTCCAAGGCTTAATAACCCTTTCAGTGTCAAAATTGTTCCTAATATGCAATTTCTGGATGTTTTTTGCCATTTCTAGCTTCTGGGTAAGCAACTTCATTTTTTAGGGACAAAACAGGAGCTTTGAAGTTTCTGAGATGTTGGAGTTTGAGGCTTTTAATCGTATTTATAAGTGGAAGTCCTCAGATGTTGCAGATCTCTGTGGTATTTTCAGCGCACTCAGAGGTAGGAAGTTGCAGAAAATCACACAATTCCATTTTCCAGCCGAGCGGGTGAGTGCTCGTTCAGTTCAGCTTCGGAAGAGCAGCCGGACTAACACCCCTGAACCAAACCTCCTACGGTTTAGCTTTTCCTATTGTTCTGGATAGACTCCTTTTTAGAGAGAGTGCTTTTGGAGTAGCTTTGTGACCCCTTTGCTGGGCGCTGATGCACGGCTCAGGAGGGGAAAGCGAGGGAAGCTCACGCTAAACCTTTCTCCATCAGAGTCAGTGGCTCTTCCTTCTCTAAATCTGCCCATCGTCCTGCTCCGTTCAGGGCAGAGGGAAGAGATTTCTCCAGAACCATAAACGGTCACTAAGTTTAACAAAAAGGGTGAAATAGATTAGGAAAATCTAATCCCGCTGTATGGCTCCAAATCAAATGATTCGTCTTTCTGAATCTTCGAGTTAATTTTATGGCAGGTCACAAATCCACATCTCGGAGCATATTTCAGTAAAAGCTGTGGAGTGATTTACTTTGAGACCTTCTGTCTCTGCACTTTTACCATTTTTTCAGTGTGAAACAAAGCTGTCAAAATATTTACTTGGGCATTTGGTTCAAACGTTCTCCTGGGGAAATACTGTATTTAATAGCATCATTAGCATGAATTCACAGATCCTTTCATCTGATGTCTATCACTTACAGGAGCATCTGAAAAATATGTTATCGACTGACCATTCCCATCTTTAAAGGTTTTTGTTTGTTTGTTTTTGTTGTTTTTTTTCTAAACATTTTCCCTATCTTCTCCCCGTCATAGTAGTGGTAGTTTGCTTTTCCAGGATACCTTTCCTGATAGCACACCATGACTGTATTTTGCCAAACTAAATGAAAAATATTTTGACACTAATTTATTCACTCTTTTGAGAAATTGTTATAGTACCCCATTTTTCAGATGGATAAATTAAACAGTGATGAAGTTTGTGACAAACCAAAGTCCTTGTACTTCCCAAAGGTCTCCTTTCAAGCAAGTGACAGGAGGGGAACTAGACGTAACTTTCTTCCTATCTGAGCACAGGCTCTGCTTTCTTTGGCCCTATCCCAACGTCTGGTCCCAGCAGGACCTGTAGGATTTTTCTCCATGCCTTATTTTGAAGGAGTTTAAATGGATTTTTATTCTGTGGGGGCATCTCAAGTCATTCCTGAAGGCTGCTTACAACTGTCCTCATCTCATGCAATGGGTGGGTTAATGTTCCAAACCCTTCCAGCTGCTCTGGGAGAGGTCTCTGTCTTCCATGGTTGAGATCTTCTTTCACTTGTGGTCCTTTGTGTTCTTGCTGCAAATGATGAGGGCAGCTTTATTCCACTTTATTGCTGCTGATAAAACTAGGAACAAAACCTCCTGAGTTAACCAGCTGGAGGTTACAGACAGCACTTCTGTTCTCAGCCACATATAAGATTTTCCTCCTGCGTATGATCCTGTATGAGAGGAGGCTGTGCCTGAGGAGGCTTCCCAGGTATTCGTGGTGAATTGATTTTTTTTTTTTTCCAAAGTTTAGTTTGCTTTTATTTATTTCTAATTTTTTCAGTAGGATTTTTAAGATTCCTCATGATTTTTTGCATGGATGTTGTTGCAGCTATAAATTGTATTAGCAGCAATTAACCGTAGTGCTCTCAAGTGCTTCCTCAGATGGGGCAAACCAGGTTACATGTGTTAAATCCATAAACATTGGGGTAAAAACAGTTAAAGTTTCTTTGCCTGATTTTCTTTCCTGTAAAATAACATCTTTATTTCCAAACCTAGTTAAGAAAATTTAATGCATCCTTTCTTAATGACTCTCATTTCCAGTAAAATGAAATTCAGTATAAATGAATTTTCTTAAGAGTTTATTAAATGAAGTCATTAGATATTTCTCGTCAGGCTCCAGCTTTCATCTGCCCGTGGTATTATGCAAAAGGGTTGCATCTCATCAAACGGTTAAGCAGCTTTAATATGTTATTTCATCTGAAATGACATTTGGAACCCTTGAGGGATACGTGCGGGAGGTTCAGAAGCAGGAGTGTGGAATTACAGGCCAGGAGGCTCCAGGACCACGTCCTGACACCTCTGGTCTCCACTTCACACCATGGCTTTGGCCTTTCCCATGTGCCCGGGGTAAATCTCGTGCACCATTCAGGTCAAATAAAACCAGAGGAATTAAAGTGACCCATAATATAAGTATTACAACAAACTACCTGCTGATATTTTTAAACTAAAAGCAGATCTCAGGGATTATTGACTTCATTTGGATAAAATGGCATTGGTGGTGAGTGTGGAGCATCGCTCTTTCCTCCCAGCCTCAGGAAGAAGAGGGAGATGGGTGCCCTCGGATGCCCCCAATCCCAGTATCCTTCCCTTAGCTGTCTTCAGCCAGAAAAGGCATTTTCTACTCACCCATCTTCTTCCATTCAGGCCATGTTCTTGACAAGGCAGAAAAAAGAAGGTTTTATGTTTTCTCTGTGTCATAAAATGTTGATCTAGGAGAATTAACGCTGCTGCTCACTTCCTCGAACACATTTAAACTATTCATCCGGTGCCCAAAAACTCAAAATAGTGGAGAGTAGTTTTGTAGCTCTAGGGAATCATTTAGTCTAGTCCGCCAAAGCCAAAATTAAAATTTAAAATGCAGTTGGCAACGGTTATTAATCAATTAGCTCCAGGGGGCCGTCAAGGCTTCCTAGCCAGAGTTAGAATAACAAGCAATATTTTTGAAATAATAAAACTGGATCCTTAATAAAACTGCTTCGCACATTTCTTAATATGGTGATACCCAAAAAGGTATTAGTAATTGCTTTTATGTGAACAAAACTGGATGGGAATGAAAGCCCTCTGCAGAAGGCAGTACTTTAAGCGTAGGTGACTTAAAACCTTCTCAGTGGAAGGACATCACGGGCGTTAGAGGAGGAGCCCCTGGTCCTCTCCTGGACAGAGCAGCTCAATCCAGAAAGCAGGAGTGGGCTGTCAACCGCTGGGTTCACCTGGGGCTTTCCGTTGGCTCGTCCCTTTCTCCAGCTCTCCCGCAAAAAGAGGAGTGGATCCTGCGGTGAGGGGCTGCTCGCTCCTGCGGGGTGTAAAAACCAACCAGAGATGCTGGATGGGTGTATTAATGCTCTGCTCCCCATGAGGAGGTGTTATGGTGGGAGTTCTGTGGCAGAGAGCAATGGAGTTGGATCTTCTCGATCTGCCTAGGAAGGACTCGCGTCGCTTTCCCCGGGGAGCAGTGAAATGCAGTGATTATTTGCTCCAGCTGAGAACCACCCCAGGACCTGAGCTTCTCCCAACATGGAGTTAGAGCCACAAGTAGGGATTTCAGCCTAATTTCAATCCGCATGCTCTTCCCATCCCTCCTTGGGAACGGACAATTAGTTTAAGCTTAAGAAATTAACTTTTTCATTTGTCCTTAATTGTGTAATCTCTTCTGTGATTCTTTTCTTCTTTGCGACGCGGGGAGGGAGGATCTTTAAAAGTTTGAAAAGCTGATTTAAAATGTAAAAAGCAATGCAAATGAGCTACTGGTTGCAACCAAGCTTGAATCCATGCCTTGGCCGGGGTGTTCTGTGCCCCAGTTGGACGGTGTCTGGTGCAATGGTAAGAGAGAAGACAAGTGACCACGTTTTGTTTTCTCTGGGTCTGGTAGCAAATCCCTCATCTGATCATCAGAAAGGGTTCATATGAATGGATTGGTGCCAGCTTTTGAAAATTATTTTCCTTGCAGCTGGGCTTCTTAACACAATTTTCATAGAGACCACGGGGGCCCTCTTTATCTCCTTGTACCCCCCAGCACGTTCTTCATGGGAGGGAGGCAAAACGGTTGTTTTCATTTTTCCTTTCCCTCGTTTCTGGTCTGGGATTCGGTGTGACCAGAATGAAGTGCAACAAAAGCTGGACATCTGGAGAGGAGATGGGACCAGCACAGCCTTGGGGTAGAGCTTCCTTGTGTATTCCTTGCAGGAGCAGAACAGATTGGCTGCAAAGGGCTCAAATTCTGGTTTCTATTATTCTTCTGTGAGAATTCAGCTCCTGCTTTGTCTTCTTTCTATAAATGTATGTAAAATAAAAGCCATGTTTAGCTTGGTAATATAGTAATTTTAACTGTCATCTTCCAAGCCTACTGCTGACCTTGCTGTTATTATTGAAAACAACAGAAAGTTCTCAGTGTATTGTTGCTGCTATATATATTTTCAGATCAAAATGTGATTTAGCTGCAGGCAGGCTAATATGGACATCAGCCACTAAATAATTGTACTAGGAAAAGAATTTTTAAAAATCTAATTGTAAAGGTTGGGTTTTTTTCCCCAGTGGAATGGTCTTGCCATTTGTGGGTCGGTTGGTGTCTACGGAAAGTGGAGAAGTTAAATCACAGGGAGATGCTGTATGTGTATGGTACCCTGTGGAAGGTGTAGGAGCTCTGCCCATGACCTGCTGGAGGATTTTGAGGCGTTGTTAGAGTTTTCTGGGTCAACTTTCCTTCCCTCTTATCGTCTGTCTCATCTGTTTATACTCCGAGCTCCTCAAGGGAAGGTCTCGCGTCGCGTTTGAGCGGTGTCTGTCGGGGGCAGGAAGGGGGTTTCTGGCTTGGCTGCAGCTTCAGGATGCAAACAGAATATAAAATGCTACAAACAATGGCAAGTGATAAAAGTACATATAATAAATAATACGCCGTGATAAACGTTTTATGTAGATTTAACCAAAGCTTTGCTTTAAGGCACAAAGGCCCTTTCCTTTTGCTTTATAAATACTTTCTAAGAAAATCCTGTGAGCTGTGTGGTTTGCGGTGCAGAAGCAATCAGCTCCAATCTGTCCTTATATTGGACACCAGGACAAAAATGGGACACTAAAAAGCACATTTATTTCTTCCTGCATGTGTGATTCCTAAATTAAAAAAAAAAAAAGAAGAAGAAGAAGAAAAAAGCTTCCTCCCTTCGCCTTTTCACAAGTCTTCAGTCATTCTGGTGTGTCTAAACCAGATGGAAGAATATATTAAAAATTGTTTTTAAACCACAGATTGAGAAATGGTGCCAGGATTTTCAACCAAAAATGTGGCACTGATTCTAAAATCTGTTGACAATTTTAGAAAGTTTTCTTCTGGCAAAAGAGCTCAATTAGTGTCTCTTCTCTTCCAGGAAAATAAGGAAAACCTTTATGTGAGTCACAACTTAATTAGCTTCCAAGCTGGATTTGAGAATATCAGTATAAATATTAATTTTCTTCAGGAACTGGAGCTGGGAGATAAACAGGGTCATCCATAATGTGAGAAAAACACAGTTAAAAATAAAGGCCGTGACTCTCTCTTACGTCTATATCTTGAGTCCCGCCACAGGTTAGTGTGTCTAAAATCTTAACTACAGCCATTCTGGTCACATCTTTCAAAATCTATTTAGAATTTAGATTTTGGATCTTTTTTTCCAAATGAGGAATGTCAGTATCACACACACTTGAAAAGAGATTTCCTCTTGCATGGAGCACCGGAGCGCAGCGCGAGGCGGCGTTCTGGGCATGCAGGTGTCGACAAAGGCATTCAAAAACTGTCTTTTAAAAATTAATTTAATATTAAATGCCTCCTGAGCGAAATAGAAGAAATAGTGAATACCCCCAATAAAAAGAAACACTCTCACGTTACCCTTTAAACAATTGTGTGTGTTATAACTGGACAAAAAAATTATGATTCCTCCTTCAGTATATGCACTATAGGGCATATATAAAACTTCCATCCACATCCATATATTTTTTATGTATCCGCGTGAAACCTCCATCCATAAAACAGCTCTTCTCCCATAAGAATGTGTTTCTGCTGAGTTTCCTCCAGGGGTTCCCCGATGCTCAGCCTGGGTTGTTGGCTGGAGAAATCCGGATTTGGTGCCAGTCTGCTCTCCTGAGGACAGATATCCAGGCTGGAAGGTATATCCCAGGTGGGTTGGACAGTAGGTGGCCCAAAATGACATGCAGATGCCCTTGCCCCAGTGCTCTCCTGGCTTCTGGAAGGTTCTCAGCAGTCAGATGTCTTTATTTCTTCCTGTTTTTTTAAGGTTTGTCTCTTACCCAATGATCTTGTCAGTTGAGAGAGTTCTCAGCGTAGTGCTTTTCTGCACAAGGGAGATTATTTACTAATTGGGGCAGCTTCGTAGCGTGTTGTCCCGGCCAGTTCTCTGAGCAGATGCATTGTGTCATCTTCCCGAGTCCAGTTTGTAACAATAATGGTTTTCTCTTACTGTGTTTCTGGAACCAACGTGACTACTTTCCCTTCCCCTTCTCTTTCTACTGGGACATCCCAGAGAGCTCTTGCCCCACACGCCACCGCTTGTCTTCTCTTGGCCTCCTCCTGTTGCCCCAATTCCCATGGTTCGGGAGTAGATTTGTGTGAGATTTCTCGAATGCAGAGACTAAAAGTCATTTAGGAGATGGACCAGTGAGAATCTCGGGCAGAGTATGAGTCTCTCCTACTAAAATCCAAAACCCAAATTTAGAATTCCCTACGGCACTTGATTGATTTCATTCATTTCCTATGTATCTTCAGTTTCAAAGCCATTGAGGAAGATCATTTCTACAAACATAAAAGTTCTCTTTAACTAAAGTCAATCAATGTGTTTCTTCAATGAGCTCGTAAGAGAGATTCAAACATGAACAGTGTAAAGAAGGCAATTAGTGTTTGTACAATATATTGAAAATTAGCTCGAGACATAGTAGAAAAATACGTTTTACACATGTATGTTTTTTCATCCAATCCCATAGCTTGTATTAGATCTGGACATAGATACTTTTAAAGGCTACCAAAGTAATTCAAGCTGTGAAAGAGGTCGTGATTGTCTTTTAAAAGGTTTTTCTTAAGCCATAATGTAGTTGGTCGTACTCTGTATATTTAATCACTCAAAGGAAAAGCCTTTTCTACTGCTGTAATATGTCAAGGAAGCTTATCTGCATATAAACAGCAAAACCAGAGCTCTCTTGTGTTACAAAGCTTTAAGTTTTGTAGTTTCAAAGTTGAGCATTGCTCAAAATGTGCTGGTTGTGTCATTCTGATAAAAGGAGATACCCCTCTCCCTTCATCACGGAGTGATACTTTCCATAGGGTTTAAAGCTGTCACAGGAGTAGGAAAAAAAGCTGTCATGGTCATAGGATTCAGTGGAAAACTTCTATTTTAATAACTGTTGGGGGTTTCAGTTTCAGGGAGCGACTACCACGTTATCTGTCTTAAAGATTGTGCATCCCTTATCATGAGTGTTTTGCCCACAATTCACTAGGAATTGGGGTCAAGAGAAGGACCGTTTTCCTGGAGAAGGAGAAGCGGAATTGATACAACCATGGATAAAGTGCCAGCTGAAAACTTGGGAGTGTTTCCTGAAAATATGAGCACATCCATAGTCTATTAAGGAAATTCCTCCTCTTTTTATCATTCTCATTTTGCATTTGTTTCTGACAGGACAGAGCGCAAACAAAAAAAAAAACCCAGTTTGTGGGACTCCAGTGCTGTAATGGGCACAAAAGTCCTTTCTGTGGTTGATTAAGTTAAACTATTTGTTGTTTATGTGAATTATTACAGTGTATAAAGAGCAAAACTTTTCAGGAAGAGGAACTTTATTTCTAGAAGAGAATTCCCCAGAGGGAGAGGCAACGTGGGATCTTGGATGCAGGAGCGTAATGACTTGCCTTAACGTGCAGAAGAGAGCATATGGCTTTGGTAATAGGCTAATAAGAGCAATTAACCTTATAGTGCACTCATTTGTTGGTCTCAGTTGTTTATAAACTGGGTAATAAAGGTATTTTAACATCCTATAGCTTTATAGGAGATTAGTGAAATCAGGCTGTGTTGTTCAAGGTAGTGCCTGAGAGTACTCGGGTGGTAGCGTAAGTGAGAGAAACATAAAATTAGCAGAGAATAAACTCTTCAGAGTACTGGGTGGTGTGTAGAACAGTGAATATAATCACAAATGTATAAATCTGTAGTATAGTGACCTTCATTCTGCAAGTACTTTGGTTTCCAGGTTGGTGGTGATGGGAGAAGGGTGATTTTTCCCACAATAATATTTTTTTATTTGATTCTGTAACTTCTGGCAGTCACCTTGTGGGCTCCTGCTTTTGTGCAATATTTGTTTTGTAAACTTTTGCCTGTTTATTCACAGTGTCCCAAAAGAGACCTCTAAATCAGTTAATTTGTGGGTTTAATTTGAGCATGCAAAATATGATACATTGTGGTTGTTAGTCTTTGTCTGCCCTTCCTGGTTTACCGTTATTTGTCTGATTTTTACCTTACAGGTTGGTTACAGATGTTTTTATTGAGTTTAGGCAGCGAGTTGTTGCTGCTGTTTCTTTATCCTGAATTTAAAAGTCAAGACAATATTTTTTTTTCCTTTGGGTTTTCTGCAGAGAATTCCATGAAACTCTTCTGTGCAAATTTGTGCTCTTGGTTTTTTCTCCTCTCTTCATTGAATTGATGGAACAATGTATTTGCTGGTGCAGCATTCACCGAATATGAGGCTCTTTGGCTTTATTAGACTTGACAGTGTTTGAGCAACACTAATTCTCATACCCAGCCGCCCAACAATTGATTTCTGTGCTCTCTGTTGCTGCGTAAAACAAGCCAGAACGTAAAAGGCATCTTGCATGCTACCCTCTGGAAACTTGTTTTTCTTTAGAGAAAAATCAAATAAGTGTAAAATTTTCTATTTTTTTTCTCCCCACAAATTTTCTTCTGGATCTTGAAATGCTATTTCAGTGTACTGACAGATTTTGTACACCTTACGATGCTAATTTTCACGCCCATTTTTTAAAAAGCAGTCTTAATTTTATGGTGTGGTTTGCTACTTCACACATTTGTTTGTAGAAATTCATGTCTCGTTCTTCCTCTAAAGCAGGAATATACCACCTTGAAAAATCACGTTCAAGGTGTACGTCGATGTGCCGGTTTAACCCAGCCAAAATTTTGCATATTTAAAATGTGTTGGGCTAAACAGCGGGAGAACATTTGCAGCCGTTAATCATTTCTTCTACCCGCTCACTCCTAACAGTATTGGAGCAGCCTGAAGTTTCGAGCTGAATATTGGTATCTGAATTTCTGGGGAGAGCGAGACATAAAAAGCATTTTTCTATCCTCTGAACGTCAAGATTTAAGTCACACCTTTAGGCAAATCCAAACCTTAAAACATCTGCTCCTGAAAGATGAATTTTCTCTGCTCTGGACAGTGCGGACTTCACCCGTGAAGGGCTTTGGCCACGGAGGGGTCTGTTCTAGGACCAATTGCTCCTTCCAGTCCTCGAGAGGCTGCTTTATTTCATAGGAATTTCATTTTATGGTGAAATACCACCTTTCTGAAACTCAAATGTGATTTTTTCTCTACTCCACCTTCTCAGAGGGAGCTCTGCAGCTGGGGTAGGGATCTGGGGCACTTGGCTGTTGTGGGTTGACCAGGTGGCCAACCCTTGGGTTCTGTTGTGCCACTCGCACGAAATGTGTGTTGGTGTCCGTTTCACACAACGTCATGAAACTCAAAGTCACCTGGAGTCACTGCAGGAAATTTTTTTGATGTTTTGATCCGATAATTTTTTTCTTTTTAAATTTTACTACAGCTGGTCTGAAACCCCAGAAGAATGGAAGTTCCAGAAGACAAGACAAACCTGGCTCCTCTTGCACATGTATGATAAAGAGAAGGTTAGTATTAACACTGCTTTTTCTCTGAACAAACATGATAGAAAGTTTTATACCTTAGCTGTAGCTCTTCTTTATTAACCAAAAGTTGCTAGTGCTAGCCGTGCACTTTTCCGATAATTTTTTAATGATTTAGAAATCAATTACTGTGTTTTTAACCAAAATGCTGAATCCTTTTAATTGCTTTAATTTCTTGTAATGAATCTATTTATTTTGTTGATCATTCTCCTGCGTATGCTAGATTTTTATGCGTGATATATGTCCTGCATAAATGGAGCAGATTCATGTTTTATATAAAGCTGGAGCTTACTGAGAATTTTGGTCATATCCTTCGTTTGAATTTCTGAATGTGGAACTCAGTACCGTACTCTCCGGTTCTCCTATTGCTTCCGATACCTCTGGCTCCACGGAAGATGTACAGCCACGTTGCCAAGATGTTAAAATAGCTTTCTGATTAAAATATAAGTGAAACCTGATGTTGATTGTGGGAAGCGTAAAGCGTAACCAGAAGCTCGGCTTCCATCCTTACTGAAACCCATTCATTTCATAACTTGAAAACCAATATAAACTGAATTTCCAATAAGTGCCTGCCCATCACGGGATGGAATGGGGGTTTCAGGGCCCTCGGTTTGTTGTGTAACAGAACAAACATCGGGCCGTTTGCACAGCCCCTTCTTTGTTGATACATTTAGTTGGTTTTTGCTGATATTTAGTGTGCACTCAGCCATTTAACCACACCAATCTTCCTGACCCACGTCACTCAGCACCTCTTAACGCCCATCACCCGACGCAGGGTGTCACCTTGATGATTAAAAATACTTTTAAAGAACCAGATAATTAAAAAGCAGAGTTTCACAAAGACAAAGGTGTTCACGCAGTGTAATGTTTCAAAAAGCTCGGTGGCAGAATCTGATGGTAGGTATTTAGGTTGTTCACAGTGTCTTTTAGTTTTAAGTTTCTCCTTTAAGAGTCTTTATCAACCTTTCCAAATCAATGTACGCTCTTTAGAGCTACCTAGAAATTGTGTTACAGGCAGAATGGTGTTTTTACTTTTTTACCTGTTGACTTTGGGGTTTGTGTTGAAATATACTGGGAAATAATTAACTATAAGTAGCATTTTTTCGCCTTATTTCTCAACACCGATATGAAACTTTCCTGCTTTTTTTTAAAATCTGATGAAAGTGCTATGATTTATTTAAACTCACACGTTTTGTAGGTTTATAATCAGAGATGCATTGAATATGAGCTGTAGATAATGACTAACATCTGCACCGAGATTCAGTAAAGTCAGTAGAACTGCTCAAGTGCTTATAATTAATCATATGATGAAGGCTCTTTCTTCATCAGGACTGTAGGCAGGGCAGAGCAGCTTCTTTTGAATATTTTTTTATACTCAAATCCAACTTCCTGCCTGTTACAGAATAAAATCTGTTGGATATCCAGGCACGACTGAAATACAAAAGGAGACATGAGTTTCTTTCCTTCCTAACCACATCTTTGATCTCCTGGTGTCACTTGGATGCCTACTGAAAAGCCATGTAAAGGAGTGCATTGAATACGAAATAAATTGAAGGTTTTAAAGTTCCTTGCAACATGAGGGGTTTTTTAAATCCCTTTGAGACCCATCTGGTGGTTGGCCAACAGCTTCCAAGCCAAGGCTGTGCCCCTGCAGTGTATATACATCTTCAGGATCCAGTAGAAGATAAACACTAGGTCATTTGTTGATCTTTGTCATCTGGCGCAGCATTTTTAGAAGGTGACTCCATGTGCTGTCTCCACCTGGGGGGGGGGTTCCTCAAGCTCCCTCAGAAGTAGCTGATCCAGCTTCATGGCTCAAGTTCTCCATGCAGGGATCTCCATTTGCTTTGCAAAATCTGTGGGCATCTGCAAGTCTGAAAAGCCAGAAAACTCTAGAGTTACACAATGTAATTTAAAAGTGCCAGCTGCTCTTTTCCTGCTACTATTTTGTAGTGTTTCCCCAACTTTTTCCCAAAGGGTAATTATTTCACCTTGGGATATTTCCACATTAGCCCGTTAGCGCAGAGCCGAGGGTCGCATGTGAGGGAGAAAAAGAATCAAGGAAGAGGTCAAAGCAGTTTAGCAAAAGAATAATAATAAAATCCCATAAGCATCTCTTCCACTTGCCAGCCCGTGGTGGGAGATCTCGATATCCAGTTTCAAAAGCTGATCTTAGAAGGAGGATCGTGTTCCTTCTTGTGAAACCTCGCCAGGAGCCCCAGCGATTCCAGCTCTCCTGCTACTGTATTTGAAGAATTAAAATTTGGATTTCATTAAGTTTTTGCTGGCACTTTCCGTGTTCCAGCCCTTGCTGTGCGGGTAAATTAGGAGGAGATGGGGTATTGTCTTGCCTACACGGTACTGGAGTGTAAGCGCTTGCTGGAATAAACCTAAGAGCTGTGTGAAAGAAAAAAAAAACAGACTTTCTGCACACTTGATCACTTTTCCTTAGGGCGAAATGCTGAATGTTTTCTAGGCTTCAGGCAGCCACATGTCTGTCTACACACTTTGTATTTCTAAATTTAGAGTAGGCTTTTAATTGCCCCTTCAAGCACTTTGCTTAAACGCTATAATAATAACTGTAATTCTGCAGAGTGAGGTATGACTGTGCCACGGGGTCTGAGAACAAGAGGTGTAAATTACGTAGATAATTTGGCTGAGGTTTGAAACGGAGAAATGTTGCTGAGCTTTAAAAACCCGGGGCTGAGCATCTGCATTAAAGGAGCACTTCCATGCCGAAATAAAATCACAGTGTACTGTGAACAACAAGGTTTCAAAAATATAGATATTTTTCATTATGTTTAAAAGCGTATATTAAGTGTGTAGTGTTAGTCACTGTAAAATTAGTAATTTTTTTTTGGTATTTGTATTGTTTCTTTAACACAAGAGTGTTTGTGAGAAGAATTAGAAGGTTTTCCGTAGCACATAAGTGATGAGGCTGGATGCAGACTTTAGGGTTGATTTATTGCTTTGTAATATCCCTGATTGATGAAGGCAGCGTTGGAATATTCTTTCTTCCTCTTCTTTTGGAGTGATAGAAGTTCCAGTGATCAAAGTTACGCTGCCAAATGTCGATGGAGGAATAAGTTGTAAATTAAGTATCTGTTGAAGCTCTGTCTTCTCTGAAATGTTGATACTTTGCAGAATTGAAACAGCCCTCGAATAATTAGTCTCCAGTCCTTTAAATACTTACGTATGTGTTTAACTTGACTCATGTCGAGCATGCCTTTTAAAGCTAGATGTGTAAAGACAAACACGGGGAAAAATATTTGCACGATTAGGTCATTTTCACATCTCCTGATTCACAGCAAAAATATTCTCTTCTTGGCTGGAACCTGTTCCACAGATACACACCGTCAAGTTAAGATACACTTCAAGGTAGACCTGCTCACCTCATCTGTCTGAGAATGCATTGCCTTGAAATACTGAATAAATCATTCAGAAGTCTTTGCTCGGTTATTGCTGAGATTATGTAATGTAATGATCATTTACATTGTCTGGTGTACAAGATAAGCTAAAATTCAACCTATGAGTAGTTAATGAGAGAAGGGAGTGAGGCGGGGGTGACGCCGCCATAGATGACTACACGTGCTGGTAGAGCCTATCGGTTTTAGTCAGCATGATTTAAAAATTATTTCCATATGTCTGAATTCAATTTGTTTTTCAAATTAAATTCTGTTCCTCTGTATAAGCACTCTGTCAACGTGCTTGATGGTGGGTGGGATCCCATCTTCGCAAACAAATAATTTTGGGTGGGGGCAAGGGTAATTCCTGCAAATTCCTTTCCCCAGACACGTGCATGCAATTCTCTCTGAATTTACCAGGGTTTACAGATGTGTTTCCAAGAGAAAAATTTGGCTAGTGTTTTTTTTTTTTTTCCCCGAGAACCCTCGCAGCCTTGAGCGCGCTCCCAGAGGGTGTTTGTGTTTGAGGAGCAGCGTTTCCACATCTGCTTAGAATTTCCTCTGGGATGCTTTGCCCATCTCAGCACATGACGGTCCTCCACCACCGTCCATCCCTTCCTCCCAGCAGCTCCAACCTGGGCAAGAAAGTCCTCCACTTCTCCTAATTATCTGTCAGGCAATGGTTTAACACGATTGTGAATGAGGATTGAGAGAGAAGAAACTAAAGCAGGGGGTTTATCTTCCTTTTTTTTTTCTTTAAAGGTTCCAGACAAATATTTCACCATTTTACTGGATTATCTGCAAGGGCTTCAAGGCAGCGCGCGAGACATAACTGTGCAGAAAGCTGAAGCTTTTATGAAGGAACTTGACGGTTCCGATGTAGAAGACCCAAAGCTGCTGGAGAAGTGTGAGCGCATCCGCCAAGTCCTGCAGCTGCTGTCCTGAGGGTGGTTTTGTGTCTTAACGGCTGCCTGGTGGGGAGGAGGAGAGGATGGCGTCCACAGAGACTCGACGTTAGTTGTAAAGACTTATTTTCTAATAGGAATCCTAATACTAAATTTTCAGATTTTGTACTCATAATTTTTTCCAGTTGCAAATATTTATCGTGTTTTGAGGTGATGAAATGAGAATAACCTATTTGGTCCATAGGCGTGCTATTAAAGGTAAAATTACTGCCTATCTTTAGGAAAATAAACCTCTCTTTCTTGTTACGTCCACCTCTCCCCGTAGTTACTGTTCATCAGGAGGAGCTTTGCAGTTCTTAGTAAGAAGAGCAAAGGAACCAGCAAAAAGCCCTTTTCCAGTGGCAGCTGGAATCGATCCCTCTCCGTGGGTCGCTGGGATTTGGGGTCCATCCTGGCTGCTCTGTTGGACACGGGCTCTGTAACACTCTGTCGCTTCATATATTATATTGCACTTGGCAAGGCAATACCATCAGCTTTGATAGTCTTAATTTATATTGTAAGGTTTCCAAAGGTGTCGTGGCGGTTGTTTAGAATCTCAGATGATGCCCAGCTGAGAAGGGATCAAATCCTTTGAGTGTTTCCAGTGAAATCCTCTGCTTTGACCAAAACTGGGCTGCCATGGGGAGTGCTGTGCTGCTCCCCCCACCCCCAACACGGCTGTAATTGGTGGCCAAAAGAGTTAATCTGTGTTCGTTCGCTTTGACATGGGCCATTTGTCTCCTATGAACATGCTGAAAATGAGGCTTTCAAGTAAAAAGCAAGGACGTTAATTACTCGAAAGTTGGGTGATTGACTTATTTAATAACACTTGAATTCGGGCAGTGTTCTTGACCTGATTCTTTAATGTTTCTGCAAACACCTTTCATACTTTATTAATAACCACGATATGAATTGTGTAGTGTTTTAGAAGAGTGGCTGTCTTTGGGAATTATGGCATTAATTTGGAGGGGTGAGGGGGGGGAGGATCTATGGGTACGGAGACCTCGTTTTTCAATAAGAAGCATTTGGGTGGATTTGACAGCCTTCGCAGGCGTGGATCACTGCAAATCTTTAAAAATATGAAATATATCACTAACAGCAAATAACTTAGGCTTTCTGACTTCTTGAAGATGATGTTTTCAGCCCCAAAAAGGGGGGTTTAACGCAGGGGTGGGCAGGACTCGGTGGTGGTGACCAGGCTCCCGGTTGAGCTGCTGGTGGTTCAGTGGCGGCTCCGGTGCTGTCCCCGTGCCGTGGGGCAACCCCTGGGGGGTCTTTCAGGGGATACATTGGTGTCAAAGCCCTTCTGAGGCCCAGAGCTATATAAAACTGAGCAAAAGTTGGTAAAAAGGGTCTGTAATAACAAGAAGTGATGCTGACATTAAGTGAACTAGTAAGAGATCGTCAGGTCTTGCATTTTATGTCTGAGAAAAACCACTGTTGCTCCAAGCAGAAGCTGAGACTTTTGTCTTTCCATTATGGAAAAAAACAGAATTTCTTAGGGATGAAGTTTTCAAATTGTCGTTGTGAGTTTGTTTTGATTTTTAGCTGTCAGAGAATTCATGGATTCACAGATTTAGCAGAGTTGGAAGGGACCTCTAGAGCTCATCCAGTCCAATGAAGCTGAAGCAGGGTTGCCCAGAGCACATCCCTCAGGAGCATCCAGGTGGGTCTTGAAGATCTCCAGAGAAGGGGACTCCACGACCTCCCTGGGCAGCCTGTTCCAGGGCTCTGC
>JAOTQQ010000071.1:1752889-1788892 GCA_026546715.1 Gallinago undulata | reverse complement strand
CTGGGCCAGGCTCTCACCACCCTCACACCAAACAAGTTCTTCCCCACATCTCAGCTCCATCTCCCCTCTTTCAGCGTCAAACCTTCCTATGGCTCCCCTCCCTGATCAAGAGTCCCTCCCCAGCTTTCCTGGAGCCCCTTGAGGGACTGCAAGGGGCTCTAAGGTCTGTCTGGAGCCTTCTCTTCTCCAGGCTGAATACCCCCAACTCTCTCAGTCTGTCCTCCCAGCAGAGGGGCTCCAGCCCTCCCACCATCTCCGTGGACTCCTCTGGCCCCCACTCCAACAGCTCCATGTCCTTCCTGTGCTGAGGACTCCAGAGCTGGACACAGTTCTTCAGGTGGGGTCTCCCCAGAAGGGAGCAGAGGAGCAGGATCACCTCCCTCACCCTGCTGCCCACAGTTCTTTTGATGTAGCCCAGGATGCTGTTGGCTTTCTGGGCTGCCAGCACACACACCTCCCGGGGAGAATTGCCACTCTGTCACAAGTGGGGAGCACATGGACATTCTCCATCCCAGAAGCTCCTGGTCTCTAACCTACCCATCCTGCCTCGTCTCCCCCACCGTTGTGTCTCTGGAGTGAGAGCTTACCCAGCCCAGAGCTCTCAACTATTTATGCTCAAACCCTTCTCAGGTGGAAACAAGAAGTGCAGCCGCATCCGTGGGGAGGCA
Organism: Gallinago undulata; assembly: GCA_026546715.1. Taxonomy (NCBI): domain Eukaryota; kingdom Metazoa; phylum Chordata; class Aves; order Charadriiformes; family Scolopacidae; genus Gallinago; species Gallinago undulata. The sequence goes on along the minus strand of JAOTQQ010000071.1, from coordinate 1,788,224 downwards.
AAACCACCTCCGGCGGGGACCGACCCCCGCACGGTGCCTGTTGGACCCTCCTGATGCTTCCTTCCCCCTCGCTCTCCCAGCTTGCAGAGGCTCTCAGCCTGCCGGCTCCCTGCAGCATCCCGGCTCGGCGAGCCAGCCCGTGGCCAGTGCAGGTTGCCATGGTAGCCGCAGTGTACCTTAACTGCATCGACATCACCCGCAAGGTTACGGCACAGCTTTTCCCATCACGCTGCTGGTCCCCCGTGCCTTGGCCACAGCCCGGCACACTTCCCGGCAGAATTTGGGGGCACAGCTCAGGGGGGGATCACCGCCACCTCCCTCACTGGATTTATGTCGGTTTGGTTTTTTCCCCCACCCCACCCCTTAAATCACTGATTCACATTCTCAATCTTAATTGCATCATAACCCAGTTTTGTCTGGGAATCTATTCCCGGCGCAGGAGGGTGCCTAATAGAAAGATACTGGGGGGGCTGCATCTCCCAGCGGTGCAGGCGCCATCACAGTGAGGGCTGGTGCCAGCAGAATGTGTGTCTATCAAGGTATTGTGGTGCCAAAGGACCTTGATCTGTACAGCAACACGTTCCAGGAGCTCAGAAACAACCCCAGCATTTCCCCAGCATCGCCCAGTTCTCCCAGCAGTGATGGTTCTGCTACCGTGGGGCTCCTCTGAGCCCCCCAGGGAAGACCTCAGGTTACCACACATCCACCCGTCTGCTGATGATGCCCTGAGGAGTCCAGAAACCCCAGGGATCTATGGTTCTCTGGGCTGTGGGTCATTTTCCCAGAAACTCCACAATACCGGTGGGAAAAGAGTCAGAGTTTGGACTTCAGTGAAAAGCTCTTCAACAAAGGGAAGGGAATCTGGTGTCTTCTTTTGCTACAGATTACCTAGAAATCACCTGAGAGGCAAACCTCCCTGGCAGGTGGACCAGCTGGGTCCCGGCAGGCACAGGTGCCCTGGCTTTGCTGGGTTTCAGAGCCAAGGGCTTGTGTGTTCACCTCGACTGCTCTGGGATCCTGAGCTGCAGCCAGAGAGGGGGGGGATGGAAAAAGGACAGCGATTCAGAGTGAGAGAGACAGGCACGGGGCCAGTGGGAACAGCTTGGGCAAGCTGAGCATCAGTCTGAGAGCTTACACATTCCAGTCAGCAGGACTAGATCATCTGTGCCATGTCCCCCTTGGAAAAAACAGTGCTTAAAGTCAGGAATCTTTCATGGGGATTGCTAATGACTGTGTCGAGCAGGGCTATGTGATTGCAGGCTCTTGATTACTCTCCTTCTCTTTCTGGAGAACAGCAAATATAGTTCCTGGTCTGAAGAAAGACCAACAGAGGCACCAGCGACTACGGGCTCCGTATAGTCCTGCTACAACGAGGTTCCCGAAGTAAGCTGGGAACAAAACAAAGATGTATGTGTGAAATAAGAGAAAATGCTGCAACACTAACAGAGTATTGCCACGCCAGGCGGGCTGACAGCTCTCTTCAATGGGATCGCTGTTTATAGGAAGAAATTCTGATTAATGCCCATCTACCAGGGTTTCAGCAAAGCGCTTGCTGCGGTGAGAAATCTGTCGTGAGGCTGGGGGTGATGGTACACGGAGTAGGATGAGCTGTCAGCCAGGGAGGAAGAGGTGCAGGGCGTGTGAAGACGTCTCTAATGGAGTTCCTTGCAGCCCTATCCTGAAGACTGGCCAGTTCTGTTACTGGCCAGACACAACCCAGTAATATGCTAAAAAAAATATGGAAGATGGCAGTTTGAGAGTCATCACTGAGGCCGTGGAAGACCTGGACATCACTGGAGAGAGCATAGGGTCATCAAGGAGCCCAAGCCATAAAGAAGAGGGGACCTGAAGGTCCAGGATAATGAGAAGGAGAGAAGTCATAAAGGTAAGAGTTTACAAGCCCTTGTCTGGAAATGTGTGTGCAGATCCAAAGCAGGTCTCAAACAGGGCTGGATGTGGGAAAAGCTGTGCAGGACATCAGTGAGATGTGAAGTTTTATGACAGGAGACCAGAAGAGCTCAGCCTAGTGAAAAAACAGCAGAGAGGTAATAACTACTGTCTAAAAAACACCCGTTAATGAATAAAGAGCAGAAAAGGTGGAGTACTGTGAAATATAAAGGCCAGAAGTAGCTAAAGCACACCATCCTAGTCCGGCAGGGAAATATTTCAGACAGCACTCCTGCTCATCCTGAGGACATCCTGACCCGAGCACGGGAACACCAATCTTCCCACCAAACCAGACTCTCTGGTGTGGCAGTGGTGGTTCCATACAGCTGCTTGTCTGGACACTGCTGGGTCTCTCCAGGTATCTCCCAAGGCCTCAGAGATGCTGATGATGGCTGCTACCCAGAAGCTCCTGAATCGACCCAAAAGACCCATCTAAACCACCTCTAGCAGAAAGCAGGTTTGGATATTCCCACATTGAGCTGGTTTTTTCCCCGTTACCCACCTTCAATGTCTGAGAGCAGACGGCACTCCAAACCCTCGTCAGCAAAGCTAAGGCACTTGGGAACATAGAACAGATGCTGAACAATACTGTGGCAGTGGAAATAAAAATGTAGAAAGTCCCAGAGGAAAAGAAACAACCCTGGTTTTGTTCTAGGGCTGGGTATACAAAGCACCTGCAAAGTCTCCTTGGCCAGAAACAGCTGCGTCTCTCCTAGGGGTCTGCTAGAACCACAGCAGCACCGAGTTCAAGGGTGGCCACATCTCCACTGTCTATGGGGATCATGGAACCACGTGGGCAAGCATGGGGCTGGTCAGCAAGGCCACAGGAGTTGTCACCAAGCCATGAGCAGGGCTGCTCTGGGGCAGGTGGAGGAGGACAAGGAGCATCCCACTCCCCGGTGGGCTGGGTGAGTCCCCCCATGCACACTCCGTAGGCGCAGCAGAGTGGCCTGGCCAAGTGCCAACGTGCAGAAAACGAGAAGCAGATGTAATCTCAGCAGAACAGGAACCAGGGGGACACAATTAGAATGACTGTCTCAATAATTAAAACACCCTAATGAGCATGCTGGCAGGGAAGGTCTCTGCCACTACACTGCAGGTGAGGAATTGATGCAGTATCTTCTCCTCAGGACACAGGCTAGGCATTAGCAGGGCCAAAACCCACTTGCTGAGGTCCTAGGAGCTCTCTAGAAGGATGCCCATCTTCCCCACCAGCCCCAAAACACGGACTTGCAGCACGGGAGTCAGTCTTTCAGGCTGCAACCCAAGCATCCTACGGCAGCAACAGCTTTTAGGAGGACAAGGAGAGATGGCTCCATCTCAGGGGAGCACCTTGGACTCAAGAGCAAGAAGGATGCATGATCAAGGCGACAGGAGGAGATTACCCCCCTCCAACGCAAATAAAGATGCTCCCAAAGGTGGACCTCTCTGATCAGGGGAGGACAAGGGAGGAGGTAAAACCAGATCTAGAGAGCTCAGTGGATGAGTGGATCCAAAGGTAGGAGCAGGACTCCTGTCTGCTCAGCCTGAGGCTGGGTTTGGCAAGGGAGAAGGAAGCCCACTGGAAGAGGAAGAAAATGCAAAGGAGGTGTTCTCCAAAAGCCCAGGATCACACCCACACTAGTTTCCAATTTCAGGTCCTTCAGGCAAGAAGTACTTGCCAGTTGTCACCAGTTCCTCATACCTCTTTTGATATGAGCAACCTCATACCGAGCTTCTGCCTCCAGGGTCACAAGAAGATGGGTTGGGTTTGTTTGTATTTTTTAAAGTCCAGCTAGAAATATGAAATGAAGCTGAAACAGGCCACAAATAAGCACTCAATAGAATGTTTTCCATGTATGTATATATATCCAAGTGAATGTCGTGGAGCTGAAATGCTTAACCTGCCCTGAGGCAATTCCTCTTCATAGCAGGTATTTGAGAATTGCTTTATTCTTTGAAACCTGCCTGTGCTGTTGGTAACTGAGTAATATCCTTAAAGCCTGTACTTGTACTTAACCTGAGCTTTTTTAGCTTCATCTTTTAGCCACTGGGCTTAGGTTTGACTTTTCTGGGTTGAACAAGGTGCTTCTCCAGCCCTGGGACACCTCTGACACCTGGGCCACTTCTTTCCTTTCAGGAGGGACATGGACCTGTTGGAACGGGTCCAGTGGAGGCCACAAAGATGATCAGAGGGATGGAGCACCGTTCCTCTGAGGACAGGCTGAGAGAGCTGGGGTTGTTCAGCCTGGAGAAGAGAAGGCTCCGGGGAGACCTCAGAGCAGCCTTTCAATATCTGAAGGGGCTACAGGAGAGCTGGGGAGGGACTCTTTATGAGGGAGTGTAGCAACAGGACAAGGGGCAATGGTTTTAAATGGGAAGAGGGGAGATTTAGATTAGATACCAGAAAAAAATCATTACAGTGAGGGTGGTGAGACACTGGAACAGGTTGCCCAGGGAGGTCATGGATGCCCCATCCCTGGAGGGGTTCAAGGGCAGGCTGGATGGGGCTTGGAGCAACCTGGTGTGGTGGGAGATGTCTCTGCCCATGGCAGGGGTTTGGAACTCGATGATCTTTAAGGTCCCTTTCCAACCCAAATGATTCTATGATTCTGTGGTTTCTGAGGCCTGTACCGTCCCTCGCGCTGTTGTTACCAGGGGGTGAGGAAGAGGAGTCAGGTGGAGCCACCCCTCACCCGGTCTCTCCGCCAACTTTTGGCATTGCAGGGCGGAGAAACTGCATTGGAGAAAGTCTTGCCACCGCGGAGCTCTTCATCTTCTTCACGGGCCTGATCCAGAAGTTTACTTTTAAGCCCCCGCCTGGGGTGAAAGCGTGGGAGCTGGACACGACGGCGGAGGCTGGGTTCACCATGAGGCCCCGTGGGCAGTGTGCCTGCGCCGTGCCGCGCCGGCCGGCCCTCGGCTGAGGAGAGACCCCCTCCATCATTTTGTGCAGGGCCCAGCAGGTGCAGGAGGAGAAATGGGGTCCCTGAGCAGTACCCACAAGCGTCTTCTCACTCAAAGCCTCGCCAGGGCTGGCTACGTGATTACAATACCTGTTGAACAAGTATTTTTCGGGGCAGCAGAGGAGGGCTGGTGGGGGAGGTTACCTGGAAAATTCCAGCCAGATACGTGACTGGAAATGAGGGGGCAGCCACGACTTTACACATCAAATATATAACCCAAGAAAGTTATTCTGCTTCTGAGCTTCTGGGAGAGCGTGGGTCCCGAGTGGATTGTTTCTTCCCTTGGAGAGGGATATTAGACACAAATGTTGTGTTGTCTTCTCACCCCTGCTCTTTTCCCTGCTGCAAACGGGATGAATTATTCCCAGACACCTGCACTTTCTGTGTCTGACGGATGCCCTTCCACGCTTTCCAGACTTCTGGTTATGACCCCAGACTCCGAACGCTGGACTTTCCAGCTTCCCCTCATCTGCTGTGGGATGGGGAGGAGAAGAGCCCTCCAGTTCCCTGCGTGCTGCCTGTTTGTCCCAGGTTAATGGTAAATAAACAGTGCATATGTCTTTGGTCCCAGCTCTCCTCTCAGATGGATGCTGTTGGCCTGGGGGTGCAGAAAGCCCTTATGGCTTCGCTCTGCCCTCCTCAAGCAGCCCCAGTTTGTGGTAGGCAGGTCGCTTCACCCCAGTAAGGACCACAGGGCTGGGCTGGCTGCGACTCCGAGGGATCGTGGTGCCATCTCGTGGCAAAAAGGAAATAGAAATTATATTCTGCACATCGCTTAATTGCTGTGTCCGGCGCCCAGAGGGGCTGCAGGTACAAGGCAGCCCTGGTTTTGCAAATCTATACATTCTCTTCAGTCCTTGGTGAGCGCAGAAGCCCCTGGTCCCGGGCAGGGGTGTCAGGCTGGGCTGTGGGACGTGCCCTGCCAGCTCCGGGTGGGCTGGATTGGATTTGTTCAGATCTTACTTAAAACATCCAGGCACCTGCCCTGCCCCAAGATGTTTGCCTTCCATTCAGGTCAGCGTCTTGGAAGGCACCAACATGTTTTGCAGCTCGAGAGAAGACCCTGGGGGCCACTGAGGAATGTGGAAATGGTATTTCCACCCCCGGGAGCCAACGTTTTCTGCTGGATAATTGTGTAGCTGAGTCATAATCAATGTTCTGCCATCGTTTGGCTGAACAAATAAATGGGAGGTAGGCACTTTCTTTTGGGGAGATGTGTTCAGGTGTCTGATTCAGCGTGCTGGGGAGTGATGGCCTCCATCCAGCTGCCAACACGGGGACAAGGGGGATGCGCTTTTCAAAGGAATCAAGGAAACCTGTTCTCCTTCAGTGTTTGAACCTGGCAGCTCAGGGCTCCTGCTGGGGCAGGGATATTGCAGAGGCTGATGGGTTTCTGTCCATGGCCAGCACCACCCCAAGCTTTGCTCTGCCTGACAGCGAGTGCCAGGGCAGAAGGTGATGCCCAAAGGCTGCTGTGCCATGTAGGAAGGGATCCATCTCTCTCCTTCAAAGCCAGGACCCTGAGAGCCCACCCATGGGAAGGGGTTATAGGGCTGAGGTTCCACCAGTGGATTCATGCAGATTTGAAGCCAACCCAGGTAGGTTTGTCTCCCAGAGCTCAAGATAATTGCCGTATCTCTTTTGAGTTCCTATTACTTTTGGAGGGGGCTAGAGCAGGACGAAGACTTCAACAGGGCCAAGACTTCCTTCATTGAGTTGATACGTGGCTTGCTCCTCTGTTGCTTTACCTGGCTGTCCCTGCCTTCCCTGAAGACGACCACATCCTGCTGCCACCACTCCTCAGGAGTGACAATGCCAGCAAGTGATGCTTTGGGAGGACAGGAGGTGAGAGGCTGAGGATCCAAGGCACTAAGTGGAGGGACAACACCAACATCAGTGAAGCTGGGGTGAGAACTTTTCATTCAGCCTCTGAAACCAAGAGTTGAAGACCTAAAAGTGAAAACCCAAGGCTCTCCCCAGGATGGACTGAGCTGAACACAAAGGGAAAGCTCTTTGCCCTGGAGAAACCACTCTGCAGCTACGGAGGGTCTCCTGTTGAGCTGGTTTTTAGTAGAGAAGGGTATGCAGAACCTCTCACCCATGAGATAAAAGTGAAAACTTAGAGTATTCTTTGTCACTCTGGGCATGGGATCAACCTTTTGTGGCATTTTTGTTTCTGTGTTAGCAAAGTTGGGTATCAGGCATATGAAATATAATGAAGACATCGGGATTAAAACTTTATTTGGTTCCCATGGTGGGGGAAACAAACACTATGATAGAGCACATGTTAAGAAAATGCATATGGAGAAGTGGCAATTCACAGGCAGGTTAGTGGATGAAAATTTGCCTGAGCTATACATCAACCGGAATAAGGTTGCGGAATATGATGGCAGATAAGAGTGCTACAGGCAGGGAAAACAGCCAGAGCTACAGAGGAAAGGAAAACAACCCAAACCAGGTCTCATCTAGTCCCTGATCCCCATTCTCCATGTGTGTGAGCGTGAAATACCAGCACTGAGAAGTGAGGCACCATTTGTAAGGAAGTTGCTTGGCTGGTTCCAATGGTGCCAGGCCATCCCAAAGAGCAGACTGGCTGCTGGTGGTGGCTCTTAGCCAGAGGTCTGAGAGAGGAACAGTGTTTGCTCCTATTTAACTGGAGAGACAGAGACCCATAAAACTAGAAATGGGACAGTATCATTAGCCTTTTGTGATTGCTTGCTGGTATAAATCTCACATGGCCTCATGATGCAGACTGCAAACGTAGAAATGTAGATCTTCTTCTGTTCAGACCGTGAAGCTGTGTTCAACTTGGTGGTGACAGCTCTTGCTTATCTAAATGAGTTTGCAAACTCTGGGGCATCTCTCAGGACACTGTTCCAGGGCAGAAATACCTTTATTCTCAAATCACATGAATCGATCTGTTTTCCACTCTGGGTGTTTGACTTGGCTGCCCAGCCTGGGAGGATTTCACTAGAAGCTGTGGATAACTAGGGAGCTTGGAAAAGTTCAGGAGGTACCTACAGAGCGTTCAGGTGTGTGGCCTAGAGTGTATTTCTGTGGCTTTTAGCAAACAGCAGAGTGTCTTTTCTCAGGATTTTGGGCAGATTTCTGCAACATTATAAGCCTCGCTGCTTTCCCGTGGGAGCCGGAGTGTCACCCCTACTACTGGTGGGCTGCATCCCCTTCACCAGACCATCTCCATGGTCCTTCCATTGGCTCCATGGACAGTCTGTCTTGAGAAGAAGCCTGTGTTTGTCAACCACGATCATGGTTTCTAATTGACGACAGCACAGGAGCAAAGAGGGGGTCATCAGCCTCTGGGGCAGATGTAGTGGTGGAGAGCAACGGAGTGGGAGTGGGTGGAGACAGTGGGAAGGGGATGTGAAGGAGGGTTGGTGAGTCCTAGCATGGCTAAGTTGGGTCTAAGCAGCTTCTGTGCTTGTTGGGTTGCTTGTTGGGCCGTGGTTATTCACGCAGGACAGCGCAGGTGGCCTGAGGCTGAGGCCTTAATGTGAAAGTCGTTTGGGGGACGGTAAGGTCCAAGTCGGCCTCCGAAACCCCTGGCCGGGGTTGAAAGGTAAATGTCTGCAGCAACCCCACGAAGAAGACAAACAGCTCCATCTTGGCGAGGCTTTCTCCAATGCAGTTCCGTCGCCCTGCGGAGGGAAGCAGCATGTTCACGTGGTGGAAGGAGCTCACAAAACCCCGTGTGTACCTGTGCTGCAGCCCCACCAGCCCTGGCTGGTTGTCCACCCTCTCCTGACGGCTTTAAGGTATTTTCCCCCCTTCTTTTGGAGGTAGTACATCTCTTTGTCTTCTCTCCCGTTGAACCTTTGGGGACCAACCCCTTCAGCGGTGGGAGAGGCGTGCTCTGAGAGCAGCCATTTGCCTGGATGCAGAATAATTGACCCCGTTCGTTTACCTGGGTGCTTACTGACCGAGTGAAAGGCAGTACTTAGCCCTGAAGGCCACGTAAATGTATATTGCAGTGAAATGGTCCTGCCATAGCTCTGTGGAGATCAGCCCTTCAGTCACCTGTGGAGAAGGGCAGGAAAGCCTCTCTCTTTACAAAATTCCCTTCGGCGTCAAGGAAGTGGTTGGGGTTGAACTGATGTGGTGTCTCCCATTGCGTCTTATCCAGCAGCACTGAGGTGAGCGACGGGATGACAATTATCCCCTGGAAGAAAAGTATTTGAAGGCACAAAAGACAGCAAAAGCACGCTGTTTTGGTTCATTTTGTGACACAGACTTTGGTATCCCAGCCAAGGACTGAAGCAAAACCCTACATGAGAGCTATGAAATCTCCAAGCAGAGGGTCAGATCCTGTAAATTCCCTGGCAGATACTTCACTGTGCAAATGCAATCAAAGAGGCAAACCAGGGTCATTCGTGGAGTGATAAAGTCCTGAGCATGAGAGGGACTGGATTGAGTCCTACAAGACCAGTCTGTCTGGACTCAATGTGGTTGAACAGGCTTAACTAGGACACAATAGTTCTATGACACCAGTCTCATAAACTCAACATAGAAACTCTTCTGGAGGTGATTTTGGATACCTACTTTGGGTTTCTGTCCTAAAACTCCCTTTGAAGAAACCAGTCTCTAGTGGCACTAGCAAAAACGAGGAGGGTGATGTGTTCCTGGGCTGGAACCTACCTTGGGAAGGAAGTAGCCCCTGAAGTGGGTGTCAACAGCAGTGCAGCGGGGAACGTGGGGCAGGAGGGTGATAAACCTCTGCACTTCGTGTAGCACCGCGTTTGTAAAGGGCATGTTCTTCCGATCCTCGTAGGTGGCCCAGCTTCCAGCTTTGACAGTTCTCCCAATCTCCTCCTGCACCTTTTCTGGAAGGAACAAACACAGTTGGGTTCCAGCAAGAAAGCCAGTTCCTGATTCGATTTTGGTGAAAACATATTAGCAATATGGTTTAGTGATGGTTTTTGTCAGTGTTAGGTTGATGGTTGGACTTGGTCCCTTCCAACCTTGGCAATTCTATGATTCTATGATATTTCTCCAGGGTCTGAGGGGAGAGGATTCCTAAAATGCCAGCCAGGGTTTCCCTGCTCTATCTCTGTTCAGACACATGGATGGGTTGTTTCCCCAGCATCATACTTCATTCTCCACTCATCCTCTCTCCCAGTAAGGCACAGGGACTATTTGGTTGTGACTTTGACCAGCATCTAATTACATCAGGAGTTCACAATAATAGAGAGATGGGATTCAGTTCTTAAGGTGAAAGAGCTCCTGTGGATCTGCATCCCTGGCTCTCCCCTCCCCATATCTGCTGTGCCATGGACAGAGGGACAGGAGCTCACTTTGAATCTCTGGGTATTTCATCATCAGCAGGATGGCCCACTGGAGCGTCGTGGCTATGGTCTCTGTTCCTGCCATGACCAGGTCCAGTATGGATGCTATTAAGTTGTCATCATGGAAGAGGCTGTCCTTCTTGTTTTTCTCCTTGAAAAACACAAGTGGTAAGAAAGGTCTTAAAACTGTCAGTCTTAGTATTCACCACACTTGGGAAATATTGCCCGGCCTACAGCACTGCTGACCATTGTCTTGTGTTTGTGAACAGAGCATTAAAATAGACCTGATCTTGAATGCAAAGTGTTCACCAAAGGTGGGAGCACCAAAGGTGGGAGGTTTGGAATGGAGTTTTGGTTTGTTCCATCTCCACCCAGAAGCAGGCTGAGGCCCAGCACCAAATGCTGTTCATGGACCTTCACAGGTTTGGAAAGAGCCCAGTCTCTCCCCTGTACAGAAGAAGATTCAGCTGTTCCTAGGTCTGAGCAGCTCCTCCTGCCCAAAGGCAGGGTTGAATCCCCAACAACATTCAAAATGACCCTTTTCTTCCAGGCTTTAGGACTCTACTGATCCTTCTTCCATGTAGCTGGGTAGAAGACTTTGTGCCTAAGGTTGGCCCAGATCCAGAAAGAAGAAAAAACTCGGATCCCAAATATTTTGTGTTGAATGAACTCAACTGATGTGTGTAACTGCCAAGTCTCTACTAAAGTAAGATGCAGGGCAGGGCTAGGACTTGTACAGATGATTTATTATCCAAGTGCTTTAAGCATATCATTCATCTTGGAACAACAGTATCAATGATTAATTGATTTGTTGTTGTAACAAGAAAGGCAGAGTCAGCTTTCACGTGAATTCATGCAATTTCTACTAGGAACAAGGAGTAGATCTTAGGTTATTAGCGCTGCTATTCCAGGAGTGCACTGAGACAGTGGCTTTTATATCTGAATTTTGATAGAAAAATCCCTGCAGTGAATTACCAGCCGTAAGAGAGTGGTGTCTGGTTTCTATACCATGAGAACAACAGCGTGGATTTCAATAGGTTTGAGTGACAAGACTGAAATCAAGACTCAGCAACTGTTTTAGCGAGAAAAATCTGGAGGAGACATCGCAAACAGTCAACAGAGCTAAACGGTCAAATACCTCTTGTTGCTTGAAAATCAGTGCATCAATGTAGCTCCTCACACTGTTCTCGTTGATGTCCTCCCTGCTTGCCTTGATGTATTGCCTTAAAATGACGCGCACATCTTCTATTTTCCCAAGCATAATCTTGTGGGTTTTGAAAAGAAATCCAAGGAACGGGTAGAAATTGAAATACTGGTGAGGAATGAAAAAGAGAGAAGCATTAATTCTGCAGAAATAGCAGCATGTTGAAACAGCTTCTTCCTAAGGCAAGAGACACCAGGTGAGTTTTGTCTTGGAGTTGTATCATCTTGGCATCTCAGGGACTTCCTGGGCAGATTTTCTTACGGGAGTGCTTTGCAAACTTTGAGTCTTTATTTAGAATTACCTGAAATTAACATTTATGCTATTCTGTGGGAACCAGTAACAGCCTGGTAAACTTCTCAACAGAGTTGGGGCTCCTCTGTACCAGGCCACCAGCCAGTTTTGAGCAGTATGAGGCTGGGTAGTTTTTTTTCCCCCAAATCAGTTATGAAGGATGGGGTATGATAGTTTGAAGATGCAGGGGTTTCCTGGTGCTCTCCAAGGAGGCGTTTTTAATGCAGTCTGTGAAATCTCACTCACCTGGAGATCAACACTGAACGTGCTGCCTTAGAAAATGCAGCAAAGAAGGTCTGGATGGAGCAATTTTGTTGAAAACTTCCCCCAAAATATCTGTGGAGCTGAAAGAACCATAGTTTGGTTCTTATTTTAGCTCCACAAGGTGGTTCAAAAGGAGAATAGCAAAATCTGGCTTAAAAAATCTGGTTAAAAATCTGTGATCTGGCTGCACATGCGTGGTGAGTGCAGTGGTACGACAGGAGAACTGTCACATTTTAGATGTAATTGCTGGTTCTGAACATTTGAAGACTACTGATCTAAATCCTATGGTTTGTGAGGCTCACAAATGTAATGGGCCAGTGTAAAAAAAAAAAAAACCAAAAAAACCCACATTAATCTGTGGGACAGATCACTTACGTTCAAATACGGAGATCCCAGAAGGATCATAACTTCATCTATGAGTCTTAAGAGAGTGAGAAACGTTGGGTCCTTGTAGTCAAACCTGTCCCCAAACAGCATGATGAAGGTGATGTTGATGGGAGCACAGTTGAAGGACGGCAGGCCAAAAGGTTCCCCTGCGAGGGGGAGAGGACGGGGACGTTAGTGAGATGTTGCAGCAGCAGGGACGCGTGGGGGGCTGTGCAGCACCGCGGTGGTCTCCAGCTCACCTTTGAAGGATTTGATCATCTCGATGAGGAAGTGGAGCTCCTCGAGAATTTTCCCTTCTATCATTTTTTTCCCCATGCCGAGGTTGCGCATGCTGGAGACGGTGAACCTCCGAGTTGTTCTCCACAGCTCCCCGATGGAGAAGAACAAACCTGGGGAGGCCGTGAGGCATCGCCGCTGGGCTCACGCGCGGAGGAGCCCCACCGCACGGAACAGAACAGGGGACTGGATGAGGAGGGATCTCCACAAGCCTTCCTGCTGCCCAGTTTCCCATGGATTTGGGGAACTAAAGGGTCTCCCGTTTCTGTGTGCCCCATCCCCGTATCCTCTCAGCTCCCTTTGCCCAGTCTCACTGAGCCTGTAGTTTGGGAAGAACAAGCTCCCACCCAACCCAATCTGTCCCAGCCCTCTCTTGAGTGGAAGTTAAGCAGGAATGGTTTCAAACCAGTACTGGTTGGCTGTAGAGCTGGGGAGAGACGTCAGTCTAAGTCAATCACACAACTTTCTGACCCCATTTGGTTGCAAATCTAAGGCCTCAAGCAACAACCTTGTGTCCTTGAAGCTTCTCCCTTCATCCCATTCCAGTCATAAAGGTATTTTATCTATATGGGGTGGGATAATTCAGTCTCCTCAACCCTGGTCAGGGCTGCACTGTTTTATGGAGATTCCCAGCAACGCTGTGTTTTCAGCAGTGGCAAAAATACTGCCATTTTGTAGAGGTCACTCAGCTCACGCCTTGATGACCACTAACACCACCAAGCAGGGATGGGGATTTCATCCTGTCAGGGGGTTGGAAATAGTGAAAGAAAAAAATTTTTTTAGTAAGTCAAAGACTATCTCAAATTATGTCAATCAAAAAGCTGGATTCCAGCATTTCACATCTTCATCTTGGCTGCAAGGTTTTTAAATGTGTTGGTTTGTTTGTTTTTTTTTTCTAGGATAAACACTGTTTCAAAGCAGTGCAGTTTTAGTTTGGAAAGCCAATCTTCTTGCTCTAAAAATGTCAAAGCAAATTTTTAAACTTCATTTTTATTTTTTCTTTAATTCAGGCAACTTCGTCTGGGTCATTCCTTTTCTGCGAACAGCTCTGGAGTCAACAAATTGGCATTTTCTGAAGAAAAAGTGTTTCACGGGAAAATTTGTGACCGTCGTGACTTAGTTCCTGTGAATTTACAGCTTTGGGTCATCTCCGAGGAGCTCAGACTTGGGCTGAGGAGGTAAGTGTGAAAGGACTTACTGTGCGATACTGACAGTCTCCCACAGGGATGTTTTACATGTAAATTAACTCTGAAAAATGCTTTTCTCCCCATCAATTCCTTTCCCTTATGTAGCGATAAATTCATATGTTGATATTATGGCTGGGCAATTTAATTTCTAATTGTAAGACTGTGACCAGCATATAAAGCTGCCTTTTGGATGCTCAAAGCTAAAGCCTCGGAGGATGGAAAACGAGGCAAAAAGGCCTCTGAAATACTTGATTGCCCTGGAAAAACCCTGAGGTTGGTTGCGGGGGCAAATTCCCAGCCTCAGCCTATTGCTTCTGCCTGAACCTGTTTCCCGTGGTCCACCCAAGGGCTTTTGTGGGGAGGCGAGGCACAGGGGGGGGCTGGTGGGGGGCCAAAACTGTGGCACCTGGCTGTGGGAGAAAGGGAAAAACCCTACAAACCAGTCGGTCCAAATCCCCCTGGAACCCCGGGGGAGGTTTGTAAACGTGGTGGTGGTGGAGGAGAGCCGCTCTCAGGGCCACCTTACAGAAATGAAGCCCAGAATTACCACGGTGCCTTTAAAAATCCCGCTCCTCGCCCTCGACCGCTTGGAATCTGGATTGGCCGCAAGTGCAGTAGGAAAAACGACGGCAGCAAAAAGCCAGGAGGCTTCTCAGAAAGCCCAATCTTTTCCGTGGGCTTGGCTTGGGAAGGGTCCGAGGGGGATGTTTAAAAGCCGGGCTCCGGGGCAGCACAGTCAGGCTGGCACCAAGCGACGGCCTCGTCCCTCCCGCCCGCCCCCCCGCCTTTCTCTAGTACCGTTTCCGTTCTGAATTTGGTCAAATATTGGGATGGATGGTCTGTCTACAAACTCCTCTGAGTAGTTCACGAGCGCCTCCCGCACAACTTCGTACCCGGTCAGGACCACGACCTTCTGGAACCCAAAATGGAGGGTGAAGATGGGGCCGTATTTTTCCGCAAGCTGAAAGAAAAAGGGGAGCTGTGACGGTGAGGAAGGGAGGGAGGGTGCACAGGGAGAGAGCCCCTGGCTTTCTGGAAGGACATACGACGTCCCGGTGCTCTGCTGGGAACGGCTGCGGGGCCACCACCTGCAGAACTTCATCTGTGAGCTCATCACGGACAGACACGGGGCATTTCCTAGGGATGCCCGGCTGGCATCCGTACGGATTTTAGGCTTATTGCCACGAAAGAACCCTCACCCCCAGCAGTGCATCACTGGTCTGGTTTGGCTGTTAAGTAGAAAGTAAATGAAAAACAAACAAACAAAAAAAAAACCCAAACACCCAACGACCAGACCTCAAATGGCAACACAAGTTGGCAAACTGGAGAAAGATGGAAACAGAGAAGACATTTCAGTGCAAATAATGATGCTGTCGGATGGAAAAGCTTTGGGATGATGATCCTCTCCTACCAGAGCACTCCTGTGTCCCCACTGCTAGACCAGCGGAGCCATTTGCCCCACACCAGGTGCTTAGTTTGCCTTGGGGTGACCACGAATGGCAAATCTGTGCCCTCTGCTTGGACCTGGCTTCGGTACCTACAGCTGAGCTGGGCATAGCAGGGAAACCCACGGCAGGGGCAGGAGGGTGCCTGGACCGCTGGCTGTCCCCATGCTTGTGCACAAAGTGATGCTGGGTTTGCTCTGAGAAGGCTTGGGATGTATCTTTGCCTTAAAACAGAGCAGCTTTTTCACTGCCCCCTCTCCCAGCAGAGGGGCTCCAGCCTTCCCAGCATCTCCAGGATGCTTGATGTCCCCGGCAGCTTGAGAGCAGCAGCTGGGGACAGCATGGCAGGGAGCAAGGTGATGGGAAGCCACAACTCAAATCCCTGCCTCTGCAAACACACGGAGTCCACTTTCACAGAGGGGTGGTGGGGGGGGAATCTCTCTGCTCGGGGGGTGGGACGGAGGGATAACCCCTCTGGAGCAGTCCCCCAGAAAAGGCAAACACAGGCAATACCCGATAGAGGTGAGGAAAAGCACTCCAAACTGCCACCCGGCCTCTGGGGAAAGTGTCCCCAGCCCTGACACTGTCCCCAGCGCCACCGGGAGCCTCACCCCACGGCAGCACCGACCCACACCCGGCCGGGGACACCGCGGTGACGGGAGCCCCGTCGGCACCTCCTCGGCAGCCACCGCCTCTTGGTTCACTCTCACCGTGACCAGGCTCCGTCCCCGGGGGAGCCTCGGCACCCTGGCACGGACACCGCGGGCTCTGCCAGCCACCTCCTGCACCAGGGCACGGCTCACCACCCTAATTGGGGTAAGGCCTCTTAATTACAGGTTAATAATCCAGGCTATTCACTCCGGATCCTCAGCGCGGCTCTTCCATCCCGCTCTCCCGCTGCCGTCTGGATTGTAACGCGGATCCAGTCCATCCGGAGGGATGTGGACTTTGCAGCGGGGACACCTGGACTGTGGCCCTCCCCAAAGGAGATTTGGGGTCACCACGTCACGGAATTCCCCTTGCCAGCTCTCCGGGGCAGGTGGGGGTGAAGCAATTTCATTTTGTGTTAGTTATGCCCTAATGCTCTAAAAGATTCCTGGGTGTCCGAGCTGTCAAATTAACATTTCAAATCCCACAAGCATCATATACTTGATGTACATCATCACAATTACATGAAGAATTCCCATATTACCCAGAGGTCTTTTTTTTTTTTTTTTTTAATGGTCGCTCGCTCATAAATGACATTGCACCAACACAGACGTTGGCTAGAAGAAGCCCAGGAAAATTATTTATAAAGCAATTTTCGCACCTTTACAATTTAGTTTGAATTAAAAAAAAAAAAAAAGACCAAAATGTTCTCACTGAGAACTTTAAAAACCAGGCAGCTTTAAAATCTATGAGGGTCTTGTTTGGGGGTTTTTGTCCTACCTTCATGAGTGATTTATCTTGCCTTCTAAGATCCACCAAGTGCAGGTTACCAATGATCGGAAGAGGAGTTGGACCAGGAGGAAATTTAAAAGCTGAATTTTTATAGCCGGATGAAAAATAGAGTGCAGCCAATAATACTGCCGTGCACAGCAGACAAATTAATGCCGGATCAGAAATAAATGAAATTAAAAAAGACATTTTTTTTTTTTAATTTTTTTTTTTTTAAGTAGTAATCTGTTTTTGGGGGGTGAGCAGCAATAAAAAAACGCAGTGGCAGTGTTCGGTTTGTGCCAGCTGGCTCGCTGTTTGCTCTCTGCGATTGCTACAAGCACTCGATTCTTATTAAGGTTTGTCGAGTACCCAAATAAATAGCGCACACTCCACCCTCTTTAAACACCTCCGAGAATGTGGTCTAAGCAGTTTGCAAAGCCTGTCCAGAAGTAAAGAGAGTTTCAGGTTACAAACCCCTGCGTGTGTGTGCAAGAACGTACAGATGGGGAAAAAAGGTGCTTGGCATTCCTCTGTCACCTCCGCCTCCCCCCGGGACCTCCAGGTCCTTCCTTCCCGGGAGCCATGACCCTCCCAGCACCCCACCGGCGCGGGGAGATCGGCGGGTTTCTCTGAACGGGCTCGGGTTTGGGTAGGGTTTGAGATCCTCGTGTTACTAGAAAGACAACTAGTTCTGGGAGCCTTTAGCCCTCTTGATGTCGAGTGGAGATCAAAGGGTGTTAATTTGGGTAAAGCCCGTGTTTCCCTGGGGGGGGGGGGGGTTGTAGCCCATAAGACGGCTTCATAAAGTCGTCTCCGAGCTGCCCAGAAGGGCTGTGATTTCAGACTTTGTGTCTGAAGTGGAGGACGTGTAATAGCTAGCCAGGGAAAATTAGCTTGGATCAAGTGATCGCGTGTGGAGTCATGAGTGGAATGGAAAGGCGAAATCAGAGTTGGAAATTCTGGGAGGATTCTTCATGTTGCAGGAGCCCCTTCTACGAGATAGAGGGAAGAAGTTAAAGGAGTTAACTGCCTCACCTGGCAGGCTTGAGAAGGGGAAGAGGACAGGAGAATGGGGTTATTTTAACTCAAAGATACAAACCACCTGGAGCTTGCATCCCTCAGAAAGGTGCAAATCTCCTGCAGAAGGAACCGAGATCTCCTTGGTCGAATAGTGGCTTTCGGGAGGATATTGGGAATCGAGAGCCAGTGGAATTGGATTGTTCAGGGAAGAGCAAGCTGTCTTACGTGATCAGGAAGCACCAGGCTAAGGGTACATTTATCCAAAGGTTAGATGATAAAAAGGCTAATTATTCAGCAGGTATGTGTCCTCAGCCTTGGCAGTGTGGAGAAGGGAAGGAAGTGGGACCTGATGGGAAGGGGCCGTGGCTGTGGGTGACACGGTCCCGGAGCAAACCCTGCCGTGGTCCCACGCCGGAGCTGCCCACAAGGTGTGGGGATGTGACAGGGCAGCAGCCACCCAGAAGCAGAAGAAACATGTGTGTTGCAACATTTCTGGGACTTTCTTTTATTATTATTTTTTTTTCCTCCTTTTTATTAGCTTCCAAGGAATGGGCTGGAGGCAACGGTTTCCCCTAGAGCATGCCTAGGATGACTCAACCCGCCTGCTGAAGGGAGGGAGGAGGCAGAGGTAAGGACAGGGCAGAAGAAGGATGGGGGCTGGTGTGGGGGGCAGAACATGGGCATCGTGATGAGAACCCACCTTGGCCCACACTCTGCACCCCACGACAGATGTCTGTCCCTGGAGGGTCCTGTTTGACCAGCAGAACCCTGGGGTGGAAAAGTTACGTGTTGCTGCCGCTCTCCTGGTATTTCATCCTTGCCCTGGGAGCCGCTGAAATCATAAAAAGTTTCTTTCAGAAAGTGACTTAAATTATCTCTGAAAAAACAGCGGGGTGGGGGGGGCAGTGCATTGGGTGTTTTTTTTTTTTTTAAACCCGGCTCCGAGTGCAATGCATTAAAAATGACAAAGGTAAGTAAAAAGCCCTGGCGATGACAAGAAATTCCTGTCTCAGTAATGTGTCTGGTACGTGTTTCGCTCCGGAGCCGGGCTGCTACGTGCTCCCCTGCCCGAGCACACGCGGAGCCCAGCACAAATCACCTGCCAAGCGCTCACACCGCGCCGGGAGCCTTCCCGGGGCAGCCGGGCCCCGCGGGGGGGGATGGCAGACTGAGGGTCCCCCATCCCTCCTGCCCACCCGGCAGTCCCCTCGCCGTGGCCTGTGAGCCGGGTGGTGCTGGTGAGGACCTGGACCGTGGGCATCAGCCACCGACCTGCCCGATAGCCACCCTGGGGAGAGCCAGCCAGGGAAACACCGGCTTAAAATGGATTTAAATCCCCCCAAATCTCTGTTAATCCTGTTCTTGACCAGCGGCGCCTTCAGAGAACTGGGATAACTCCTGCCAGCTTAGTTCCTTCTAAGCAAGGGCAGGAGCCCGAGGAATTGCTGTAAGAGGCCACATCAGAGAGGCGTCCAGAGCCACCTCCTGGGATGGAGGGATGGGATGGAACATCCTGGGATGTTCTGGAGTGAGTTAGAAATTCCATTGTGGCCATTCCCTTCCATTGGGTGCAGCCCAACTTGAGCATTTTGACCCAAAATGGGTTTCACTCAGCAACACCAAGTAGATCAACACAGCAAAAATGTTTATTTCTTAAGCTGGAGATAAGGTCATGCTTGCAGCAGTCAGCAAATAGAGCAACAGCAAAACACAGGTAAGCAAATAGAGCAGAGGAGGCTTTTTTTGTTAGACATCTTGCTGAGCAGGCTCTTGAGAGGTACCCAGAAGCTGGATGCACGATGCGCGTGCAAGGCACGATGCGTGTGCAAGGCACAAGGCACGTATAGTACGACTGTTAGTGCTGCCTTTAGCTGTGTGAAGTAAAGCTGGTGTGAAGAGTCGGTGTCTTGGCCAAAGAGCACCCTACTTTGTCATCCCTCCTGCTTTCTTTCCTTCCATTTGCATCTCTAGATGCCAGCAACTTTGGGTTACCATAATCACCCCCTCAGTTCCCATACCTTTCTGTTTCTCCCTTTTTTTTTGCTTTCTATCCTCACCTGCCCTTCCTGCCTCCGAACCCACCCAACGGCGTCTCCAGACTCCCTGCTCCCTAACCCACGCGTGGTTTCCCACCCGTGTCACAGCACGTGCAGAAGCCTCCTCTCCTGGACCTGCAGCAGATTTCAGTGAAATCTGAAATTCAGGTTTCATCCCGCTTCCCCCAGCACGCGTAGCCTTGCGGGTACAGCTAGTTATTCCTACTCCTAATGCCTGCTACTGGAGATAAGTCGTTAATTTTAGTAATCAACCAGCTGCTGGAGGAGAGCTGCAGTCTGTGGGGTGCCACCAGCTTTCTGTGGAGACCCCGTACGACAAGTCAGTGGTGGAGGTGAGTGACTTGGTAACGAGGTCTAACCTGCTTCTCCTTCCAGACTCTGTTTTACGCCTGTTTTCACAGCGACTACATACAAAGAGCTATTAGTCCTGACAGTGATGGAGGGTCTCTGCTGGAGGAACGTGAGCGTAGTCAGCTCTGAATATGTAACCTCAGCTCCTACTTCAGTGGCCAAAGCACTTCTCCAGAGCCCAGGAGAGGGGTTGAGGCACCATCCCTGGAGGTATTTAAAAGATGGGTTGACATAGTGCTTAGAGACATGGGTTAGTGATGGGGGGTTTTATCAGAGTTAGGTTGATGGTTGGACTAGATGGTCTTAAAGGTCTCTTCCACCTGGACAATTCTATGATTTTATGATTCTGCAAGCACCAGAGTTTTGGTTGGAGCTCCTGTTGTGATGGCCCTGCTCCTGCTGTGCACTGAGCACGTGTGACACTCGTGGGAGCCCATGGTATTTGCTCAGCACCGTCTGCTGCTCTGCCCAGAGACCTTGCTGCCTGTCCCCAACCCAAGGAGAAGAAGCCAGCTCAAAATGCCAGGGGCTGTGTGTCTGGTGTGGGGCTGCAGACAGACAGCAATGTTTTCTAAAGAGTTTAAGCAACATTTTCTAAAGAGTTGAAGCCCCATTTTCAGTCACAGGGAGAACCCTGTCCCTGTTCACCCCAACACACCTGATACATGAGACTGAAGCCTGAATGAGGAGCCTGTGGATGATGGTTCACCTGCAGTCAGTGGTGGCAGTGAGCAAGTCAGACCTCATGGCAGTTGAACCATGCCATGAAGGAGTCTCTCCATGGAGGGCAGAGAGGATCTAGAGGGTGACTACACTTCCTACGGTGTGAGCAGAGCCAAGGGCTGAGGCTCCCCCAGCTCTCTGATGGGACAGTCCTGCTGCCCATCCTCAGTCTGCATCGCCCTCCCGCTGCCTCAGCCTTGTCTCCAGCTTTAGCCACGCTGATTCACAGACTCTTCAATTTCTGTGGCTGCTCATTCTCCACCAGTTTAGGGATCTAAGGTGGCTCAGGAAGGGATGGGACAAGTGCCAGAGCCAGCACGTAGCCAGGAGAGGTGAGGGAGGGGTAGAAGTGCCTTCCTTGGAAGCAGGAAGCTGCTCCACTGGCCCCATCATAAACGGGCTCTTCAGCATGAAGTGCCTGCTGTGGGTCGGAACGAACCCACTTCCCAAACCCCTTAGATGTTCTCTGATAACTGTCCCGTGCCTGGCTCTTGGCATCAGCCCACGTTACACCCTCGTGTCTGGGACTCTGCAATAAAGATAAGGCACAATGGGAGCTCAGTCTGGGGCTCAGCTGAACAATCATCCTGGGGAGATTTCTAGATCCATTAAGTGTCCGTTGCCTCCAGCTGGGCCATCGATAATCAGCTCTGCTATAGAGCTTGGACTTTGGGCTGAGAAATTCCCCGCGGAGGCTCTCAGAGGAGAGCCCCTGGTGGGTTACATCTACAGAGAAGGCCTGAAGCCATTTCATTCTTTCAAACAGCATCTCTGAAAACTGCATCTCTGATGTGCTGTTCCAGGAATGAATCACACTGTTCCTGGGAGCAGCACTCAGGGGTGTCTGAAGGGGTTGCGTCACACAGACGCCGCAAGAGCTCTTGGAAAGAATGGCATGAATGAGAGAAAAATAGCAGTGCCCTGTGTCTTCCTTCCCCTAAAGCTCGGGTACAGACAGTTTTTTCTCCTGTAACTAGACTTTCAAGCTGGAGGTGTTCACTACTCTAACTCCCTGTCGTTTGATCATTCACAGGGCACAGCACAAACCAGGTGGGGCATGGGGTTCAAGGTGAAGCCGACGTCGGCGGTGAGGTCTAGCTCTGACTTATCCACTCCGGGAGGGGGCTGGAAAACAAATTTGCGGAGCAAGCCCGTGAAGAAGAGGAACAGCTCCATTTTCGCCAGTCCTTCTCCAAGGCAAGCCCTTCGTCCTGAAAACAACCAGGAGAGAAGTAGATGATCAGCACCGTAACTGTGTTGATGTCTGAGACCTTCTCAACCGGAGGTACGGTCCCTAGGAGCACGCTGCTGAGGTAGGAAGTTTTTCCTTCCTTCTCTCTACATATTAGAGGTGCTTCTGACTCTGTCTCAAACCAAGAGAAGCCTGTAGGTGTGCGAGACCATCTAGTGACTATGGGTAAATCAGTGTCTCCCAGAACTTCCAAGGAGGAAGTGGTCACCTACAGCAACGGTGGACAAGACAAATGACCAGAGATCCCTTATCCTATGTTTTGTGTCCCTGACTTTCATACTTCCCTGGAAGCAGTGGGAAGTATGCCATTAGCCTGACCCTTCTCACCTATGGAGAACGGAATAAATGCCTCTCTCCTAATGAAGTTCCCATCGGCATCCAGGAAGTGGGAAGGGTTGAACCGGTCCGGGGTTTTCCAGTGCAACTCGTCATTTAGAGCCGAGGTCAGGAGCGGAATGATCTCTGTACCCTGAAAGGCATCAGAGGAACTCACGGTAGCTGTTTAGAGCAGATGACCTTCCCAGCCCAGCCAGGCTGCTTTCTTTTTTCTAACATGAAGAGGCACGTAAGACTGAACCATGGCCAACAGGGCTGGGGGCTGCTTCCCTGCCCCACTGTGGCTCTGCCGGGCATCAAGAGCTGGTCTCTTTGTGGACCACAAAATGTTTCCTTCTTAGGGAGTCAGCATCATTCTGGAAAGATCTGAAGTAGAGGTTCCCCATTTGGCATAAAAGATTCAAACCAGTGTGGTTTAATTAAGCTCTCTGGTTATTCTGGATTGAAAGGTTAGGCATGGACCTGCTGGAGACAAGTTCCGAAGAGAAAGATCTGGGGGTCCTGGTGGACAGCAAAATGACAATGAGCAAGCAGTGTGCTTTTGTGGCCAGGAAGGCCAACGGAATCCTGGGCTGTGTAGGGAAGAGTGTGTCCCTTCCAACTCTAAAAATTCAGTGAAATTCAGTGAAACAGCTGTAAGAGAGCACGCTCCAGCGCACATTTATAACCACTACCCTGGATCCAAGACAAAGGATCACATCACAGATTAAACCACCCGTCATGGTATCTTTAGATTTTTATATTTTTCTTTTTCTCTGCTTTAAATAAAACCGTGGGGAATCCGTGCAGTGTAAGCTGCTCACCTTAGGAATCACGTAGCCTTGGAAATTCACGTCGGTAGGAGTTGATCGTGATACACCCATTGGGACAATATTGGCAAACCTTTGTATTTCATGTATCACTGCTTCTGTGTAAGGCATTTTTTTCCGGTCCTCCAAGTTAGGCAGCTTTCCTGGTTCAATGACGTGGTTCATTTCTTCCTGAATTTTTCCTTGGAGGGAGGAAAGGATTAAGAAGCTGATAACCCTCTTATCTTGCAACTGAAATGGCCTCCAGTTCAGCCAAGAGGAAGAAAAGGGAAACCTTGGAGGGGTATTTGGGAAGAGCAGAAGCGGGTAAGTCAGGGGATGGTGTGGCTCTTTGAGGGTTGTTGAGCCCGGGGAGCTTGAATGGAGTCAGTCACTCCAGTACACCCCATGCCTGGTTCTGATCGCTCACTTTCGTTACCCCAGAGCCTTCAACAGAAACCAGATCAAAATCAGCTCCTGAGGAGACCTTTAGTGACGTAAGCCCATCGCCTGTAGGGGAATCACGATGGGGGAGCTTTACTGTAACTGTAGACTGGCCCTTTGCCTCTCCCCCTTGGCTGGGCTGCTTTATTGCAATCCAGCTGAATAAAATTCCTTTGTAAAGTCAACGGTTGGTTGTTATCTCTCTCGGAGTACTCAGAATAATTACTCTAGACAACCCTGAATGAGTTCCACTCCCACAACCAAAGCCTTAAGCATGTAACAGTATATTGTACCAGAGGGCTTCTCTGCCTTACTTTGAATTTCTGGGTATTTCATCATCAGAAGAAGACCCCAGCGCACGGTCGTAGAGGTGGTCTCAGTCCCAGCGGCAAAGAGGTCCAGAGTTGAAAACATCAGGCTTTTGTTGTTGAACATGGTGTGGGGTTTCTTTGATTCCTTCAAAACATACAAGTAATGGCCATAAGTTCTACAGCAAGTGATACCAACATGTCACTGTGCTGCCACCATTTTCATCTGCATTTTAACTTTTTGTGACTTTATGCGCTCTGGGAAACTGAATGTTTAGGATATTAGCATTAGGGCTTCTGCTGTGTGGAATTTGTCTGGTCCCAATCACATGTTCAGTCCCCACGTCCAGATATGAGGTTAGTTGGAATTTAGTTACTGCAATGAAGTTTATCACTGTACCATTCTTGCAGGAAGGTTTGGGACGATCTCCTCCTTATGTGTGCTGAGCAGTAACTTATTTCACCCATGTGGGACATCTTGAGGAGATCCCTTTAAACCAGCAGTTTCAGTGGAGCGATGGAGGGCGTACAGCACAGCTCCCTGTGAGTACCGGCTTTGATTTATTCTCCTTCCACTCACTCCCAGCCCCTGAGAGATGGTCAGTCCTAAGAATAGTCAGAGCTAAGAGAGTAGAAAGATGCTGAGACTTAGCTTTAAGGTACCTGTTGTTGCTTCATCAGGAAGGCATCAACGAAGCCTGTTAAGTTATTTTCATTAAACTCTTCTTTATGCTCCTGGAAGAGCTTCTGGAGAAAAGCGTTCAGCTCACTGACATTTTGTAGCACGGTCTTGGAAGCTCCAGAAAGAAATCCAAGGGATGGGTAGAAATTATACAGCTGTGGGGCAAGAGAAGTCTTACTGTTAATTGGCATTTTGAACGCATACTCATACCTCACATGACACTGCTGGTCCCTTGTCCCATGCCCTGACATCTCAGGCCGTAATTCCCCCACACTTGCTTGTACAGACCAAGTAGCCAGGTGGCCAAGAAGGCCAACAGCATCCTGGCCTGTATCAGGAACAGTGTGGGGAGTAGGACCCGGGAGGTGATTGTCCCCCCATACTCGGCACTGGTGAAACCCCACCTCGAGTGCTGTGTCCAGTTTTGGACCCCCTGCCACAAAAAAGACATTGAGGGGCTGGAGTGGGTCCAGAGAAGAGCAACAAAGATAGTGAGGGGTCTGGAGCGCAAGTCTTATGAGGAGAGGCTGAGGGAGCTGGGGTTGTTCAACCTGGAGAAAAGGAGGCTGAGGGGACAACTTCTTGCTCTCTCCAACTCCCCAAAAGGAGAGTGTAGCCACGGGGGGTCGGTCTCTTCTCCTGAGGAACAGGCGACAGCACTAGAGGAAATGGCCTCAAGTTACACCAGGGAAGGTTCAGGCTGGATATTAGGAAAAATTTTTTCACTGAAAGGGTTATCAGATATTGGAATGGGCTGCCCAAGGTGGTGGTTAAGGCACCATCCCAAAAGACAGGTTGGCGTGGTGCTGGGAGACATGGTTTAGTGATGGTGTTGCTTTTTGTTTGCTGTGTGGGTGTTTATTTTTGTCAGAGTTAGGTTGATGGTTGGACAAGATGATCTTGCAGGTCCCTTCCAACCTAGAAGATTGATTCTATGTTTCTAACTGTTGCAGCTTATATCAGCTGTTAGTTTACTAAGATTTGAGTTTCGGTGGCCAAAATAAAAAGTACTTTGTCAAACCTAGTTCTAAGGGAGGCAGAACTGAGTTACTCAAGGTGTAACACAAGGAAGCAGATTTGAGATGGCATTTCAGGGCCAGTCTCTGATATGAGACATATTGTGCTTCTGCTCTTCAAAAAGGGTAAAATAGTTCCTTTTGTGAAGAGTATATGGGTTTTTTTTCCTTTTTACTAATGAGCTTCACAGACTAAGCACAGGGGCCTGGGAATCTGTGCGTGGTGGATACAGAAGCGCAGATGTGTTCCGAACAGGCTGGCTGATAATGTTCTTGTTCTCAAGAAACAAGACGTGGGAGGCCAGGAGGACAAACATGGGCAACTGGATATCTCCCCAAAAAACCCTAAAAACTGAAATATAAAATCAAGCGCTTACCAGCACCATCGGGGAGCCCAACAGCTTAGTATTTTCATTGATCAGCTTCAGCAAAGTCAGAAATACAGGATCGTCATACTCAAACCTCTCCCCAAACAGTATGGAGCAGATGACATTGGACACAGCATTGTTGAGTATCATCTTCGTATCGAATGGTTTCCCTGTATTTCAAGGAATGAAAACCAATGTGATGTGATTATGCTCGTTTCAGTCTGGTTTCCTGTGGAAATCCAGTCCTAAGCTCCCAGAGGAAAAAAATCACTCCCCCCTGGATGCACAGCAGGGAGCTCGGCTTCAGGTTTTTTTAAGGTCTGAGTTTAACAGCCTGCTTCAGCCTGTGCTGAACTTTAACCACTTGCTCAGAGTTAAACTTTCATTAATCTTTATTGTTCTGCTAGGCATGTCTTCTGTCTCTGGGTGAAAGTCTTGGCACTCACCGTGGTAGGATTCGAAATATTTTATAAGAGAATTCACTTCCTCCAGGATTCGGATCTCCAGGGTTCTCTTCCCCATTCCGAAGTCTCGCAGTGTGGACAAGGTGAATCTTCTCATGGTTTTCCAAAGCTCCCCATGGCTGAATGCTATGCCTAAAATAAAGGTGTAACATCCTTATGTGGTTAATAAACATGTGTTAGGCCTCTTACACACGGGTACCAAAGCTGCCTGATACACAGCTACATCAACAAAAAACCACCTGGAGGAGGATGGTACCCTCTGCCTTAAGAGTGTGATGAACCCAGGCAAACTGCAATAACTAACCAACCGAAAGGCCGCTTACCATTTCCTTCCGTCATTTTCCTAAATATGGGTATTTCTGCCCTCTCTCCAAACTCTTCAGCGTGATTCAAAAGGGCATCCTTGATGGTTTCGTATCCAGCCAGTACCACGGCTCTCCTGGGTCCGAAATGCACAGTGAAGACGTTGCCGTATACCTTGGAGAGCTGTCAGGGTGAGTAAATACCTCCGCTCAAAACCAGATCTTGGACCCCAAACTCTAACACGAGCCACCCTAGGTGGTTTCTAGCCCGAAAGGAGCCTCCCGGCCCTGCCCCCGAGTCTCCAGGTGCTGCTTTGAGGCAGCTAATGAGCAACAGCTATCAGTCGCCCGCATCTCTGCTTGCGCCCTTGTTTGCACAGCGAGGTGTCTGCTATCGCTGCCGCTGTCGGGGGCAGTCCATGAAATGCCATCGCATTCCTGCGGTGCTCTGCACCAACAGGCCAGGGGAGCCATCCTGCCCAGGGCAGGCGGTTGGAAAAGCCCAGAAACCAGGCAGGCCTGTTTATATTTTAACGCCGTTGACCCGAGGCAAGCGGGCGCGCGCGCGCGTCTTTAAGGCTGGAAGCCACAAACACTACAAAAACAAAGCCAGACAATAAGTCTTTCTTTCAGGACGGCGCTTGTCTCTAATTATGGCGAGGTGGGTAGTGTTGCAGGCGCGGCGAAAATTACACGCTGGCCGCCAGAAACATGAATCCGAGTAGGAAGCGTGTTCTTGTAGATAATGCCACACGAGCTCTGGGCTTTTGCAGAGAATTAAGCATGAATCATCTGTTACCCAGAAGGGTGGCTTTGACAATCTAATCATTCACTGGGTATTTTAGACTTGGTTTCAGCACGCCGCGAGCCAGCCGCTCCAAATGGCCTCTTGCTTCCGATGTGCCCGGGTTGCCATTTGCTATGCATTAGATACATGCCGAAAATTGAATTTCAGATTAAGGGCCGCTCCTGTTATTGCACCAGACAAATTGAATTTGTTTTCATCAAACGGTGGTTTGACGGCTCGGGAGATAACATTAGCGCTGGCTCCTTCATCCCCGGCAGCTCCCGGGGCGCCTGGCAGAGCCGGGGGGGAGGAATCGCAGCCGCCCCCCAGCCTGCCTTCGGCCATTGCTTTGCGGTAGGGCTTCTTGGCACCAGCCCTGGGTTTTCTCAGCAGCACGAGGATTGGATGTGGCAGCCCTGAAAGCCCAAAGAAAGCTGCTTGGCAGATGGGGGCAGGCTGCCCAGGGCAGTGGTGGAGTCCCCATCCCTGGAGGTGTTTGTTTAAAAGCCAGGCAGATGTGGGTGCTGAGGGATGTGGCTTAGCAGGGGGGGTTGTCAGTGTTGGGTTGATGGTTGGACTCGATCTGAAAGGCCCCTTCCAACCCAGGCAGTTCTATGGTTCTGTGATTATAGGAAACGAGTCTGGGTCCTTTGCATGACATTTGTATCATAAAAGCCCCCAATACCCCCAAAAGTGATTGCTCTTCCATCCCGGCCCCCTCAAACACAGCCATGATCAGATGGAAGCTCAGGACCAGAAGCCCATCAAAACTGGGCTCTGCACAATAATCCTCTGCACCATAAATAAGGGCAGATGTACCCTGCGTGACTGCCACAGGAATTCCATCCTTCGGCAGCCCAGGAATTGCACGTTTTCCTCCTGCCTGCTCGCTCAGACCCTACCTCTGTCAGCGACTGGAACGGCTTTTTCAGGTCCACCACGTTCAAGTTTCCGATGAGAGGGAGAGGTCGTGGCCCGGGAGGCAAACTGCACAGCGGCTTCTTGGAGCTGGTAAGAAAGTACAGCAGCACCAGCAGCCCTGCTGCCAAGCAGAGCAGTGAGCTGGAGCCCAGGAACTGCACCAAACTCTGCACGGCCATCTCCAGGCTCACCTGTGGGTATGAGCACCTTGGGGTCCCTTTATAGCCCTTCTGTCACTGTCCAAACACACCTTCTTGGGGAAGTGGCTTTACCCAGAGAAAAGGACTCCAGGGTCTCGTTTACCTCCACTTAGACCAGATGTATTTTTTTCCCCTGCCAAATAAAACACCCAATTTCGTTCTGCAACATGGATTACCTTAATCTGGAGCTCCTGTTTCACCTACCACACTGGGGCACGGTGTTTGTTTCCCAGTGACAATCCATGTTACGGACACGTTGTGGTCTGCGTGATTTCAGGGGCAGGATTAAGGGATGGGACCCACGCTGGCCTGTGGTCACGGTGCCAGGTCACAGGACTCAGCTGGACCACTGGTGATGCAATGGAGGATGCAGGTGGGAAAACCCACAGTGATGCACGGCCCTGGCAAGGAAGGCCTCAGGGAAGACAAGGCTGACCATGGAGGAGTTGGAACGGTGGTGGCATGGAGATGTGCTGATTCAGGATCGCAGCCGGGAATAGGTGGATGTGTAGGACAGGTGACTGCTCTGATTCTCTTTGCTTTCCTGCCACCCCAGTGAAACCACGGAGTCACAGAACGATACGGGGTTGGAAGGGACCTCTGGAGATCATCTGGTCCAACCCCCTGCCAAGGCAGGTCCACCCAGAGCAGGTTGGACAGGAACGTGTCCAGGCTGGTTTTGAATGTCTCCAGAGACGGAAACTCCACCACCTCCCTGGGCAGCCATTTCAGAAAACAGCCTGTTCAACCTCCTTGAGATACCCAGTGTCTTCATTGCTGACACTACTACTGCTCTTCGTCCCAACAATCCTCTACCAGCAACCCCCAAATTCCCCTGAAACCAAGTTAAGTCACTTTTTTGCAGTTTGCTCTCCAGAGGACTGTGTGCCTGGATGTCCATCTCTCTCTCTGAGGGTGGTGATGACTCTTCCCCGGCTGTCCTGCCTGTTCACGAGCAGATGCATGCAATCCTCCTGGAGAAACCGTCCCCTCCAGGCAATCCTCCTGCCTAGATTGGGAAAGAAATCCTGGATCCTTGTCACCTGGGAGGAGCTGGGATCCGGCTGTGCCGCCGGCAGAGGATGGAGGAGGGATGCTGCCGGGGCGCCAGCCAGGAGGAGCACTGAGTCATTGCCCCGTGCCAGGGCAGGGGCCCACAAGAGCCCGCCTGCCCGGGCCACAGCTCCCGGGAGCCACCCGCACCCTCCACATCCTCGGGGGAGGATGACAAAGTGATCCTGAACAACCACAGTTTTAAATGGTGGCTCTGGGGGAAGGAGCCAATTTGATGCTCTATCCCATATCCCCAAGCAGGGATATTTTGGTCCCCAGTTGCAGGTTCTGTCAGATTACTGGGCTGCTGCTCAACCCTTTGGAAATCTTTAGTTTTAATAATATTTTTGCTAGAATCCTCCTGGGCTCACGGATGCAGGCTCCACTGATGGGAAAAAAAAAAAGATTATTATTTATTAATAATAATATAAGTACATTAGCCGAAGGCAAGGGGAATCAATAAACTCTAACTAGATGAAAAAGATGCCTGCAAGTCTGTCTGTTCTCCAAGGCTTGTTATCAAGAGCGGAGACGTTCATAAGGAGGAATTACTCCCTGCAGAAGAGGGCAAGGCAGGCTGGGCAAAGGAAGGAGAGCAACAGATGATGATGTCCATCTCAAGATTTGCCAAAGACCTATGAAGGTCTCAGTCTGGGCCCTTTTCTGTCAGACGTTTCCGAGATAATCCTGTTCTGCCAGACTCTTTGCAGCGTGGCCACTGGGACTCCTGACAGTTTATAAGATACATTAGGAGTGAGAAAAAAATCCTACATGGGTGCAGTTGGGTACCGATGGAGGGAATTTACTGTTTGTGTTTACATACAGCCACCACCGCTCTGTGGGAGTGGAGCTGGGTACTGCCATAAGCAGCAGGAACACCTTCTCCAGGGCTTCCAGGCTGTTCAAAGCTTCAGGCTGTAGCTGGTGGTAACGCAGGGTGAACTCCTGTCTCAAGCAGTGAGACCGTGGTCTCAACCTGCTGGACTGAGGCTGGACTGTGGGAAATGACGGGCGAGTTCTCCCATGGGAGGGAATCATTGCAGTGTTAAAATACACCTAACGTGATATCCTCACAACTAACGTGATGTCCTCACCTCCATTTCTTCTTCCCATACCCGGGCAACCCTGAACACAGCCCACAGCTGGGTTTTTGGCGTGAGGTGAGGAATCCCACACCGGACCGGGGAGAAAACATTGTTCCCTGCTCGTGTGTCTCTGTCTTTCCACCAGCCCAAGCCAGGACCAACACCACCTTCAGGTAAGGAGATGTTGTGGGCACAGCTCGGGGAAATCCTCCTAGAAGATGAGCCTGTGCATTAAACAGCCACAGTCGTCTAACGTCTGTGTGCTCATCTGGAGAAGGACAGATCATCTTCTAATGGGACAGAGGTTAATGACGCTGCGGTAGCAGTAGGATAATGCAGAGAAAGAGCTGTTATAAGGCCATAATTCACTCAATGAGTTCTGATAACGTAACAAACCATGAGAGTGAACACCAAGGGCTTGTGTGCCTCGCACACTGATTTACAACCTGGAGAGATGCCTATCAGCCCCTGCGCCGTTAGCAGGGGTACAGCAAGCATGAGCACACCCTATTAAACATTAACATTTTTAAAGACTCGGATGTGTTAACGCTCAGGCTGCTCCTCGCTAATGGGTTTTGCTCACCTTGAGGAACGACAGTGCAAAAAGAAATCCAGAGCTTTCCGACTTTGACCTCTCTCCATTTTTCATAATTATTGCATTGTTTTATTGGATTACACCCACTTCTTCCCATCCTGCGCGTCGGTCTCTCTGTGGGATGACCTCGGGGTAGCGAGCAGTATCTCAGGTGTTCACTGTGCCCACTTTGATATAAACAACTTGTACTGAATTTCTGTCAGTTATCTCCCAAATCAGTGTGTGCTGCACGCCTGCTTTGGGAAGAAAGACTCCCAAAAAAGACTTTTAAAAACTTTCTGCAAATTTGCAATGAAAAATTCTTGGGGTTGTTTTTTGGGTTTTTTTTTCCATACTCTGAGCTGAAGGGATTGTACACGATGGGTCTGGTCACTGGGGAAGAAAAGAAAAAAATGTGTGCATGGGCTGAGTGCATTGTCTCTGTGCTGAGCCGAAGGTGACGGTATTTCCCACTCATGCTAAGATTTACCCTTTTTAGCAACAAACCACTCTCAGGAATTTTGTTGCTTTTAAAAGCCTTGTTCTTGGGCCGAATAGATGCCATTCCTTCATGAGTCCCACTCGGTCACAAAATACATGGGAGATCCTGGGATTTGGTGCTGGTAATGTACGTTATGATGTGAATATCTATTAAAATATTTTCAGAAAAATCCATTGTGACCATGGCCAGAAGCATGATCTTCCAGACCCCGCGCTTTGGCCAACAAGCCAAGGCACCCTCACCTGGGAAGTTAGTGCTGAGGAGGTCAGGCTACAAAGGGTTTCTTTTCAAAATACAACTGAATAGATCAAATGCCTCAGCGTAGCTCCAAGGATCTTTCTATTTTGGGTCTCTAGGTTCAGTCTATCTCGACACCGAATGGCAGGAATTATATTAACGCAAGGGCAGTTTGGGGGCGTGTTGTGAAGGATGATTAGTTGGTAGGTATCTACAGAGCCAGGGTCCCAGCACCTTACTTTTGGGGCCCCCTGCCTTGGTGTAGGTGGAGATGTGGATTTAGACATTCCAGAACGACAAGTAGCAATGTCAGGAAAAGGTTTGTTTGGCTTTCAGCGCGGCGTTACTATTTCTACCACGTTCCCCTCTAACCTGATGCGGCTTTGGCTTAGTCATACCAGCAAAATGAGCTATCACTCTCTACATCTCTGTAGAGCACATGGCATATTAAGGCCCTGACCTTACTGGCACGAAACTACGATTTCCCTGTAAGTGCAAAACAATAATATTTCATTAATCATCCGCAACAGAAATCCCCGTTCCCCAGACTATTCTGGCAATATTCTGCATTTTTGCTTGTCTAGGAACCTGAATTAAAAGGGAGAAAAATGGTTTACAACAGCCTGTGGCAGCGATGTAGCAAGAGACCTTCTGTAAGAGCTGGCGGCGTGCTCGCCGGGCGAGGGAGAGGCGAAGGAATGAGTGATCCTGGAAGGATGTTTCTCTGAGGTGTGTTCTGTGCCTGGGCTGGGAACAGCAGTCTCAAGGGCACAAATTCCAGCGCCTGAATGTGCTTGGTCTTGTTCAACTGATTAATTTCTTACAGCTAGCCCAAGCCGAGCTACAAAAACCCCTAGGACTTTACTCAAAGCCTTTCAGGGCTTGTCAATAAATTATTTTCAAATTAACTACCTAATAATTTGAATTTGTAGGCTCTTAAAAGATGCGGCGTGGTGAGAGAGAGAAAATAATGAAAATCCTGGACTTCACCCTGCCCATAAAAAGGAATAAAGGCTCTGCTCTGCTGTACTATTCAATTTGGTGCTTCCAAAAGTAACTCATAAGCGCATAAAAACTCCAACTGAAGGTACGTTTGTATGACTGTTGGATAAGCAGCAATAGTGGAATAAGTTTTCAGTGTGATCTGACAACATTGTAAAAGAGCAAACATTTTTTAAGTGTTACTTCAGTCCATAATTAATGACTAACAGCCCTAATTCAAGCAAAGGATTAAGTTTTTTTTTTAGTCTATCAAGTTGTGTAACGTGAAAGGGGAAGATCCAAGATTTTCCCTGCTTTGAGGACCCTTCTAAGTTGAGCTTTCTAATTTTTGGAAAGGGCTCAGGACTCCAGGACTAGAGATACTGTAAAACACTGGCTGCTTTACAAATTATCTGATCTCTCTTGTACAATGGGCACCTTTTTACTGAAACAGCTATTTTAGATTTCCCTGGTGCTGTGAAACTCTCTCACTTCTTTGAAAGATAATATATGAAAAGCATTTAATTCTCTGTTTGTGGCACTGCCTTTTGTGGCTCTGTTTTTATTGAATTCTTTTGGAACTGGTTGGCTTAATCTGAAAATGAGATTTATCTTTTTTTCCTTCACACTGATTATCTAATGGGGGTTTAATTTGATCTCCTTGGGAAAAATACATACTAAACTGCTAGAGCACGTGTATTAGATTCTGAGACAAACTGTACCTTTGAGGGAAACTCTAGAAGATATAACTGACATCTGCAATAAAAACATTAAGTGAGCATAACCCAGCACCTGCTACTATACCCGGCCTAAATTTAGGTAACTACAAAATTTGAGACTCCAAAGACAGACACTGAGTTAATTAATACGTAATCAAAACATTTGGATATAGTACAATACAGCAAGAGGATGGTAGACTTTGCATAGGATTGTTGCTGTCTGTTTGGGAGTAATTCCACTGTGGGTCCCTGCATATCTTTTTCCTTTGATTTCTTCCTTCATCACACGGGGAATCAGCAAGTCGAGCACTGAGTCAGAAACTAAGGGGCATAATTTGGGCAGTTTGCTAAAATCAAGTGCCTTGACACTTCAGTTAAACTCATCCAGATAAAACCCAGTTCCTTCCCTGCCGCTCAGTCCTCTGAGATCTGGGAGAGGGTTTGCTGTGTGTATTTATAAAAGAGGAGTTATCTCCCTTTTACTGTTAAGTGTTATAACGAAGTCAAGTGGAAAAGTGCTATTTACCGTATAATAAAAAAACATCTATTGTTCGTAGCCCTGAAAACATAATAATAAATAAAACCTTATATTTCAGGCTGTGTAAACCAGTTGCTTATGTAATAGAACATGGTGTAATTTTCCATTTACAATCTCAATACCGTAATAAGAAAGCAATCAAAGCATAAACAAAATGCTCCTTAAATGGGGCTGCAGGTAATATTTCCATAATGGCTGTCCTTAACAATTGCAGCTGTTTCTTTTATTATTTTTTTCCCCCAGCTTTGAATTCCTTCTACTTATCTCAGTCATTTAATTAAAAGAAAATCAACTTTAAAAAGATGAAAGACCATCTGAAACCAACTGCAGCTATGGGCAAAGAAGAAATAAGACTCTAATGGTATAATCCAGGGCTAACACTCGGATGGGTTAAATTAACGCCATTTCTCATCCTCCCTTTGGGAAGAGATCTGAGGCTCTGCAGAGAGCGTGCTGGAAACCCGCGGGCAGAAGGGCTGTTTGCCTTGGTTATCTGTCTGGAGGATCTGGGAATTCACTGTTCCTTCAGCATCTGCCGATGACCGCTTGGTTTTACCAGCCTGCTGCACGTGAGTCAGGACAATCCCGAGCACAATTCCAGGCTGGGCAGAGAATGGCTGGAGAGCAGCCCCGAGGAGCAGGACTTGGGGGTGTTGGTGGATGAAAAGCTCCCCACAAGCTCACAACAGAAACCTCCCGCACCCCGGGCTGCATCCCCAGCCCCCGGGCAGCAGGGTGAGGGGGGGGATTCTGCCCCTCTGCTCCACGCTGGGGAGACCCCCCCCAGTGCTGCCTCCAGCTCTGGGACCACCAACAGCAGGAGGACATGGAGCTGTTGGAGCGGGGCCAGAGTAGACCCCAGAGATGCTGGGAGGGCTGGAGCCTCTCTGCTGGGAGGGGGGGCTGAGAGAGTTGGGGGGGTTCAGCCTGGAGAAGAGAAGGCTCCGGGGAGACCTTGGAGC
>JAOTQQ010000071.1:1683017-1726996 GCA_026546715.1 Gallinago undulata | reverse complement strand
CAACCTGGTGTGGTGGGAGGTGTCCCTGCCCAGGGCAGGGGGTGGCACTGGGGGGGCTTTAAGGTCCCTTCCAACTCGAACCATTCTATGATGGGACCTGCAGCAGCTTGGGAGTTTGCTCCCTTTTCCTGGGGGGGTATCCGATGGGGCTGCTCAGTTCCCCCATGAGTTTGTATCCGACCACAACCACCTCTGGGAACCGAATTCATCCTCTCTAGGGGGTGCTGGGGGGCGGTGGGGGCCACGCACGGAGCTGTGCTGCCCCACACCAGCCTGTTCCTGCTGCACCGACACGGCCCGGCCATGAAATATGGATAAGGAGGAGAAAGCGCGTTCCCTTGCCTTTTATAAATAATTGCTGCGCTGCGAGGAGCCAGCGTTTAGTGTAATTACTGCGGGGGAGGAAACAAATTAGGGCGGTTTGCGAGAAGGGGGGGACCTGCCCTTACCCCTCCACATCCCGCTGGGGTGGCACTGGGAGGGTCCGGGGGAGGATGGGGCGAGGGGACCTCTGTTGGGAGCAGGAGGGGGATCTAGTGGCCGGCTGGGGGGCTCGTGGGGAAGCTCTTTCTGCTGGAGCTCGGCTGGAACAGCCACCGGCTGACATCTTGCCAGTGGGAGATTCAAAGATGCCTGTATCGGCTTTATTAGTGGGGCAGGGGATGTGTCCTGCCCCTGCCATCCTCCCCTTCCTCCCCGTCCCCCCATGTGGAACTGGGAGGAGAGGGGCTGGTGTTGGGAGTGCTTTGTGGCCAGTCGTGGGCTCGGGGCTGGGAACGACGCGGGGTTTTGCTCGGAGACAGCACAGACAGCTCGGAGACAGTGTTCTTCCATGAAGGGAAAGGGCTGGAAACCTCCTGGCACGGAGGGCTGCCCTGGTGGGCAGCCCTGCCCGAGGGAGGGAAGTCCCTCTGTGCAGCGTTCCCATTTGGGGGGAAAAAAAATAAATTAAAAAATAGGGAAAAAAAAAGAAGAAATCAAAATAAAGGAGCAGCATAACATATGTTTGTTTTAATTGTGGAATTTCTGTTCCACCTGGCTCCTGGGTGAGATTTGCTGATGAAAGATGGATGTTCATGTCTTCTGTCTTCATTTTTGAGTTTTGGAGGTCTTGGGCTTTTTTGTGAATAACTTCTGTGCTAGAGATTGCATGCCTGTTAATTGTTTGTGTAATTGGTATAATCATAGAATTGTCTGGGTTGGAAGGGACCTTCAAGATCACCTAGTCCAACCATCAACCTAACCCTGACAAAAATCACTAAACCCTATTCCCAAGGACTACGTCAACCCGTCTTTTGAACACCTCCAGGGATGGTGCCTCAACCCCTTCCCTGGGCAGCCCATTCCAATGCCCGAGAACCCTCTCCGCGAAGAAATGTTTCCCAATATCCAATCTAAACCTCCCCTGGTGGAACTTGAGGCCATTGCCCCTTGTCCTGTCTCCTGGGACTTGGGAGATGAGACCGACCCCCACCATTCCGGTGCAATTCTCTCTTATTTCTTGCTTTCAGACCCGGACTGGGCATCCCACAGCCTTGGGATCTTCATCTGCTTGAATTGTTCAGGAATCCATCGCAATATTCCCCAGGTCAGCAAAGTGAAGTCGGTCCGTCTGGATGACTGGGACGATGCTCAAGTGGAGGTAGGTGCTGGAAGGACCGGGGAGTTTGGGTGGCTGCATTTTACCAGCAAAGCTGTGAGACAGTCCTCTATAAAGATGCCCCAACAAACGTGATTCTGGAAAGCACATCTAGATAATTCCTGAATGCAGGGATGATGAGGTCCGTGATGCTGATGGAAAAATGGAGTAGCTATTTCATGAAGGAGTTGGGAGGGTTTTCCCTGTACCTATAGAAATATCAGTTAAATAGCGTGGGTAGAAATTACTAATTATAAATGAATCACCTGCTACTTCTTGCGTTGACTTTAGCCTAGACAGTGGGCTGGGCCCCTACTCTGCCACCTCTGCCCTGCTCAGCTCTTCCTGGCTTTGTTCCACCTACCCTCAAAGACTCTTAAATTCACATTTTGGAGACTCTTAAATTCACATTCACACCTCACAGTGTGAATTCTCCCTCTTTCTGCCCCACACCTGCCCAGATCTGGGTGATGCTGCTGAGGAGGACCCTGCCCAGGACACCTCTGCCGTGACTCTTGGCATCTTTAAAGGCAGGAGGAACCCTCCCAGTCACTGATCTCTATCTTGGAAGTTGTAGATTTGGGGTTTTTCTGAAAGCCACAGCTCGAGGAGTCATGTGTTCTGTGAGGAAAATAGCCCTTTGTGTTGCATGGGCTTTCCCTCTTTCCCTTCCCTCTTTTTTTTTTTTTTTTTGAGAACGGATTGAATGTGTGAACTGAAGAAGCTCAAAACCATCAAAATAATGAAGAAAAAATAATAATCTTGGGGGGCGGGAGGAAGAAAAAGCTGAGCTGCTTCTTATGCTTGTATTCTTGGCATTTGATACAGAACATATTTAGTGTGCCTGCCTGGAAATTGGTGGGGTTTTTACATTAAAAAGTGATTTTTCATTAGGTGGAATGTATGAATAGGGAAATACGTGGTTTTGCCTGCAGTGTTCTCAACTATCCGTTTTTACACGAGGTCAGAAGGAAAGGAGGGCTGTCAGGGCAGATGAAAATAAACAAATACATAAACAAACAAATAAATTCTAATCCTTCAAGCTCCTCTCTGAGGCTGCTGGCCTGGCTTTGCAAAAATTAAATTATCCTTTTGGAAGAAGTGATGTGACCCAAGGCAAAGGGCATATTGTTGGAGATTATTGCCGTGCTGGAGCCCTAACACCTGGAGTTTTAAAGTCAGCATCAGGTTTTGCCCGGTGGTTGCCCCGTTTCTGTGGTGGGTTCCCTGGGAGCTGTCTTGTTCCCGTGCCCATGGGTGCATGGAAATGCCACCACCTGCTGCCTTCTGCTCCCGTGGGGATGGGGCACGTGTGACGGGGACACAGACCTGTCCCCGGTGCCGTGTGAAGCTGTGGGAGCCCTGGCAATAATAATCAATATTAATTTCCGAGCCCGGATTTGCAGGCACAGCCTTTCCAGCCTCCCTTCTGTGCGTGGTCCCGGGGAAGCCTCTCAGCTACTGAACAGAGCCCTCATCCCAAAAATTTCATTATTCTGGAGAAACAAAAGAGGACAAGGGAAAACATCATTAACGTTTTTTAATTCGTTCTGTTTTTCTCTCTTTTTTTACAGTTTATGGCCTCGAATGGAAACAATGTAGCAAAAGCAAAATACGAATCTAAAATGCCACCGTTTTATTACAAGCCAACCTTTCTTGACTGTCAGTAAGTAAATACCTTTGCTGGTAAACACCATTTATTTGTTTGTGCAGCTGCAGCCTCTGTAATATTTTAGTTTTAGCATGATACTTTTTTTATTTAGCCACAAAGGAGGTTTCATTTATAAAAGGCTCTGAAAGTCTTTGTTCTTCTGCGCGCATATGGTAGAGTTTATACCACGTGTGGGATCTTATTTAATAAGAAGAGTTGAGATGAGGCAGGGAAGTCAATAGTTTGTCTGTTCCCCAGACTCCTCTGAGCTTCTGAAGCTACAGAAATGCCAATTTCTACCCATCGATTTCCGCTGCCTTTCTGCATCAGAACGTTAACTGGCTTATCTGGTAGATGAGATGCTGGGTTACTTATAATGCAAAAACGCTGGGATTTAGTGTCGGGGTGCTGGATTTTACTCTATTTTTATCTCCTTTTTGAAGATATTTAAAAGATACTGTCTCCCATACAGTGTAGGGTGAACCTCCCTATAAGCTGGGGGAGACTTTGTAGGCCAAGAGGGTTGAATGGCCAGAATGTGCTGTGCCATCCAGGGAGCAAGGAAATGACCCAAAATGGGTTTTTAGGGTCAGCTCTGCTGTGTTCCCCTGTGAAATGGTGCTGAACGTGGGCCAAAGGACCTATGCTCGGCCATGGGGTGATTTTATCTATATTTTTAATCTCCTTGTAATAGTTATTAGGAAGAGTTGCTGCCTTCCTACATCGTGCAAAAAGTCTTTTGTAGAAAGACAGGAGCAAGAGTAAGACCTGTCATGCCTATGAAGGTCCTTGGTGATACATCCATTGCTCTTTGATGTTGCCCAAACATTACATCTGGGAAGGTCCAGGTGTGAGTGGTGCTTCCTGGCCTGAAAATGAAAAAAAACCCTATCCATTTATGCCGTGTTCCCAGATCTTGGTTTTGATCTAAAATGGCTTCTGGCAGCAGTTCCTACAACTGGAGAAATGATTTGAGGGTTGGCAAAGCCACCGTGTGTTGTGGAGGGGAACACACCAAGTGTGTCGTGATTTTATTTTTCTCGAGGGGGGGGAAAAGCCCCAACCTCTTACATTTGTTATTTCTGGAATACCTTTGCCTTTGTGGGAGGGAGCTCAAGGAGAAGCCGCTGGGAAGGTGCTTCCAGGTGGAGGAATCCCACAGGTCCAGATCCCACCTCACAGGGCTTATAGCCTGCGAGGAGCAGGAGGGTTAAGGGGTGGGTTTTTGCTGCTGTTATTTCTTTTTGGTTATTGACTGATGGATTGGGAGGATGAGGCGAGCCCAGTCTTCCTGCAAGTGACTGGAAAACCAATTTCTGGCCCTTTTGTGCTCCCAGCTTGTGCCTGTTTTGCTCTGGGGCAGTTTTCAGCCCGGATGCCCTGATTTCTTGAACTGAGCTCTGCTCACATAGGTGTTCTCTGGGTCGCAGCAGGGTGTGTTGGGGCAGATGTGACCTCCTGCAGTGACAGACCTCCTTCTGACACCGTGGTATAGGCAGCTGTGGGTACATTGCATATTTGGGAATGTTTTGAGGGTGCTATGCCAGGTTGCCTTTTTTCCTCCCTCTAGTTGGAGGCTCTCTGTGCCTTTCAACAAATGCATGCTAAAGGAGAGCAGGGGAGTGCTGCTTTTTAGCTTTCTCCCTGCCTGGCTGTGGGACGGTCACTGCAATCACCGGAGTGGTTCCCAGCTCCCAGCCCTGGGCAGCACCGGGATGGATGACTCCTCCATCCAGCTCTGGCACCACACTGTTGGGTGCCCACCCACCTCCTGCAGCACCAAGACCCTTTCTTGCTTCCCATTCCGACAGCCTGTGGAGCTGGGCAGGCTTTGTGGGAGCCCAGACTCGGCACGGCGGGATGCTCACACATGAGCCACAGTAAGGACAGACCGTTGGTTCATCTGAAGCTTCTTAATTTTAGATTGCTCCCTCTGGAATCCCTCTACTTTGGTTGCTTGAAGACTCGCAACGTTCCAAGCGAGAGGGAAGAAGCGCTGCAGCGCCAGCTTCTCCTTTTTCCTTCTTGCCCGGGATGTTGTGTTTGTCTCCTGGGGAAATACACGGTGTTTAGCTGCAGCATCTGGCTCCTGCATCTTCCAGAAACCCCCCTGTGGCTTCCTGGCTCTGTCAGACACTTGGCAAAACTTAGACAAGTTGGAGGAGTGCTCTGGAATTGCCCAGGGAGAATTTACCGGCTGTGCATAGGCAGAAAGAAATGCCCAACCGAAGAAAAGTTCCTCTCCTCATCTTCTCCCTGCCAGCAGCTTGGCCCTGGAGCACCAGGAGCAGGGGGGCAGAGCAGCCAACTCCTGCACCGCTGGGCAGCCCCCGAGGTGTCCCCACGCCACCGCAGAAGTGGCCCGAGGAGCCTTGGGTGAAGAACTTAAACCACAAAAACCCCTCCTTGGGATGGTCACGAGTGGTCACGGCCCAGCTTTGTGTGCCATGGCAGCAGGCTGAGAGCTGTGGAACAGCCCTCTCTGGGGCAGATACGCTGCAAGCTTTGAGTGAGCAGCAGGGCCAGCGTTGCTCTTGAGGAGAAGCAAAGGGAAGAGGCTTCATTCAGCCGTACGTTTGGCTGGGACCTTCTAGAAGACGACGGAGACAAGCTCTTACTGGGCTTCTGCAGTACTGGAAGCACATCCATGTCCCTGCCTGATGCTTAACATCGTTTTCTGTCGCCTTTCTGCTCGATTTGGGAACACAGAGCATCATTCTGGAACCGTGTATGAGCGGCAGTGCGTGGCTCTGCTCCCTCGCCAAGCTGGGGTAAGTGGGAGCTGCATCTGCTCCTCATGCAGAGTGCTTCACTGCGCTGAGAGCCAGCACATTTGGGTACCCTGGTAGGGAAAACGGAGCAGGATGAAATGGCGTGAGTGGTACTGGGTGGTTGTCTTATCTGGAACACGATGAGACATCACTCAGAGAGAGGATGCGTCCCAGGGAGGCTCACATCTTGAGGAGTCATCTATACAGTCATCTGGAGAAGAGCGGTTATGTGGCTTATCGCATTATGGTACGATTGAAATGTGCAGAGGAAAAATTGCCTAGTAAATCCCTGGAATTTTTTTTCTTACTTTATCCTTGAAAGTTTTATTCCTTTGGTAGAGGAACTACCAAGCCCATCACCTCAGTGCGGTGTCTGAAGGTCAGTCTGGTCCCTTCCCCTCCTGTGCACAGGGCATAACGATGGTCAAAGCTGCAGACTTACACAGACCAACAGAATTCTTAGAGCTGGAAGGGACCATAAAGATCATCAAGTTCCATCCGCCCCTTGCCCTGGGCAGGGACACCTCCCACCACACCAGGTTGCTCCAAGCCCCATCTCTTCCCACCTCCAGGGATGGGACTTCTTACCTGGTCTCGTCTTGCTCTGTCACCTCCTTCTGCTGGTACTTTCTAGACAGACTTCTTTAAAGCTTAATGTCCAGAGGGGTAAAGTTGAGCGTTTTGCGCAGGCTCCTACTTTTATTAATAAAAAAAGGGTCTTTAGATTTTTACGTCCGTGGCTTTCAAAAGTGACAGCTGTCTTGGGTGCAAAGCTGG
Organism: Gallinago undulata; assembly: GCA_026546715.1. Classification (NCBI taxonomy): domain Eukaryota; kingdom Metazoa; phylum Chordata; class Aves; order Charadriiformes; family Scolopacidae; genus Gallinago; species Gallinago undulata. The sequence continues at coordinate 1,720,158 of JAOTQQ010000071.1, read as the reverse complement.
AGGAGCTGCAGCGTGGCCTCTCGGAGTGGCTGCTCATCCCTTCCCAGCTGCTGGGGTCTCCTGGGGTGGCTCAAACCGGGCACTTGCCCTGGGGAGGGCTCTGCCTGAGCATCGCTCTGCTGTCAGCCGAGTGCCGGAGACCTGCCCGCTCCTTCAGCCCCCACCGGCCCCGGCTGTCATCCCTGTCCTCTTTGTTATTAGCTCATAAGCCTCTTAATTCCTATCGATTCCTGTAATTTCCAGAGGAAACTGCTGCGAGGTGGAGGCAGTACCGACACGGGCTGTTTCCTACGTGTTTTCAATCCGGGTTTAACCATTCTGAAAACCAGCGTTGCGGTGCGCTGGTCCGTGCATGTAAAACAGCCAAAGAGAAAAAGAAACCAGTTAGCATTTTAATGGAGCTTGTTAGGGTTTTGCATACTCAAATTTAGCTTTAGCTTCTTTGCATTCATAAGGCAAGATTTTTTTTTATACCTTGGTAGCCCAAAACCCTGTTGTTTTGCTGCCCTCCAGAAGGCTGCTGCTGGCCACTGCTCTTGGAGGGGTGGACAACTCTCCCATGCCTCCACAAAGCCGTTTCGGAGTCCTCACGGTGAGGACTCACCAGCTAGGGAAGGATGTGGAGGCAGGGTGTGAAGCTCCACAGGCTTTTGCTCCACGCTGCAGTGTCCCTCCTTCCCGTCTGAGCAAAAATTTGGACGCGGACTTAAAATGTCATTAAAACAGTTGTTTGACAGGAACTTGGCAGAGCTGCGTCCACAGAGCCGCCTGCGGAAAGCAGATTGGTTTTTTGCTGGAAAAACCTCTGACAAATTCCAGAAGCTGCAAATTTGGGGTTTGGAAACTGCGTTCCTGGATATCGTTCATTCCTTTTGTCTGTGTTGGACGTGATGGTGGCTCACAAAGACGCAACCAGGGGGTGGCAGTGGATGGTGTTTGAGCTCTTTTGGGCCACTTTCACCTCTGGCCGGGGCTTCTTGTCTGTCCTACGTCTCCAAAAAGCTGAGGAAAGCCAGCCCAGCTCCAACAGAAAATTGGAGACCATAAATTTTGTCGCCCAACGTTCCTCCATAGAGCGCAGCGGAGCCACGCAGCCACAGGTTGATATTAAACTGCTTGAATAGCTTTTCCCGTGGTGTTTGGCTTTTTTTTGCTGCGAGCGAGAGGCTGAGAGTGTGTGGGACCAAGATAAAAGGGCTCCTCTGGCTTGGTCTGAAGCCCCCCTTGCTGGCCCTTTGACAGAGAGCACTTGTTCTCCTGTGGGTGGCCAGGCAAGCAAGCAAACAAGTACCTAAAATGAGATTTGGAGCTCGTGGTGTTGGCGGTGCTTTGTTGGCCTCTGGACCTGCCGCCTCCCCAGTGCAGCCCAGTCCTGCTCCATCCGGGGGATGAATTTCCCCTTGTTCTGTTGGAAATGTGGTTTTTTCCTTAGGGTTTTGGGTTCTGGTGGGTTGGATTTTTTTTTTTGTTTTGTTTTTATGTTATTTTTTTTTTTTGTTCCCAGGTTTTTGTCTTGATAATTACAAAGACCTTTCTGTTCGAATTGCCAAAAAAATGACACATTCCTGGTAACCAGCAGCCTGCCAGACTTTAGGTGGGCTGTTAAAGCTTTTGGAGTTGATCCTGAAAGCTGTGCATCTCTGCAGTTCAGGGATGATGCGCTTATGCCGTTCATTTTTTTGTTAGAAAAATATATTTGCTACATTATCCCATCCCCAGAAATGCAATAAAATACCATGAGGCTGTTGCTACAGTTCTCTCTGTTCACAGAACTCCTGTCAAAATCAAAGCTGGGGGTTGGGTGGAGAGTCCTTTATTGGGCATGTGAGCTCCACACCCAGTTATTTACATGTATATGCACCTCAGGAAAAATACATTTCAACTGAAACCCAGCAACAGATGTTTAAAAGACCCCTGAAGCCATATTCTAAATGAAATGGAGATCAGGTCTGAAGCCTACTGAAAATGGTGGAGGAGACTGGGTGGCCTGATGGACCTCTGGGTGGTCCCTGCCCTCTGCTTGCTCTCAGATCCCATACATACCAGTAAAAATTCCTGTTCCTGTTTAAATTCATCCAGGCTGTAGCAGTGAAACTAGGGTTCAATGCTAGACTCCAAAGCAGCTTAAAAAGCTGGATGGCTCCTGGCTGGGTTGCCTCCAGGCCATGAGAGTGAGTGAGCGTGGTCAACTTCTGCTCAACTCCTCTGCTGCACCGATGGGAGATGCTGGACTCCTCGGCGTCCTCCTTGGGTTTTTGCTTCAGTTTCTTTTGCTGGAGCTGTTCTGCTTTCTATAAATAACCCCCAGAGCAGAAGCTGCAGCTACTGGCCTTGCACTGAGTTGTCCTTAACCGTGGGCTGCTCGTGGTGTATCTTGGTTTTGGGAAAATGATTGCTGAAAGAGCCTGGGTTTGTGATGAATGAGGAAAGGGGAAGAACCCACGAGCTGGGAAAGTGGCCCAGCTGGTGTCCTGTCATCGGAGCGACTCGTGGTCTGTCCTAAACACTGGGAGAGGTTATCAAGAGCAGTTTGAAGCTCCTCAGGGATACCCCTTTGAGTGAGGTGCCTCTTGCAATCCAGCTGTGGAGATCTGGAACCGCCGCTGCTGACAGCGTCGTGGGAAATAAATCACTGCGGAGCAGCGTTCCCCAAGGCGTGAGAGCAGCAGAGTGTGTCTCTTGCAGCATTTGCAGAGCAGCAAGAGTGTTTTCCCACTGCTGCACGTGAACCTTAATTTATCCTGTATTTAAACATCCGTGCTGGAAGGCTGACTTTGGGAGACTCGGAACAGCTGTAGCTCCTGCTGAATCCACTGACGTCAGGTGGAGCCCAGGGTGGTGGGAGCTTTCTTCCTTCTAGTTCAGAACCTGATCCTCTCGTTGAAAAGGTCCAAGTTTGGCTACGGTGATAACAAGCTGTCTGCAGCAGCTGGGCTGGAAAAACTGCAAGAAGAATAACAAATTTAAGTATCTGTGTTGATTTCATGATTAAATTTTGGTAGCTTTGTTGCAACAAGGCGATTAAGTATTGCCTTTTGGGTCGTCAGTCTTCTACGTTTGCGGGCTGCTGAGCTGTGGATATTGGAGCCAGAAAGAACATCCTGCTCGACCCAGAAGAGCCCCCTTGCAGCCTTGTAAAAATGCACCTGAAACCTCCTGAGATGCACTGGAGATGGGCTGTACCCGCACCAGAGCCCAGCCCCGGGTGACAGCAGAAGGGAGATGGGTGTTCTTCTTCAGCTTTCACAGTCAAAGTTGCAGATGTGGGTGCAACAACTGAAGATCAGCCACAGAAATGGGAACAGAAGGGGGAAAGGCAGAGTTTGTGTTATTTGTGTGACACCAGAAGCTCACAGTTGAGTTTTGGGTGCAGGGGAGCTGTGGTGCTCCCTCAGCCTTGTGGGAGAAGGCCGGTGCCCAACCAACGGGAAGAAACAACGGGTACAACAAAATATATGTAATTATTTCCTCCTTTACTGCCAGGAAACTGATTACAACCACGATTCTCATTGAATAGCATCTTGCAGATTGGATGAATGTGTTTGCTGTACCTGCAGGTGGATTTTCATAAACCATATTAGTATGCTTATCTTCTTTCAGCATTTTTGGAATGTGTCTGCTGAAAAGATAGCATTAAATCTGCGTAGTCAGCGGAAAGAGAAAAGGTAATTAAGCATACCAACAGCTTTCATTGGCGGGGAGGTGGGTGTGTGGAAGGGTGACGGGTTTGTCAGAGCCCACCCGATGGTGGGGGATCTTCTGCTGTCACCAGTGTAGGACACTCCGAAATGTTTGCTGCGGAGCTGGGATGGCACGTGCCTTTATTTCTGCACGTGATTTCTGCCTGCTTGGGCTAATTCAGGTTCTAGGGCAGTTAAGAACTAAGTGCAGCTAAAAATGGTTTGTAGCAATTTCTAGCCTATTCTAGATCTAAACTACTTCATTAGTTCCAGCACTGGTGCTAAAAAAAAAAAATTGCAAAAATGTATTTATAATCTTTGGGGTATTTTTTTTCCTTTTTGGAAGTTAAGGTCTCAGTGTATAAATCATTGGTATCGTTTTCAACACGAGCAGTAAATAGTAAATAAACCGCACGCTGGGCGCGTTTCCTGCCATTTCTTTCTTCGACTTGGCAGTAGGGGCTGTGAGTTTGGGAGAGCTCTGCCAGGTGGGTTCTCACCACCCTCCCGTGTTTGGGTCCCGCTCAGGTCCTTACCCAGCCACCTTCTCCTCAGCTCTTTGAGGATTTTTCACTTTTCCCACCTCCCAGGAGGTTGGCTGGGGCTGGGGCCACGACTGTCCTACACCCCTCTCGTTTTGAAGAGGTCACCTCTCACTTGAATTCCCCTTGGCCCTAGTTTGGGAGATGTGTGACACCCTGCTCCGTCTTCACCGTGTCACAAGTGTCACCCGTCCTTGGGCTGGGCTCCCCCTCGTCGTCACAAGTGTCACTTTAACCTAAAAGTGTCCAATTTGTTTGAATAGCTGTCCATCCGTGGCAAGGAGATGGTATCTCTGCAGCTTTGATGGGCAAAAGATGGTCACACATGGCACAGCCAATTTCTGCTTCCACATTGATAGACTCAGGGCGAAGATTTTTCTTTTGCATGCAGTTTGTTGGGGTTTTTTCATTTACTGATCCAAATTAGTGAAGAACTTATCAGTGAAGAGAATCATTCATATGCTGAGGGAATTTTGTGGGGAGGCTGATGGGGTGGCTGGGACAGGGCTATTATGCTAAATCTGTAAATTTTATTCTTAATTTATTATTTATTATTAATTTTATTAAGTTTCCGATAAAATTGAGTGTGCAAGGAAACGATTTATTGTTGTCCAACAGTAAACAGAAGAAACCCTCGACTCCAGGCTGTACAATGCAATTCTTGGAAGACATTTAATTCACATTTGTATTTTTAGTGAAGAACTAATGATTCTGGGTTCTTGGACCATGTTTCCTTTTCTCTGTTTTGTTTTCTTTTTTTTTTTTTTTTTTCCAGACTGCTGCGGGAACAGTGGATCAGAGCCAAATACGAACGAAAAGAGTTCATTCACAGCGAGAAGCAGGAGCCTTATTCTGCAGGTAGCGAAAGACACTTTTGGCAGATAAGTTTCTGGATGTCTGGCACCTTCCGTTTTTTAGTCTCTGTTTATATTGAGATATATTAATTGTTTATATTATATTTTATGTTCTTTCTATTGATTATTGCTGGTGTGCCTCTAGGTAGAAGGAAAAAGCGTGGTCTTCTGGGAAAGATCCCTCCTGTCATTCCCTGTGTTTGATTGGGGAATAGTGGGAATTTTAATACCTGATAGAAATAAATCCCACCTGATGGTGAGGAGAAGGGCAACGTACTCTGAGCTCTCGGAAAAATATCATAGGAAGAGTTCCAAAGGGAGTTATTTTAGCAGCATGTTTTGTAGGTGTTCTGCAGTAACGTGGCTGCGTAATGTTTAACTTCATGGTCAAAGGAGAGGGTTTTCTCCCCTCTCTTTGGGAATTTTAATACCTGATGGAAATAAGTCAGTTACTGAGAGTCTTTTTGTTGACTTCTGTGAGCTGTTGGCCAACAGCAGGTCAGATAAAGCACCAGAGGGTTCGTTCCTGGTGGTGGACACCATGGACTGAGATGGAGAAGGGGGTGTTTGTCTCATCAAGGTGGCTTTTGCTTTGGAAAGGTGAAGTAGGACTATTGGCGTGGCTTGGTTAATGGTAGGTAAGTGTGCCAGGTCCCCGACTCTTCCCAAATCCTTTCTGCAATACTTCAGGTGTCGTCAGTGGGAGCTGGTCTCTGTGTAGAACAATAAGTGCAGAGTGTTTTGCACGTGCAGAGACCCCGGGCGTGTGACAGGGCTGGTTTCTGAGCTCCCAGGACAATGGGCAGGAGATGGTGGCCTTGAAAAGGGGTGGTTTAGGGGAGCAGTGGGTCGGAGGAGTTTCTTGTGGAAGGGCAGGATTTGGAGAGGAGGCACGAGGCTTGACTGTGTTCATTGTGTGGCTCCCCCAGCGTAAAGACCAGCATGAAATTAGGGGTATTTCTTTGTTATATGTAAGTGGCATTTAATTTATTCTGCATATTAAGTAGTTGACACCAGTTCTGTGCTTGGGTGACTCTGGGATAATTTTGTTAGTAAAGACCATGTTACAGATGAAAGGTTAAAATATTATTTTCATGCTGCTTTTCAAGACTAATAAGCAAGTAGCTCCAGCAGTTTGCTGTTATTAAAACCACAATTAAAATCTTATCTCATGTATTCTCAATTTATGTTTAGAACATTTGTTCTCTGCTGTTTTGTGAACAAGAGGCATACACATAGTGTGCATCCGTATTCGTATTTAGTACATTGTGCACACTTTTATTTTGGATTTTCAAAGTGGTTTCCCGGAGTTGGCCACATTCTATTAACAATAAAAAGTTTCATTTCTTAGATAGTTTTGGAATATACCTGCCAACGTGTGTATGATGGTGACCTAGGAATGTTTCCAAATAATGCCGTGCAACTTCTAGGTGTAAAAGCTCAGATTCAACTAGGTACTCCAGGCAAACGCATAGTTTTAAGCACATGATTAGTCCTTTTGACTCCAAGAAGAGTGTTTACCTGGTTAAGGTGAAGTAGGTGCTTCAGCGCTGAGTGGGGAGAAGGGCAGCGTGTTCTGAGCTCTCGGAAAAATACCGTAGGAAGAGTTCAAACGGGAGCTTCTTTAGCAGCATATTTTGTAGGTGTTCTTCCGTAATGTGGCTGCATGGGGAGGTGAGAGGGTCTTCTCCCCTCTCTTTGAAGTTCAACAGCCATTAAATGCGGAATAGATGAGAACGGGGTAAGCCATTTAAAATGAACGGTGCTCTCGGGAAGAGGAGGAGGAGAAGGGCGTGCAGGCTGTGGGCATCTTGTTGGTTTTGGGGTTGGATATTGTCTTTGAGAATTGTACCATCGTTACAATACAGCACAGGAGCCGTGCAAATGACTTGTGCAAGCTGGGTGTCATTTGTTGATTCTTCTGGACAGTAAACTCAAAGGGGAGCTTTGGCCAGTGGTTCCTCCTTAGGGTGGAACCTCCTTAGGTTGGCGTTACAACAAAACACACCAAACTTCCAGTGCTGACTTTTCCCTTCTGCTGGATCATAACTGCCCCCAGGTGTGGTTGGACACTCGTACTTCACCCACTGCTGTATGGTGCTCCTTGTTCTGGGGTGTGTGGTGTAACTCGGTTGATGATGCTGTTTTCAGCTTTGGGGCTATTCTGCTGGGGGGTGGTTCTTTCCCAGGTTGTAGTTTGAGAAGGAAGCCCAGGGAAAATCCTGTGTCCTGTGGAAAAGCAGCATTTAGGTTGGAAAAGACCCTTAAGATCATCAAGTCCAACCATTAACCTCACATACCAAATCCACCACTAAACCATGCAAGACCTTGACCTCAAACAGAGATGTTTCTATGTGCGTTGGGTTCTTGTATTGCTAAGATGAAACGAGGGTGTTTCATCATTGTGTTGTGCATGGTGCTGGACCACCAGTTTGCCCAGCTGGTCTGAACCACACTGTCTGTGAGCCCTCCAAGACAGGCTGGAGCTGGGTCCTCGCAGAAGGAGCTCAGCCCCACCACATACCCTGGCTCTGCCCTGCTTTTTTGGTGTTGATAGAGCTTAGTGGCCACACCAGCGGCTTGGAGTGGCCACCCTGTGTGGGGTGGACCTCCTGTGCCTGGCAAAGCTGGGCTCAGCGTGGCTGGGAGCCCCAGAGGATCTGGGCCATTGCTTTCCATCTCCTGACCTGCCTATGAAGGCACCAAGGTAGGACAGCACAGGGACACCCTCCTGCCCACCACACATCCAGTTTGTGTCCCACTTGAATATTTCTTTTTCTTTCTGATGCTGCCTTAGAGCGTTTCTTCTCACCGTCCTGAATTCCCCCGGGGGCTGTTGGATTACCAGTTTCCAAGCATGAAACATTTTGTTGCTAACAGAGACGGCGGTACCCATTTTCTCATGTTTGTTGGAAGATTTAATTCCATTTTCCGATCCCGGGGGGCAATTTTGCATTCTGATATTTGTTCAATAATTGCATTTTTAAAAAAAATAAATATAAGAAAATGCTGTCTTTGAGTGGGTTTGAGCAACATCCTTTTCCAGGCAGCCTGATGAAACCCTGGTCAGAAATCCAGTGTCTTTCAGAAAATCCTTTGGGGAGAGGCTGTCTGGGGTCGGTAGATGCCAAGCAGGAGCTATCACAGCTCAAGTGATGGGCTGGGGAGAAGCGAGTCTCGGGGGGGGTGTGTGAGGGGTGCGGGGCAGGGCTGGGGCAGACATGCAGGGAAACCTGGCAGGAGGATGCAGCAAACTCCTCAGCTGCTGGGAAGGAGCATAAATAAGAGGCAGTGGGGGATGCAAAGGCAAGAGCTGCCCCAAAAGGTCTTGCAGAACCCCCGAACTGGTGGGAAATGTCTGCCTCGGGAGGTTGTAGAGAGGTGGGGGTTGGCCTCTTCTCCCAAGGGAATAATGAGAGGAGCAGGGGAAATGGTCTGAACTTGGGGCAGGGGAGGTTTAGATGAGATCTTGGGAAGAATGACTTTCCTGAGAGGGTGGTCAGGCCCTGGACCAGCCTGCCCAGGGAGGTGGTGGAGTCTCCATCCCTGGAGGGATTTAAGAAACGTGTAGATGTGGGACTTCAGGGCACGCTCTGGTGCCCAGGATTGTTGGGTTGTGTCTGTCTGTGGTGGGTGTAGGGGGTGTGTGTTGGTTTGTTGCTTTTTTTATGTTGTTTTTGTTTTTTTGGGTTTTTTAGCATGGTTGGACTTGATGATCTCGAAGGTCCCTTCCAACCATGAATATTCTGTGATTCTGAGGGAGCAGAACCAGAATTTGGGGGAAGAAAAAAAAAAAGACATTTTTCCCACGGGGAAACCAATGGTGTGGGCAGCGCTGAGGGCTGGAGCCAGCTCCCGAGCCTCGACCCATAGAGGAGCCGTGGCCGTAGGTCCACGGACCGTGGTTCACTCCCTGCTTCAGGTGTCCCCTCCTGGGACGTGCTGTCACAGCCGCTTGCCCTCGGCAGGGGATGGCAGTGGAAACCCCTGCAAGGGAAGAGTCAGAGAGGTTCCTGCTCCCCGGGGAAGCCCCGGAGCAGCAGCCCATGTGCTGTTCACAGCTTTCGGCCCCTCTGCCCCCCCCCCCCGCCCCGACCCCGTGAGTTTTCCAAACTCTGATGGTTTCATCCCTCCGAAAGCGCCGCCGTTAATGAGTATATTAGCGTCTATTAGCGCCATTGATTTTAGTGTGAGGAGCCGGTTTGAGTTCAGATAGCGCAGGCAGATTAGTAAAACACTGATTAAATGCTCCGGTGATCCACTATCGATTCTTAGATACACCCTTTTATACATTTGAGCTCTTAATTCCGCTGTAGTGTGAGAGCTAAGTCGTTTGTTCGTCCCAGCCAGACTTTATGAAGCAAAACATTATTTACACCCCAGCAATCCCAATTAACACCGTGGCCCACGTCCCCTCCGCAAGGGATACGTTTGTTGCACAACAGCACAGAATAATACCAGTTTTAAGACCCTTACAATAATGTGTTTCGGCTTGGCTCTATCCTCTCTGATAAATTAACTGGCTAGATTACTGTCAGTCTCCAGCTAATTATCCCTTTTAATGGAGTTTAATGGGGCTCTGGTGCTGAATTCTCCTAGAAAGGGAGGATGGGGGGAATTGCCCTCAAAGGCTGCATCTGGATCTCAAGGCAATTGAAAGGTTTGATATTTTTTAAAAAGATTTTGATCAATTTTAAAAAACTCAGACATTCCCCCCCCTCCCCGATGGTGATAGGCAGCAGTAACAGCAGTGCTTCCCAAAAGTCCTGCTGAAAGTTAATTCATCTGGGGGCTTTTGATTCCCCTTAGTCAAATGGATTTCTTTTATCCAAGGGGGACGTGGAGGGTGCAAAAGGGTTGGAGCATCGTAATATTATGAACTGGTCGAGGTGCAGCTGCTCTGATGCATCTCAGGCCACAGAGGAGAGAAAGGGACCAGCCTGTGGCCAAGAGAGGGCACAAGGGAATCGTTTGCTCCTTGAGCTTGGCTTTGGCTCCTGATGGACCCATCTTGTTGCCCATGGGGTGCCAGGAGGAGCCGGTGCCCTGGGATGAGCTGAAGCCCAGCCTGGGAGGGACCGTGGGCAGGGATAACACGTCCTGGGGTCTTTGCTTTAACCATTAGCAAATGAGGTGGGAGAGCTCTTCACAGGCAGGAGTTTAATCTCTTAATGCTCGTCAGGAAAAATGGCTTAACTTCACCATTAGGACCATGAAAGCACCTGTCCATGGGATGGAGGTGGCTGGTGCAGTGGGGGAGGGAACGAGGGGATCTCCAGCAACACAAGGAGTTGCCCCCCTTGAAGGCATCACCTAAGATAGTGCAGCAATGATTTATGTGCTCTCAGACCAGGGTGTAGGTGCTTCCCAGGGGTAAACTGGGCACCAACAGCATCACAGTCAAGCACAGCTTTCCACAACTTCACTGCGAATGTTCCCTTCTTGTGGTTCCTATAAATAGGCCAGGGTGGGTGTGGAGTCCCCTTCTTTGGGGGTTTTCTCTGGATGCTCCTGAGTAACATGCTCTGACGTGCTCTGGGCAATCCTGCTTCAGCAGGGGAGTTGGACTGGATGATCTCTATGGTCCCTTCCAACTCTAAAAATTCAGTGAAATTCAGTGAAACTCAGTGTGCCAGGCAGCCAGAGGAAAGAAACAAAGGCTTGAGAGAGCTCCTGGGGGTCGTTTGCTGCGATGCTGCTGGACGTGGTCTTCGAGGGGATGCTCAGGGGGGAGTGTGAAGCCACCAGGGAACCCTCCCCGTCCCCTTTGCCTGGTGGGGGAGAGGAGGTGGGTGTCTGGGGACAGACGGTGTCTTCTGAGCTGTGGCCGTTGGCAGAGAGAGAGGACGATGGAGCAGAGGGAGGGAAGGAGGTGGGAGACCCCGGGCTCGCAGCCGCTCCGAGCTGTGGCAAAGAGAAGGTGATCAGGAATTTCCCTGCAAAATGCTTGTTGTCCCTTTTCACCAGGAATTTTTGCAGGAAATGGCCAGCTACAGTGAATTCACGGCTTCAAAATGCAATTAGAGAATTAACAAACTTACTGTTCGCCCGCTTTTCCTTTGTGGGTGAGGGAAGAAGATGCATAGAGAGTGTCAGGAGGTCACGTTGCTGACACAAGAAGTGTCCGGGCTGATGGTTTTATTTTTGAATCGTGGTGTGTTGAAAGCTTCTGAGAGGGTGACTTATTTCTGTTATATTCTTTAACGTCTCAGGAAAAACACCCTCCCTTCTCTGGCCAGTAACACTCCCCCTTCCCAGTTGTTGGCAGAGCCTGGGGGTCTGGGAAGGGGAGAGGGCGACGCTGGGAGGGTCGGTCTTGGGGAAAACCGGGAGGAATCTCCCATCGCTGTCCTTGGGGACAATGGCTCTCTGCCTTAGGAAAAGTAGGACTTTCACTCAATGTATTTGGTATTCCAGCTCTTTGGAGGAGCCTAAACACCCCTGGTGAAAGGCTGTGCTTTTGGGGGTGGCAGAGCCTGCTGTCAGACCCCCTGCCCCTGCTGGGGGAGCTCAGGGGAACGGGGCATCTTCCGAGCACTGGGCAAGGTTTCTGTGCTGCAGGCTGCTGGGGACAACGTGGCAAAGGAGAGCACGCTGCTCCAAGGAGAGGTGTTTTCTCCAGCCTCCCTTTGCCTGCATGTCCTTGCCCGTGCCAATAAATCCCTGCCTCACCCAAACCCTTCCCCAAGGGAAATGCCCTTCCTCACCCAAGCTCTGGTGACGTCCGATGAAATGCTCCTGTGGGACCCTCTTCATGAGGGCAATACAAAGCCCTTCTGTGAAACCACCTCCTTGCAAGGGGGGGGGAGAAGTGCCGTCGGTGCTTCCTGCAGCATCCTGCTGATGGGACCAGCCCCTTAAATAAAATAATCGAATCGAGACTCTTATTCTTGCAGAGGCTTTATCAGCTAAATCAAGAGCTGCTTTTAGCACCGGGGGTGATTTGAGCCAGCTGCTGCGTGTGGTCAGGATGGTAGCCAGCCGCCCTCTCAGCTCCTTTCATACAGACCGGTGTGAAGATTACTTCATCACCAGTTTTTTTTTCCCCAAAACGCAACCCACATCCCTGGCAGATGTTCCTGTTTCTATTTCCACCGGCTCCCGGGGAGTTCTCCTGGCTTTTCCCAGCTGAAGGTCTGCGGGTGAGTGCCAGGTCAGTGGGGGCAGATGCCAGCCCCTTGGAGAAAAAGGGGCTGTGCCCCACTACAGGGGTGGTTCTGCAGAAAGCAGGGGCGAGGCTGACTTTTCAGCCTGTAAAATACCCCATTGCTTTATAAGCAAGAAAGATTGGAGCGTTTAGCAGCTCCGAGGAGCTACATCTGGCTGAAATTGTCCAAGATGCTGAAAAGCCAGAGAGGGGGAGATGGAGGGACGGTGCTCGTCTGAGTGTTGGTTCCTTGGGAAACCGAGCTCACGAGAACACGAAGAGAAACCCTGCCATAAAGGCAGCCGTTTCTTGGCTTCTCAGCAGCATCTCACCAGGCTTTGAGGGGCGAGCGCCGTGGTGGAGCAGAGCAGGAGAGCCTGCACGGGCAGGGGGTGCACCAGTGTCTGCAGGGGCACCCCGATGCCTTGGGAGGGGGTTGGGTTTGGGGTGTGGGGGTTGGTGTGTGTCTGCAATAACCTACCACCATTTCCACGCCGTGCCTGAGCGCCAGCTGGCCCTGGCCCTGCTGCGAGGCAACACGCCACCTCTCTTATATGACCTGAGAAGGTATAGAAATACTTTAGCATCTTTTTTTTTTTTTTTTTTTCCCCCCCTTTCCACCTCTTTCTCCCTTCCCCCTGTCCCCCCGTGGGATTACAACATCTCCTCGTGATAAAAAAAATACCCTTTGGTGCCGACGTGGGGCCGCCGTCGCTCCGCTTGTCCCGGGGGCACTTCCCACGATGGCTGGGTCCTGGGGCAGATCTGATGATTAATGTCACTGGCTCTGCAGCAGCAGCTCGGGGGGGAGGGGGGGTGTTTGTAATTAGGCCATAAGCCCTTTGTTAAGAAAAATCGGTTTATAATCTCTGCCACCTGATGGGTGTTTGAAGCCGGGGAGAAATCTCTGCGGAGCGGTTGGGGTGGTTTGTATGGATGTGCCCAAAGCCTCCCCCCCAAACCCGTGATGGCCGAGGAGACATTTCTGGTGACAGCAGCGAGATCTGAGGTGTCACTTTTGTAAACGCCGAATTATTCTAACACTTTTAGAGCCACATAACACTGCCGAATTGTAAGTGGCCTTTAAAGCCCAGGCTGCGTTAGGTGTCCGTGAAGCGCGTGGTTCCGTACCAAAACAGAGTTTATTTTCCCCTCCTTCTGCCCTTTTGCTGGCGCGTTTCCCACGGTGCCGGTGACTTGCCTCTCGGTTTACACCATATATAGAAATTCAGAAAAAGCCTAATTATAGCTGGTTCTTGTGACATCTTTTTTGAGCTGAACTTCCGAAAACGCTGGCTGCATCGGTGATCTCCAGGCAAAGGTCTGAGCATTTTCGGGAGTTTCTGTGGGTGTAAGTCTCTATTCACCCTCCACGCACACGTGGCTGATGGGCAGAGCGAGCTGTCAAAAGCTTTAGCGGGCCTTGATCTTAAGTCTGTGGAGAGGAATTTCCAATATAAAGGGATCAGTTAATTTATTTCTTCTTACGAGCCTCAAAGAGGAGTTGCTGCTTTGCTCCGACTGCTTTCTAATGTCACTGTTATCTGATGCTAGTTGTAAAATGGATTAATTTATCTTCTGATGCCCGAAAGGCTCAAATATTAGGGCTGGGCTTTGAGAGGAGCATTTTCTGCCGTGGTTGCTCTTTGATGGGAAGGGCTCTGTTTCCGTGACGCGGGGATGCGGCGCGTGTCAGGACGATGCAGCCGGTGCAAGATCTGCAGAGCATCCCTCCCTGCCAGTGCCACCACCTCAGCTCCTCTCTCTCATCCCTGGCAGCAGAGCCCTCCTAGACCTAGAGATGGGAATATAAAAAAAACCACCCCACAAACAGCAGTGTGGCTAAAAAGCAGCAAAAAAAATCAAGGCGGCCCGGTGTTTTGTTGAAAATCCGTGTGGGCTTTGGCGAAGCAGAGGTTTGGAGGGGAGGGAGGAGGTGTTTCGCGATAGGAAGTGGCGGCACCAGTTCCCTGCGGCGTGTGCTGGTGCTCGGGGTGCTCACTGGGATTGCATCACTGGTGCCTTCTGTTAAATCACCGTTTCCAGTAAATTCCCGGCAGCCGGTTCCGGTATTTGGCTGAACCAAAAAGCAGCAGCTTCGGCTCCGACTCGGGATTTCAGCAAAATTGTGTCACCAGTCCCCGCGCTCGATCCCGCCCTCGTCTGTCAGACCTGGGCTGCTCGGTCCCAAAGCCTGGCTGCGTTTTCACCATCCCCAGCCTGAAACCACCAGCGGTTCCTCTCCTCGGCACCGAGCCCCCCTTCTCAGTTTGTGTCTGTGCCCCGGGGGGGGAGCTGGCCACGAGGAGATGGAGACGAGGAGCCCGTGGCGCAGGGATGCTGAGCCTTTTTGACGTGAACCCCTGCCCTGTGTCAGTGTCCCAGAGCATCAAATGATGTGGCACCACAGCCCCTACTGGGGCATTCACCCTCTTGGCTGGGCTGTGCAGCGGCTGAGAGCTTGGTGCCCTGTGGGCTCTGTCCATGGCCACTGGAGCAGGGAGCGTGGCAGGGGGGGATGCGGGAGGGCAGGCTGGGAGACATCTCCTAAAAGGATGCAGACAGCATCGCTGTTTGCATTTCAAGGGCGCGTAAGAGCATTTTTGCATTCCAAGGCTCTAAAGAGCATCATGCACAGAGGGCAGCCAGGGCGCTGGGTGCTGTACGGAGGCACTGAAGGAGCAGCCCTGGTCCGGAGAGGTTGTGGTCGAAGAATATTTATCTGGAGGTGCTATAATCAAAGAACGTTTAGCAGAGAGCTGGGTAGGTGAGCGTCCGGATGGAAACTGCACACTCAGCAGTTCTCCCAGCCCAGTGTCCTCCTCCACACCGGAGGCTGGTGTGCCGTTGTCAGGAGGGGGTTAAAGCACAAGCATCCCTCCAGCGAACAACCTTGCTGGGCACAGAAACCTCCTTCTCCTGCTGCTGGGGCCACAGAGAGAGCTTCTGTTCTGCAGGCACTGACATCAGCCGCTGGCCGGGACGTGAGTCACGCTGGGAGCCAGGCTCTGCAGGCACTGGTCCACTGGTGTTGTCTCCCTGCACCCCTGGGTGGGCTGGCTGGTGGCCACAGAGAGCTGTTAGATATCTCACCTACGGTGGGGATGGTGCTCCTGGGCAGCTCAGCTCCCCCTCGGTGGGTCCGAGCCCCTGTGGCTCTGTCCTCGCTGGCACAGCCCCGTGGCTAGCATCGGGGCGGCGTTTGTAGCCCCGGGAGCGGGGCAGGGCACGATGCCCCGGCGAAGGCTGGCGTCTGCACCCATGAGCCAGTAACTGTCGTGGATTTTGGGTGCAGAAAACAGGGACTATGGGTTCTATTTTCTTCTCAAAAAAAATTATCTAATGAGGAGGATGAATGGCTCTGGAAAAAACTGAAATGGAGAAGAAGAAACCCTTTGGAAAGACATGTTCAGCCAAAGCAGCTGGGACAGCATTTGCTGGTGCTCAGCCTCCTCCTCCTGTCTTTCCAGCCTGACCCTGCATTTAACGTTACGCAGCTCCCCCCCCGGACTTGCTCCAAGAAACCTTTCCCCGTCCTCTCCTTGGAGGTTTGAGGGAAATGTATTTCAATTTCAAACAAATGCAGTTCAATTTCAAACAAACGACGATTTCTTCCTCGGCGTGCCCCGACCCCGCTGGCGCGGGAGGCAGACGGGGGGTGATGCTGTGCAGGTCACCTCCTGCTCTCTGCAGCCTCCTCCAGAGCAGCGTGGAAACACACAACAGCCTGTCTCCAGGGCGAATAAATATTGAGCCAAATTGCCATGGAAGGAAAGGGTTCCATTTGAAAAAAAAAAAAAGAAACCAAAACAAAACCCAAAACCCTCTCAAGAACCCAGCAGCAGATATGAACCCCAGCTGGACTCGCACCATCTGCTGCAGCATCACCGTGGGTCCAGCCAAGGTGGGGGAAAATGAAGGTCCTCCTGGAGCCGCTGGTGCTGGGTCCCCTCAGCCCTTTTGTCAACTTTACAAGACATTTAAACCTCAATGATTTAAACCTCAAACACAGACCTTAGTGCAGTAAAGACAGAGGCAGATCAAAGAGCCCTCTAACAAACGCAACTGGGGAGGAGGATGCAAGAGGACATCACGGTGGGTTTGCCTTGTTGTGACGTCTTCTCCTGACGGGGAACAGGCTCTGTCAGGGACCTTCACGAGGCACCCTTCCCCTGCCAGGACACGCTGATGTTTTGCCAGGGCAGGCAGCGTACGGCCAGGAGCCCGAGCAGCCTTTCGGAGCCCCCCAGGAGCGTTGGGAAGCGCTGATTGAGGCTCGGTGCAGCCCCCCCAAAGAGTGACACCCCCTCCTGAGGCCCCCTTAAAACCAAAGGGAGATGCCGCACCTTTTCCCAGCCTTGCTACGGAGACAACGCACAATATGACCACCAGAAGACAAAGGAAAAGGCTCCAAATGCTTTTTTAGAGATAATTTTGGTGCATTTTTATTTTTTTTCCTCCCTGTCAGAGCTGTGGCGAGAGGCCAGCGGCTGCTGTTTGGCTCTCCAGGAAATTCATGAACGTCGACGAAGTGATGGGGCGGTGATGGATCTTACAGATAGCTGCTGGAGGCAGAAGAACATCTGGTGATAAGAAATACACTCGTGTCTTCAGCTCCCCCAGAGCAGAAAAGCATTGGGGCAGCCAAAAATTGCAGGTGAGGACCTGTGGGTCCGAGCTGGAGCGGAGGAGGAGGAGGAGGAAGCCAAGCTGGGCAGCCACCATGAGCTAAAGCGGGATGTTCACAGCTAGGTTAGCATCCAGCTGTGGTTTCAACAGCTGGTTCTGTCCAGCTGCCTTCAGCCCAGCTCTGATCTACGCTTCTTTTATTATCAGCCAAAGAGCAGCAACTCTCTTGTGAAAACTGAAGCAGCGGCGGCAGCGATGCTGGGTGCGGGGGAGGCAGGGGGGTGAGCCCCGCCGAGAGGGGAAAGGGCTGGCCTGGGAAACTTTAAATAATTTGGGGTTAGTCTTTCCTGTCTCCATCTAAGCACTTGGTGCAGAATGCTTGCTTAGGTGGTTTGTTTTTTTTTTTTTCCCCCCCCTCTCAAAAAAGCACACCTAAGAAACGTTGTTTCATTTTGCATCATCCTTAAGAGAAATATTTGCATTTGTCAACTCCAGTGTTTCGTTTGTGGTCAATGTGAGGTTAGTGGTATTTACTGAACTCCTACAGTTTCTCAGGGGCAAGAAGGTGTGAGCCCCTCCTGCCCCGGGGTGCCCTGGGTGGCTGAATGCACTGCCCGTTTGGGGGGGATGTGCTCTGATGCTCCGTGTGGTCCCTGAAGAGGGTCCCGGGTCCCCCCCTGCTCAGTGTAGGCTGTAGGATCAATAAGTGTGTGAAACACCTCGATTATAATTAGCGTATGAGTCGCTCCTGTCCTTGAGCTTTCCCTATTTGAGGTCGACCAACCTGAAGTTCCGTACTGGGATGTTGCTCAGGCTGCCTGTCCCTGTCACCGTGGGATTTCGCAGTCGATAAATGGATCTGTACAAATTGGAGAGAGCTAAGGAGAACGTGGGGCTGGTTCTCCATGGTTTTAATAAGCATTTATGGAAAGACTAGGGGGCCATCCCTTTCGATTTCTGATGGGAGCGCTCGGTGTCCCGGATCTCCCGGTGTTTCTCGGTGGTTTTACCCTGCTTTTCCCTGTGTAGGGACACGGGACCCAAGGGCTGGTGCATCTTCTGCTCATGAGAAGGCAGGGACTCGGAAGCAGTACGATAACAAAGTACAGGGGAAAGGCTGATTTCATTGTAACTCGTCCTGGCTTAATCGAATTCCTATTAAAGAGAGATCCGTTTTACATTGGAGACCTGAGCGGGGCCAGGCAGTTTCTGTCTCTCATCAGATAAAGAACGTTTTGACAGAGTGAGGTCATGTCTTTTTCTGGAGTTTGCCGAGGATGTAGCTGAGCCTTAGACCAACCTCAGCCACGCAGGGTTTGCTTCGCTGATGGCTCTTTCTGACCCCCCCCCGGCCCGTCCCCCCTCTGCCTTTCCCCCCCGTGGGGAGCTCCCCCCGAGTTTTCACCCCGAAGCCTCCGAGGCAGCAGAGAAGTCTGCAGCCTCGTCCACGCCTCCGGGATGCTGAGGGTGAAACCAGACGGGGAGGTGCCCGGAATAACTCTGGTTTTAAAAATACTGCTGCTGCTGAGGTGCAGACACGGCCACAGACACGGCCTCCAGGAGCCAGGTCCGTTTTCAGAACCGGGGCAGCCCTCGAGGGAAGCGGTTTTGTGGCACGTCGGTGACAAGCAGCATATCCCCAAAATCCCCCAAAGACAAGGGAGGCTGCTCAGCGGGGACCCAACTTCAAACTTTCGGGCGTTGCAGAGGCTGGAAGAAGGAATTTCAGCGTGGCGGAGATGATGGGGGTTTTTCGGCCAACGATTTATTGGGATGGAATTTACCCTTGATTTATATAATTCCAGGAGCTCATAAAGTGGGGTCGCACTGCTCCAGGGGATGGAGGTGGTGGTGATAATTTTAAAAAAACTATCTAGAAAAACAGCCGATTTCTGAGACAGATGTAAATCCAGCAGCCAGGAAAGGAACCAGTGAGGTCCTAAATTAAA
Organism: Gallinago undulata; assembly: GCA_026546715.1. Lineage (NCBI taxonomy): Eukaryota > Metazoa > Chordata > Aves > Charadriiformes > Scolopacidae > Gallinago > Gallinago undulata. The sequence goes on along the minus strand of JAOTQQ010000071.1, from coordinate 1,701,357 downwards.
AACGTCTCCTTTCCCAGCTGCAGGGAGGACATTTTGGGGTGTTTTGCCCAAGGAGGATCCTGGTTTCTGGTCTGGGAGTGGTTTGGCTCTCAAAATCCAGCTTCTGAAGCGTTCTGCTGCACAGATATTGTTATTACTTAGTACCACATGCCTGTCCTTAAATGTTTTCTTGCCCAGCTTCCCAGCTAGATCGGGCTTCGGGTGCACTCAGCGCTGGTAAATGGGATGAGCATCGCACTGGGAACCTCTCGGCTTTCATCTGCCTCTTTCTAATAAAAGGCTGGCTGCAAAAGATCAAAACCTGAAGGTTATTTACCTGTAACTGGATTTTTTTTTTTTTTCCTCTCAGCAGCCAGCAGCTCCCAGGTGGGCGTATGGAGATGCCAGTCGAAGAGGAAGCATTTGATTTCCAAGTAAAATTAGATTCCACATTCAATTCTCAGTAACGCAGGCGCAAGACTTCCAGTAAAGCCATTTTCTGGAGCAGAGGGTTTTAGCATCTCCCAGCAGATACAATCGAGTTGCACTGCAGCAGCCAACTAGTCTCTTGTCTTTAATACGTAAACACTTGCTCAATAATTAAGTTGCCACGGAAGTTGTACTGTATCAACAGTCAGTTATAAGATAAAGTGATAAAAGGGAGGATGTGGCTGCGTTCTCTGTGGTGGACACCACACCTGACGTGCCGGCAGCGGCCAGGAGAAGACTTGGGAATTGTGTGGTTTGGTATTTTCTCCTGATATTGGTTCCCACGCAGTGTTTTCAGGGGAGGGGGGTTGCTCAGTGGGAGACCAAGAATCACTCTTTTTAAAAACCTTTTTTTTCTCTGGCGAGTGTCCTTTGCCTCACAGCAACTTCTCCAGAGGTTGTCACCTCCTGCTGCCTTCCATTTCCCACCTCTTGGGCACCTCCCCTGTCTCCTTTCTGCCGCTCTTGGTCTGCACAAGGGGCAACGTGATCCCATCCCAGATACCTTCTGGGAGTATGAATGACTGCATTAATGTCTTTGTCATCGGAGAGCTACTCCGTAGGGAATCAAAACGTGTGATTAAAGAAACCAGTTAAAAACAGCTTAGGAAACTGGATTAGGTACATGATCTCTTTTAGCTGACAACCCCGTGAAAGAAGGGGGGGGTCTGGATTACACGGGGAAACATCAGACCTGACGGGAGTGTTTTCTGGCTGTTAGGCTTAGTGGTGTCATGTACGATTTTAATCAGATTTAAATAGTGGCAAACATCACAGGCTTAATGGATTTCAGCTTTATTATTGGGGCTTTGCTTAGAAGCAATTTGGATTTTCAGCTGTGAGCCAGCAGTGCAAGTGTATTCATGATGACATTAAAAGGGACTGGAAACTCGGAGACCGACCTTGCATTTAAATACCCCATGCCTATGTATGGGGACAGACCTTGTTTTCTTTCCATCAGCATCAGAATCTGGACGCGTTCTTCAGCTCAGCCCCATGTTTTTCCCACAGAGACATTGTGTTTGGCTCCATTTCACATATTGATCCCAGCAGCTGGGTAGCTGAACAAATGACTTTTTCCATTTCAAGGGCTTTGTTGCTCAAGATGAAGCAAGATGACAACCTATTTTTGCAGTGATCTGGAAAGTTTGTTTTCCACACTTGTCTTTGACCTTGAAGTTGTCCTCCACATGATCTAAAATGGTCTCTGTCCTCCGTTTTAGGGGACATGGGTTGCTCTCCTTGACCTTCCCAGGGTGAGGTTTAGTCTTGGCTGTGCTGGTTTGGGGTAATTTATCACTGAGGACACCCACGTTTCTGCAGAGCCATGGTTCTGCCTTCAAATCTGGTCCTTTGGGGGCAGCTTTTCTATGTTGAGGGAGTAGACGCCTTGTAAGACATCGATACTGCAGATATTGCAGATGGTTTTGTAAAGTACATCTGACTTTGCTCGTACAATCAGTAATGGGAGACAACCTTCTACATGGGGAGACAACCTTCTACATCTGTTGGTTGGGAACTGACTGTCCGTAGCTGTCAGGGACGAAAGCTGCCACTTTGTGACAGTTGGTCATTGAGGCCTGTTTGACCGGTCGGTGGTCCCAGTCCTGCATGAGCAGAAAGAGCATGGGAACATCGATGCTTTTCAATTTCCCTTAGGAGTAGCGTGTGGCGTTCCAGGGAGATGCATCTGTGCCACCTAAACCCACCCACCTAAGGTTTCAGGTACCTCCAGCTCTTCGAGCTGAGCATTAATGATGATGTTTTCCCTTAGAAGGCCAAGGAGATGTCTGTAAGGTGTTATCTCAGTCATCTACTAAATCCTGGCTCTCTGTCTGATGTAGCCATTCAGGCGCTAATTGCTTTTGATTAAGTCAATCATTTGCAGAGTGAGTGGGTTAATTGGGTATTGTGGAAGCAATCAATCTAATCAGTTGCTTGCATCCATAGCTGAGGCGCTACAATGCAGCAGGACAATAATTGTTTTATGAGCTCCTGGAAGGCAGTAGAGGCAGACTGCATGGCAACAGGAAACCCTGCTCTGCAAAATGGCCTTTAGGAAAGGTAATTTGCATGCTAAGTGCTCATTAAGAGAGGAGTGATTGATTAAGAGCTGGGAAATTCTAAACTAATGCCACTAAAATGTGTGTGCATGAGAAAATGGTTGGTGTAGGGGTGGGGGCACATGGGGGTTCTTGGGCTCCTCTGCCTGGTGGGTGAGGGGTGGGTGGGGAGGAGGTGTTGTCTTGAGGGGGATGAAGAGTTCTCTTAGGGGCGATGAAAGGAGATGAGCTGTGAGAGAGTGATGTGTCAGGGACCCATCCTCACACAGGGTACACCAAGAGCTTCCCTCCCAGGTGTCCTTCTAGGAGCAAAGAAGCTGCTTTGCAGGATCACTAGGCTTTCCTTTCCAAAGCACCGAGCAGTAGCCACTCTTGGTGGCTCCTCACCTGGTCTGTGGAGGAGAACAACCCCGGGGAAAGGATGCCCACCTCCTCAGCAAGCCTCCGTGGTCCCTTCCACCTCCTGCATGCGTGGGTGCTGGCATCTCCAACACACCTGTATCTGCTCTGCTGAACAACACGTAGCCAGCAGGAAGGGTGTTCAGCTGGAGATGACTGCAGAATTATTTTCAGGGAAGTTATAAGCTCCTCAGCACAGCTGCAAACAGTAGGAGAAAACCAAAAGCAAGCTGCTGGTGCTGAGCAGAGGAGTGGTTGCAGCCTGGACTTGCAAGGACTAAGTTGTTTGACCAACCTTGACACTGCTTGCAGTGGGACTACCTCAAATATGGGGAGGATGAGCTTGTCTCTGGACAAAAGGTGGTGTTTTCACTCCACGAGAAAATTTAGTATTCTTTTTTATGTTTGTGTTTTTTTTAATTGGAATGCAAATGCTTAGAAAATTCAAATTTAAGCCACTGAAATGGCTGGCTTTGGTGGTGGCTGAGTGCTACAGGAAGAAGTATGACAACCTACAGCAATCAAACCACACAATTTACAGTGTTTAGAGCCAAACGAGGGGCGTGCAGTTCTGTTTGCAGCGCGATTCAGAGCCCAGGCCGTAGGGAAGCCTTAGAAAATGCCGCCTTCTCTGCCCAGCCCTCTGACTGTGGACGGCGTGGCTTACTGCAGAAGAAATAATTCAGAAGAAACGTTCTTCAGACACTTTGTTTTAAAAGTAAGTCGTGATGTTGGTGTCAGTGGAGCTGTGGGGTGTCAGGGATTCGCCATTCAACTTGCTCCGGATAATGATGCGGTTCCGCAGAGAAAGGGGGCACACCATCTTCAGTATCTCTCTGCCCTTCTGGTTTAATTAACATCTTACAATGTCAATATAGCAGACAACTCGGCTTCTGGCACACGGAGACGCGGCGATACATACCCTGCAATTTTGGCAGCAAAGCCATGTGGTTGTAGTTAAATCTTCTCCCAAGCTCTGGATTGGGGTCAGAGCACTTTGACTGCTTAGAGGGAAGAAAATCTCGTTCTGCCGGTGGAGATGCCCTGCCCGAACTCCAAGAAAATGTGATTGCTCTTGGATGACACACACAAGTCAGTGTTTTCTCCTATTTCATCCTCCCAATCTTTGTCTTCTTGCAGCGAGACAAGGAACAGCACAGCGATGCCTTGGGCTCGGGTGCGGTACTGGCTCTGCTGCTGTGCTTGATTTTGGAAATACTAACGTGTTTCTCCCAAAAGCCTTGGACCAGACCTGGTTTTAACACACCCCCTAGAAACGTCATGGAAACAAGCAGTTCTGATGCCTCTGTTTCCAGGTGAAACTGTGAAATAAAGCACCAAAGAAACTGAAGAGTACATGCGGTTTATTTCCAAGTTTATGATGCTTCCCTTAGGATGGGGGAAAGCAAAGTCCATGCATGTTGGTTTTGGGGTTTTATTTCAAGTCAGTGATCTTATTGCCCTCCTTGCAGGAGGGTTTTTTTCTTCTCTGAGAGCAAAGACTGAAACAGAAAGAGTAATTTTGGGTACTTCCTATAATCCACACTCTCAGAGACCAAAAACCCCATCATTAACTGAGCACCATAACGGGTTTCTGAGGTGGGGAAGTAGCAATATCCCTCTTCTTAGCAAAGGAGGAACTCAAACAAATTGCTGGCAGAAGTTGGATGGGAAGATGGTGTCTACGTCAGATTGTCTTGATAGAAAATCCTCTCCCTTGTTCCTCTGTGGCCTCTGGGACAGGGAGAAAGCTGGGCTGGACCAGAGCACCCCACAGGTCCTGCTGGTTTGAGACACCCAGCTTGGAGGAGCTCCAGCCACCAGCTCAATGGAGCTGACACGAGACCACGCAATGTCTTCTTTTCAGTCAACCACCGTGGCGACCTGGTTTTCTTTGTCAGAGTTCTAGCTGTGGTGATGAAGCGAGTGTGGAAGTGACAGTTCCTCATTTCACCTTGAGAACCACGTAACGGGTCAAAAATACCCATTCTGGCTGTCTGACTTCAGGTTACGTTACGTGCTGCTCGTTGGCCAACTCTGTCACAACTGCTTGGTGGGGTTTTTCCGCAAGTGCCGCAGGTTTGTGCCAGGACCGTCTGCAAGAGCAAGCCATGGGTTTTTCTTCTTGGGAGGGGGCTGCAGGGAGGCAGGAGACTTGACGACTGAACAGCAGTGGTGTGAGCAACGCAAGAGTGATACTTCTAAAGGGTGCCCGTAGGTGCTCTCCAGCCTGTCTGCAGCAGGTAGTCCTCTCTGCAGTCACGGTTGGGTGCTGGTGACCATGGTTGGGTGCTGGTGATGAAGTGGGATGATGACAGGCGCCTGCATCCCTCGTTCTGCACATTGGGACGTGCTGGTGACACGATGCTGCGTCGTCCAACACCAACAATCAGCAAGTGTTGTAGGGCCCGTTGTCATCTTGCTTCAAAGTAAGCAGCACAGCCCTGGGGAAGGTCTGAATTGGGCCAGATCTCTCTAAGAATGGAGCTGTTGCTACGGCAGCGCAGCCCCCAGAGATGAAGAAGAGATGTTTCACTTCTCCGGCTCCGATGCCCTCTGGTGTGAGATCTGTTTCCCTGTTCGAGCCTCCTGCTGTTCTGTCTCCCAACACCTTCTCCAGCTGTTCTCATGATCCTTTAGATCAGGACATTGAGGACACGTCTCGCTGACACACTCTTTGCCTGGGGAACCTGGATGAGTTCATGCTGGGTTCAAGTCCGGTTGATGGTGGCTTGCACTGATGGGTGCTGACAGGGTGCAGGTTTGGGCAGAGCAGAGGAGCAGCTCCCGAGGACACAGCCCTGGAGGAAGGAATAAAGAAAGAATAGAAACAAATGGAAGATTTATGGAAATCTGTACCAAAGTACGGTGAAATTAGGTGCTGGCCTCGTCAGAGCAGCCAGGTGCTCCTTTGCAGAGGTGGTTGGTCTGGGAAGAGACGGCATGTGAACTATGGAAGGGGATAACACTTAGCATTGGGTTGGGGTTTTTTAAGTCTTCCTTCGAGTGGAATTTGGGTGCTGTGTTTTGCCACAAAAGGCTGGAAAGAGAAGATGAAAATGATGGAGTGTCCATATGTAGGAGGGCAGGGAAAGCTGGTTTTCCAGCCCGATTTTGACACTGGCTCACAGCCTCGTCCTGGGCAGCTCACAAATCTCTCTGGGCTTCCTTCTCTTCGTGGATGACCATCACCATGCCCAGCTGCCGGGGGTAAGCACTGGGGAGGCTTTACAGATTTTTCAATTGTCTGAGATCCTCTTTGGGGAAACGCAGAGTAATTTTATTCTTCATCCCTTCAGTCTTAAAAAACATCAGCCTGATGCCGATATCCTTTCCTCCGAAGCCCGCTCTGTCCACCCCCTACGAGACGTTGGTGTTCCCCAAACGACCAGCACGGGGAGGTGGTGGAGAGGCTCTGGAACCATCTCTGCCACTTTGTGGAGTGAATAGAGATGGCTTTTGAAGCACTCCGCTGCTCCGACTGGCTCGGTGTTAAAAACCAGCCCCTTTTGGGAACAGAAACTGCCTGTCCCTGGTTTCTACAGCCCACAGAGCAAGCTGCTCGGCGTTCTGCTGTTCAGGAGAGCAGGCAGCAAACGCCGGCCGTCAGAGCCCCAGCAGCATTCCTGCTCCGCTCCGCCCCGGGCAGCCCACCAGAGGTTTTGTGGCATTTTTGCTGATGCCACCCTGGTGGTGACACGAGAGCATCCCCCCCGGCCTTTCCCACGCTGCGGTCGGATGCGGCTGCCCCTGGCTGGGTGTCGGTGGCTTTCTGGGCTGCTCCCCCCTTGCTCAGACCCTGGATAATCCTGTTCCCCTTGGGTTCTTCTCTTTCTGATGCTGCAACCTGCCCTCCAATGGATTAGCCGTGGGGTTTTTTTGTTAGAAAAAGCACGTGGTAAGCCCACAGCTCGAGCTGGGGTAGGGATGAACTGATGGACAGAATGAGCCGGTTCTGCTTGTGGCTTTGGGGGAGTCTCTCCCAAGATGGATGAGTGGGTGGGTGGGTGGATGGACCCGAGGAAGAGCTTCAGACCCGTAATTCCCTTGATACATCTGGTATTGGTCCTCTGGGTTACCAATGGTGCCAATGCTCCATGTGGGGCAGAGCACTTGTCCTGCACTGGAGGGCCCTATAGAATAAAGAAACCAAGGAAAGGCTGCTGACAGCTTTAAATATTTCCACTCCTTCCATCTGCACCACGTCATCAGCCCGTCCGAGGTCCCACGTGCCAGCATGGGATGCGGCCACAGGGTTTGTGATGCTCCCTGTGGGAATGGTTCAGCGCGAGATACAGCCCGGGCTGGGCCATCACACTTGGCTGTGGCAGATGTTGATGGCTTTGCCATCCCAAAGGGCTCTTTGAGGATCTGGAGAAAGTATTTGGCTTAGTTTTCAGACAGAGGAAACTGGCTTTTTGACTATTGGCAAAGGTATATTTAGCTAGATGGGCACTTCCCCTTCAGTTAGCATCGTTAGCTGATATCAGCTTCCCTTCTCCCTTCCCTTCTCCCTCCCCTTCTCCCTCCCCTTCTCCCTTCGTTAGGGTTTTTATGGCACGGAGGAGTTTCATTTCACCTGTACCTACAGACTCATATTGAGGCTGAGGGATTTTTCTGCATCTTTTCATCTCTCTGGTTTAAAGGAATCCTGTATCAGGAGGGACAAGTGACAAGCGTGTTGCCGGAGGCATTTCTGCACACCACTGCTCCACAACAGACAGGGGAAGGAGAGGTGCCCGCTGATCCCAGAGCCACTTTGCATATTAAAAATAAGTTCAGTTACTCAGCTGAAAGTGGTTATAGAACATGTCATTTTTAACATTTAAAATTCTAGTTCCTCAGAGCCAGTAACAAAAAAAAATCTAACAAGTGTGAAACCAGGAGAGAAAGGGAACACTTTTTCAGGGGGAGGTTTGTGCCGCTGTCTCTGTTTTTCAAATACAGTGGTTTTTACCCCATCTCTGGTTTTAAACACAGCGTTTTATCCCTGGTTCTCAGCACCTGCTTTCTGCTGCAGGGTACCGAGAAGGATTTCTGTGGAAGAGAGGACGTGACAACGGGCAGTTCTTAAGCCGAAAATTCGTGTTATCGGAGAGGGAAGGTGCCCTGAAGTACTTCAACAAAAATGACGTGAGTACCTGCTGTGTGCGGCCGGGGGATCCCCGCTGCAGGAGCATCTTTGGAGAAGTAATTCCTCCTCCAGTGTTTTATTGATACCGTTTTCATAAGCACTGAGCCCCCAGTGGCTCCAGGACAAGGGTGCAGCTCACCGCTCTCTTTGGTGGGGTTTGCTCTTGCTCTACCACCACCCCAGCCGTGGTGAGACACCCTCACTGGCCATTTCACACATTCCAGCTCCGTCGCCCTTTAAAACCAATCAGGCTTTTCTTTAAACCCCCACTGAAGGAGTTTTTCTCGGCTCTGGCTCTGCACCACCCAGCTGATGGGGGTGTCCTATTTATGGCAAGCTTGTGATGAAGGTATCACCACCTTGCAGTAGTCACTGGGGTCTGAAAGCCCCTCTGCGTGGTGCGGGAGGCGATCCAGAGGAAGAGCTCCCTGGTTTTCTGCTCCAGTGGAAGCAGTTGTCTTTTTCCCCCAGAGCACACTTAATTTATTGTAAGTGAGAAACTGAGCTATTACCGTGAAAATTGCATTTGGGATGAATGGATGGACACTCTACTGTTTTGCACCACGTAATGGAGGAAACAAAGGTGTTCTCTCTGCCCTGTGAGCCTCCCCAGGACATGGCAGATGAGAGCAGCCCAGACCACACCACCAGCCGGTTCTTCTCAAGTAGTTGATGCAGTTGTGGTGTCGTGATGAGCCACGCCGTGCAGAGGAGGGGGACGTCCATCCATGCTTCTCCACGCCCGGTGGCCAGCGTTGATAGCACCGTCTTCTTCTTCAGCGTGGTGTGGTGTGTGGTGTGGTGCAATTGCATCCCGTGGACAGGAGAGCCAGTCATTACCGAGGGAGAAGTGAAAGTCCCACCAGCCCCGATTCAGTCGCTATTGACTGCTCCCCTTGCTTAAAGCTGCTTTGTTTCGTCGTTGACCATGGCCATGGTGGGAACAGCACTGTCTAGACGTGTCCTCTTCACTGGGGCTTCCCCACCGTGGTCACCCGTGACAGCTGCGTGTCCACGGCAAGTCCCCAAGTTCCCAGAGCAGCACTAGTATCTCCACCAGCTCACCATGTGGTGCTGAGGACCATGGCCCCACCGCGCGACCTTCTGCTGGCCTTTGGCTTTGCCCTAAAACTGCAGTTACCAAGAGCTTTTCTTTATTTTTTTGGATGCTGTATTCAGGCTTGCCCCTTCGGTGCAGCCCTGAAGGGATGGTAAACTTCTAGAGATGTTTTGTAGGAGGACAAACCATGCTACAAAGTTCAAGTGACCTGCCACAGAGGGTGCAGGTGGGTTTGGTGCCTGGGAGGGCCTGATCCTGTCTGCTTCTTGGGCTAACCCACCCGAGAGGTGGGCTGTGACGTAGATATTTGTTCCTCTGAAAAGAAAGTTCCCAGTTTGGAGGGCAAGGGGAGGAGCAGAGTCGGAAGCAAAGGGAAGAGGATGGGACTGGTGGGACGTGGGCACGGTGGCCCCTGCCAGCCCAGCACCCAGGTCTGAAGCTGGAAAGGTGGATGATCCTCCTTATTCTTGGGCACGGATGAACTGGCTGTGGGTGCTTGAGATGCAGAAAGCGTCCTGGTCAGGTAGTTAGCAGTCTGCATGGTTTTTTTTTTGTCTGGCTGAATGGATTTCTTTCTTCTTTGATAGCGCTCATCCTGGTGTAAATACTGGTGATTTATCATTGGATGAAGAGGCAGGAGGAGATCTAGGGGTCAGGAGATGGTTGGACAGAGGACAGACATAGTGCAGATGCACAACATCCTCTCATGAGGCTTGGCTGGTCCATCCTGCTCCTGGGATGACACCTTTCTCCCCTTGAACCCCGCTGAGCTGCGCAGGGCAGAGCGTTCTCCCAGGCTGGCAGCAAACACTCACTGCTGCCCAGGCCAAGGCTCTGACAGCTCATCACCAGGCAGTTCTGTGGGCTGGGAGTCAGGGTTTTGTTTTTTTTTTTAGCTAATGGGCTCAATCAGGAGGTTTTTTCTGACCGAGTGAACCGCTTTCCGGATTGAAAGCCAATTCTCAGGTGTTTGCTCACTCAGCTGTGTTTTCCAGGCAAAAGAACCCAAAGCAATTATGAAGATCGAACACCTAAATGCGACTTTCCAGCCTGCAAAAATTGGGAACCCGCACGGACTGCAGATCACTTACTTGAAGGACAATAGCACAAGGAACATCTTTGTCTATCACGAGGATGGGAAGGTGAGAGCCCGGAGGAGGCTTGGGTTTGAGGGCCTGGGGGCTGATGCTGCTGAGATGGAGCCTCTGGCTCTGACCGGGCTCTGACCCAGCTGGGGATTGCTGGGGGGGTGGAAGGGATGGGGTACAGGATGCACAACCAGTGTTTGCTGGGTTTGTCATGTCCTTCCAAGCACAAAGGCTGGAAACTCCGTGTCTTCTAAATAATGAGGTGCAAATGGAAGGAATTGCTGTTCCTCTGCTTGTAGGGACAGAGGCATTTTTTAAGGCAGGTTCCTCAGTGCCTGGAGATGGAGATGGGGTGAATGGAGCAGTGAGAGGTGCAAAAGGGGAGCAAACTGGATTGGAGGAGAACTGAGGAACTGCTTGTTTCTCTGCCCACCTTGTGCTTTATGAAATGCAAGCGTGTGTGTTTGTATTGAGATGAATCCCCTCAGATACCCTGGAGCCTCTCTGAAGGGAGGTGTGAAGATGTGGGCTCATGGTTTTGGGGTGGTTGTTTGCATGAGGACAGCAGGACACGGAGAGCAGGGCAGTGAGGGGGTCCCAACCCTCCCGTAGGGTCCCAGGGGTGCCACTGTGAAGAGCAGTGACAGTCACTCTGCTGCCCAAGGGTCTTGTCTCCACGTTCTGGTGTCCATGCAGAGAGCAGACCTGGGTGAGTTTGTGGTGGATGCCATCCCACAGCCTTATTTTCATCTTTTTCTTCCCTTCCCCTGATGTGTGCCAATAATGCCACCAAACCCCAAGATGTTCTGCCCCGGTGGGTGAGCAGAGCTGATCTCTCTGGTGCTGCCGGCCGCGGTGGGGCCGGGGGATGCGGGGGGGATGCCGTGCTGCAGAGCCCCAGTGCATCTCCTGTGGGGTGCAGGAGGCAATTAGCGTGTCGGGGTTGGGTTAATTAGTGGCATCGCCTGGGTTTGCACATGCACAGAGATGGGCATGTAGTGTGCATGCGCACACACGTGTGTATACGTGTGGTATAGACATACGTGTAACAGATGAACGTGTGCTGCTGTATATAGATATTTAGAGGAATTCTCTCTCTCTCTCCCCCCTCTATGTATGTCTTTGTCTGTAAAAACAAAGCATTAAAGCTGGCAGATCTCTGCTCACTGCTCTGCTCAGCGCGGCGGTGCCTGGGTGCCTTCCGCTCGCCGCACACACCGGGGCTCCAGCTCAGCCCCCAGCCCCACGGGGGGGCTCCCGGAGTCACCCCCTTCCTCCGTGCCCCCTGCCCGGTGGGATGTGCAGGTCCCGTGGTGAGGTGTCACCGGGTCGCTCTCTCTCGGGTACCTCCCCGGCCACGGCCGAAACCGAAATGAGGAAGCAGCATTTTTCCTGTGAAAGCCGCCTCCTGCCCGACGCGGGCTGTGGGGACCCCCGACAGCCTTCCACTGGGATTTTGGGGGTTAAAATGCTGAGCTTTCTGCTGGGGGCTGGTGGAAGGAGCAGCCTCGCAGGTCTCACGGGGTTGCTCCTGCCTTCGTGTGGGTGGCTTGGCAGGACACGCTCTGATGCCTGCTGATAACACCCAGCTTGAATTTCTTTTGACTTCCCTGAAATTGGGCTGCAAGAAGAGGATCCCCCTTTCCCCCCTCTCCCCGGGCTGGGCTCCCACCCTTTGGGACCCGAGGGGGACCCATGGACTCACCCGTGGTAGGTTGAGACTGAACGTTAGGAAAGAATTTGTCACAGCAAGAGTGGTCAGACCCTGGAAGAGGCTGCCCAGGGAGGAGGTTGGGTCCCCAACCCTGGAGGTGTTTAAGAGTCGTTGGGATGTGGGGTTGGGGGATGTGGTGTAGGGGAGAACTTTCTAGAGTAGGGTTGATGGCTGGATTCGATGATCCCAAGGGTCTTTTCCAACCTGAATGATTCTATGATTCTATGGTCTCCCACTGCCCTTGGCTCCCTCCCGTACCCCCCAGCAGCCCCAGCATGTCCCTGGTACCCCAGAGGTGCTGCCTCTCCCCGATCCGAAGCCCCAGAGCTTCGCGGGACACACAGCATCACCCGACATGGCTGGAGATGTTCCTCTGGGACCTCAGGTCTGGCGGCTTCCTCAGCTCCTCGGTGTGTCCTGATGGCAAACGAGGGACTGAAACCAGCCCCAGCACCCAAACCCACTCGAAATGGGTTTATCTGGGTGCTTTCGTGATGCGGGTGTCTTAGTGCCAGCAGGGCAGGTGGTGTGGGGCTGGGACCCTTTTAAAGGATGTTTTCCTGGTCCCTTGCTAGGACTTGCCCACCAGCAGATGTACTGAGGCGCCCCTGGAGCTGGAGACCGATCCTCTGCGTGGGGTGACGGCTCCCTGGGGACTGTCCCCGTCTCCTGGAGGCATCTCAACTGCTGCTTCTTGCCAGGGTTGTCCCTCCTGGGACGTGGGGCTGGAGCCCAGAGCCTTTACCTGCTCCCAGAGGTGGGAAAGCTGCAGAAGTGGATTTTCCCACCGCCCTGAGCTCCTGTGTCTGGGGCTGAAGCTCCCTCTGCAGGACTTCTCCTGGAAGGCTGCAGGGTGCTGCTGCCATCCCTGGGGTACCCATCACCCTCAGGATGCAGGAGGGGAGAGGGGAGACCTTATTGTGGCTTTTCAGTACTTAAAGATGGGGACAATTTTGTTTTAGCAGGGCCTGCTTTGGCAGGAAAGGGGTAAAGGCTTTAAACTAAAAGAGGGAAGATTTAGACTAGATATAAGGAAGATTTTTTTTTGTTTTTTTATGCTGAGGGTGGTGAGAGACTGGCCAGAGAGGTGGTGGCTGTCCCATCCCTGGGAACATTCCAGGTCAGGTTGGAGGGGGCTCTGAGCAACCTGGTCTGGTTGAAGGTGTCCCTGCTCATGGCCGGGGGTTGGACTGGATGGTCTTTAAGGTCCCTTCAACCCAAACTATTCTATGGTTCTACGCTCAGAGGTGGGCTGAGTCTCCAAGAAAGACCGCCCTTTGGGGTCTTGCAAACCAAGGTCTTTGGATCTTCTCTGGACAAAACGCTCTTCCTCAGAGCCCCTCCTTTCCTGAGCCACACCAGGAGCTCTCAGGGCTGGAAGAGGGACCGTGAGGGGCTGATCAGCAGCAGGAGGGTGGCTCGTTGCGGGGGCTGCAGGGAGTGATGAGCAGGAGGGATGGTGAGAAGAAGTTGCATTTTTATCTGGGGTTGCCAGTCTGAGACGTTGCCACGGCAATGTGGGTGGCTCTGGTTGAGGCTGGAGGGACACCAAGGTGGCATGTGGAGGGGGAGGCTGCGGTGGCACTGGAAGCAGAGCCGGAGGAAGCTGGGGGCCTGGAAAAGCCAATTGCAAAGGTGCAGGCTGTTTCGTTTCCTCTGCTTGCTCTGAGGCATAAATCAGCAGAAGGGATCTCTGCTAACGAGCTGATGAGATGACACCTTCCCATCTGAGAACACTGAGCAGCTCAACATTGCTTTGCATCTCCTCACTCTGTCTGTGGCGTTGTTCATAATGATACACGCAGAAGAAAATCAGCAAAATACTGAGCCTTCTGGCTTTGCGTAGCCAGGTAGGGGTTTGGATAAAGAAAGGTGGTGCCTCCCCTTCCTCCAGCAATGGACCATCAATGCTCCAAGAAGCAATCAACTGTTGGAAGTCAATGAAGGTTTCAGGGGCTTTTCTGCAGGGTGAAACCCCATCGCACATCATGACCAAAGAGGAGACCCATATATATATTTATATGTACAGAGGGAGGGCCATCCAGTTGGTGACTATGAAATACCAACATTTTGACATTACAGCCCATCGTTCGTTACCTCCAGCCAGGTTTGGGCATCGTTACCTTCAGGAGCCAGTTCCTCTGGCTGATCCCCTTTGGGGTCTCTGGGGTCTGCCCAGCTGCTTAGGGAAGGAAAGCGAGTGAGAAGGAAGCAGAACCTCTGACAAGGTCAGATTTTTCCAAACCACTGCTTCTCTGTGTCCTGTTATGTTGGGTTGGGTTTTTTTCCCCTTCACCTTGAAGTAGATGAACAAACCAAAGCATCTGAACAGCCTCAAATGTGGGAACCACAGCTCAGTGTCCCGCTGTGGGCAGCTCTCACACCTCCCTCCAAGGTGTGGGTCCTTTGCCCACACCTTTCAACCACAGGGCAGTTCCCTGAGAGCTCCCCGTGCCCATCCCTTGAAATTAACCTGGCATTTCTCAGCAAAACCTTCAAAAAAGGCATCCAGGGCAGCACAACCTCCATGGATCCCACCAGAGACAAATTAATAGATGATTTTGAAAAACAAAAAAGTTATAGAACAATTATTTCAGAGGGAGAAAAGCCCACCAAAATTAAAAAAAAAAAAAAAGAAAGGAAAAAAAAAAAAGAAAGAGTAGGTGGAAGTGCCAAGAGCATGTGGGAGCTGAGCTGGGACTTCAGTCACAGTGCTTGTCCCTGGAGGCCTCCCAGATACGACTGATCGACGGGAGCACCAACATACGGAGGGATTTGGCCACTCTTTTAGCAAAGCAAAGCACTGAAATATGCTGCTAAGGCCTCAAAATGTGGGTGGAATTCAGGTGTTCCTCTCTTACCCTGCTTGTGGCTGTGGAGGGGCAGGCTGGGGGGCTGCCTTTGCCCCCCGTGAGCGTTGCTTAGAGGCTCAATCAGCGCTGGGCTCCGTGTCACTAATTGCTGAGGTGACACCGACACCCTTCCCTGTGCAGAAAGTCCCTGCGTGTCCTGAAGCTGCTCTCTTTCATGGCTCCATTTATTTATTTTTTAGGATTTATTTTTTAGGATTTTGCTGAGTAAGCCGTGCTCCGTTGCTTGGGACAGAGTGATGGGGGGGATGAAGCGCAGCAGGATCTCGTTATTTTATGTGCAAACGACACAACTCTCACTCCCTGCATTTTTTTTTTTTCCTTCCTGTTCCTTAGGAAATAGTGGATTGGTTCAACGCCATCCGGGCAGCGCGGTTTCATTACTTACAAGTGGCATTCCCTGGAGCCAGCGACGTTGACGTGAGTTTTCCTGCAGTTTGGGGGTGTTTTTTTTGGTTTGCTTGGTTTTGCTTGGTTTTTCTTTTTTTCTTTCCCCCCTTCTTGCTCGTTTTTAGCATCTTGTCAAGAAGCTGGAAGGCTTGGAGGGGGCTCCCTCCTTCAGCTCCTGGGTTTGAAGTGGTGGTGGTGGGTGTAGAGCACACGTGCAGCTCCTGCCTTGGAAACCGTGTGTGTCTGTGTGTGTCTGTGTGTCTGTCTGTGTCTGTGTGTCTGTGTGTGTCTGTCTGTCTGTGTCTGTGTGTGTGTGTCTCTGTGTGTGTGTCCACACTCTGAGTGTGCATAGCCCTGGTGCTGTCACACCCACAGGACCCCGAGTGTCCCACCTTCCCAAAGGTTGTTGCTGGGCCGTGGAGAGCCGAACCAAAGGCTGGAGGGTAGAAGGGGGGATGGCAGAGCCTCCTCTGGTGAGAAATTAAACTGGGGGAGCATGGAAAAGCGTGCGAGCAGCCCCGTTAGCCGCTGTGGAACAGTCGCCGTGCAGGGTCTGCTTCCTGTCACCACCTCTCCCCCTCCCCGTGTCCTCTACCCCCGCTAAAGTTGGTTGGCACATCCTAATTGAATTGCCCCCCAAAATCCTGCAGACCTTAAGAGAGTTGCCGTTTGTCCAGCAGGTGGTGAGGGGGTTCTCTCACCCTGCTCACCCCCTGGCAGTTTGGGTGGGAGATAAGCCATTTATATTTTCATTCACCATCCCCTGGACGTCAGTTCCTCTTCGGAGGAAGCAGAGCAGTGTCGTGTTTAACAAGGATTCATTTATGACCTTGAAATACTGATCAGCCCATCCCAGCGTTCAGCCTGGGGACTCCTGTGTGGAGCCTGGGTTACCTACACCAGGTAGCTCCGTTCTGGGCGTTGCCATCATTTACATCTAATTTATGATTCCTTGACCCTGTTGGAGAGATGCAAAGGCGTTAAATCTGAACAGGAGCCAGGTTAAATGCAGGTAGAGAGGTGTGAATTGCTCACACCACCCTGAGGAGGCCCAGCTCCCGGGGGTCCCTCTCTGAAGGATGCTTCGGGTCCCACCTGGAGGGTGAAGGAACCTCTCAGCTCCGAGGGTGAGGAGCTCCTTGCATGGCAAAGTGTCCTCAGCCCCGACCTGGGAGCTGAACGCCGGGGTTGCGACGGCTGCAGAGACCCAGGAGGGTCTTCGGGCTGTTGTATTTCGGGGTGTTTTTGTATTTTGGGGTGTCTTTGTATTTCGGGGTGTCTCTGCCCTCCAAGCAGACACCTGCTCCTCCGGAGCTGCTGGTGGGCAGAGCTGGGTGTTGCGGGAGCGCGGTTTGGCCAGCAGAGCCGTTAATAACCTGGTTAATTGAGAGGCAGGGGTGGGGGCGGCGTGTGGCCGGGCTCCTTTTGGTGACACTCGTCATCTTCCAAGAGGCTCTTAGAGGCATCTGGGAAGATCTCGCAGCGACGCTGCCTCCTCCTCCTCCTCCTCCTCCTCCTCACTACGCAGCGGTAAAAATATCCCCAGCGCTGGTGGCTGCCATCAGCAGGACCTGCAGGAAAGGGGAGTGCACAGGCAGTGCCTCTTAACGAGCTTTTACAGGCTAATTAATTTTCAGGGCTTGGGTGAGGAGCTCCCACCGTGGCTGGTGGAGGAGCTGCCCCACCAGAGCTGGGCAGTGGGATTTGTCCCCAGGGCTTCTCCCGGGGGCTGCGGGCTCTGCTGGGGAAGCTCCCAGAGATGCTTCGTGTTTCTGCCCCCAGCTCTTCTGGGCGCTCTGGGGGAGTGGGACCGGGTGGGCTGGGGGCCGGGGGGGAGCTTGGCGTGGGCTTTCCTTCAGGGCCCCCCCAGCTCCCTCCGTCTGACGCCGCTCCCTTTTCTCTCCTCTTCGGCTGCTCCAGCTGGTGCCAAAGCTTTCGAGAAACTACCTGAAGGAAGGGTACATGGAGAAGACGGGGCCAAAGGTAGGACATAAACCGCTGCCGCCGTCCCTCTAGACGTGAGTGGGGCCGAGAAGGTTCTAGTGGTGGGACAAGCCCTTCTTTGCTGGGGAGGCGAAGCCTTAGCGCCCTGAATGCCTTCATGCACTTTCCCCACCTGGAAGCAAATGTTAACGATATCCAGGCCCACCTCGTTAGAGCACCCCTCCCTCTCCCCCCTCACCGCCCACTCCTGCCAGCCCACCCGGAGGAGCTGGACCCTGCTGTGCCAGCTGGTGGTGGCCCAGAAGCCGCCTGTCCCCAGCTCCCCCCAGCCCGTTGGGGTACTCCCGGGTGGTGCCCGTGCTGGTTTGGTGTCTGATCTGGCATTTTTCTGTCTCTTCAGCAAACAGAGGGGTTCAAGAAGCGATGGTTCACCATGGATGACCGACGGCTCATGTACTTCAAAGACCCTCTGGTAAGAGGAAGGTGCCTGGGCTCTCTGCTGGGAATAACCAATAATGATGATGATCCTCCTCCTCCTCCTGGTACTAATGATGATGATGATGATGATGATAAGCAGTATCAGGCTGGTGGGAGCACCGAGAGGGCACTGAGCCATCACTGCTGGGTGGACCTGCCGGATGTTTTGGGTGCTTTAGCCCCCCCCCCCCCAGATCATCACCAAAAATGCTTTGGAAACCCTGGGGACCAGCTGCTGAGTTTTCTGCAGCTGGTTTGCGGGTCCCTGGTGCTGGTCCCGGCTGGTGGGTGCCCCTGGAAGGAGCTGGAGTGGGTTCCATGGGATGGCTGGTGCTTTTGGCATTTGGCCACTGCCCTTTGCTGGTGGAGGTTGTGGCTGGTGCCGGGGGAGCCATGTCCCGGCCACCCCTCGGTCACAGCCGAGCTCTCTGCTGTCCCCCAGGACGCCTTCGCCAGGGGGGAGGTCTTTATTGGGAGCAAGGAAAACAGCTACAAGGTCCTGGAGGGGCTCCCGCCCTCCACCCAGGGGAACCACTGGCAGCACGGGATCACCATCGTCACCCCGGATCGGAAATTCCTCTTCGCCTGCGAGACGGAGGACGACCAGCTGGAGTGGATCACCACCTTCCAGAAAGTCATAAGCCGGCCCATGCTGCCTCAGGAATACGCAGGTGGGGTCCCCGGGGAGGGCGGGAGGAATTCTGCCCCGAGGTGGAGGGAATTGGGGAGGGAT
>JAOTQQ010000071.1:1649723-1682402 GCA_026546715.1 Gallinago undulata | reverse complement strand
GGAGGGGGATCAGGGGTGGATGGAGGGGGATCGGGGATGGATAGAGGGGATCAGGGGTGGATGGAGGGGGATCAGGGATGGATGGAGGGGATCAGGGGTGGATGGAGGGGGATCGGGGATGGATGGAGGGGGATGCAGCACCAGCACTCCCTTGCAAAAGCCCTTCCCCACCCTGGGGGAGGGTACAAAAGCTGTCCAAGCAGAGAGGGGGGAGGAGGAAGAGGAGGAGGAGGATGGTCTCCTTCCCCCTTCATCATCTCTGCCATGATGCCCACAGTGCTGTAAGGGGGGTTGGTCACCCAGTCACCCAGTTACAGGGACAATGGGAACCAGGGAGCACCTGCCAGGCCCCGTCCTGGTTTTAACTTTATTTTCCGTGTTTTTCTCTTTCAGTGGAAGCCCATTTCAAACATAAACCTTAGCGGGGACTGGCTGGGCAGGCCTGAGGAGTGAGCTTCTGTTTACAACACAACGTGGTTTTATTTGAAATGTTAAAATTAATGAATAATAATAATATTAATAACAGTAATAATAATAATAATACTTCCCTTTCCCCTCATCATTCACTTGATCATGTTGGAAACCAAGAAGGGCAGCAGCGAAATGTCGGAGAAGATGCTGATCCAACCTGAAATTTGGCTCCGTGGCAGCTCCACTGGGCGAGGGGTCCCCCTCACCCCCTGAAAGGGGGGGTCCCACCCGGCCTCGGGGGGCTGGGGAGGGCTCTGGGTGGCACATCTCGGGGGCAGATGGGGCTTTTCCCCCACGAGCTGGTCCACGGGACTGGAGCTGAGTGTCCCCCAGGGAGCTGGGTGTCCCCAAGCGGTGATGTCCTGGTGGGACAGGAAGCACCACCCTGGGACCAGCCATGATGGTGATGTGTGGAATGACCCCAGGGGGGGATGCCCTGCCCAGGCCGGGCTCAAAGGGGCTTTAAAAATAGAGGAAAACAGCCTCGTCAGGCTCGTTACCTGCTTAATGAAGGGCATGGAGCAGGGTTAAACCCCCCTTCCCCGCAGGAGGACTGGGGCCACCAAGCCAGGAGGTGACACCGGGGGAACAAAGTTCCTGCTTCACGGGTTTCACCCCATTTCAGAAGCCTGGGTTGGGGTGGGGGCAAGGGGAGGTTGCTTCTCCAGGTTGGTGGGTGCACTTCCCCCCCCCAAATAATTATCTTAATTTTTTTTGTTGTTAATTTTTCTTTTTTTTTTTTTTTTGCCAAAAAAAAAAAAGCTGCTTGAAGTGACGTTTCAGCGCTGTGTTGAGCACTGTAATCCTGCCGGCGGGGGGGGGACTGGGACCTGCACGTTGGGTGCTGGAGTTTTACCCCCCAAAGAAAAAAAAAATAAAAATAAAAAAAAAAATCAGATTTCTGTCCCCGTCCCCATCCAGCGCGTGCGTTGGTGTGTGTAACCGAGAGCATCCCATCGGCTGTGTGCGTGCCTCCTGTCCCTGGTGACACCACTGTGGTACTAAATGTCATTCCAACCAATAAATTATGATGTCTGAGCCGTGGCCGTGTGGTGCTGGGGCTGGGGAGGGGGGGGGTGGGATGGTAAAACACCTGGAGACACGAAGGTGAGGGTGTGGGGAGAGCCCTGGGGGGACAGACGGACACGGGACACCCCCAGGACCGGCTGTGTGTACGTACCATGACAATATATTTCATGTAACCCCCACACACACCTGCTTATAATCTATAACATCGTGTGTATAATACTTATTTGTGTGCATGTGTGTATTATATAGCCTACATTGTACCTATTTTATATATACATAGATATAAATTTCATATTTTATCACTATGGATGCCCCCCACACACATACAAAAGAGATTATTTTTCTTGGGACTATAGAAATAAATTCTGTTGACTATTCAGACCCAACCATAAACTGTGCACAGCAGCTAAAAGCATAGTATGTAATACACTGTGTGTGCAGACACGAGCTGAATGTAGTTCATTGAGCACAGGTGTATACGTAGCCATCGTTAGACATAGACATTTAACTTACAAATATATAAGCTAGATGTACTTCATACACACATTTGTATAGGTATAGAGGCATTTTTTTTATATAATTGCAATTTTAGAAAATAATTATTTATTTATATATATATTAAAATAATTATATATATTTTATATACACATGTGCATAGGTGTAAAAAAATAATAATAAAAAATATATATACACACACACACACACACACACCCCTTTATATATAGTGGGGGGTGTGTGTGTGTATATATATATATATAGATATGTATGTGTATGTATGTATATGTGTGTATATATATATATATATATAAAGTATAAAGTACATAATTATACATATATCTAAATTGTAAATTTAAGAAAAATATATTGCATATAAACATATCTATAGCCACATGTGTATGCCTAACTATAGATAGGTAATTTATATCAGAAGTATTTATAAATATGTTTTACACCTGTACTGTCTCTCCCTCATACTTACTTAAAAGCCCAGGTGCACCAGAGGCCGAGAGAGACCGGGCTGGGCTCCTTGGCTGCATTTATAGCTGGCTATAAAGACTCTGTGTGTGTTTAATATAAACTACAGAGCATAAAATTATTTCATTATAAGTTATTATACACAAAAGGCTGTTTATATATGTGTGTATATATTTTAATATATATGTCTCACACACACAGTCTGTATACACGGCTGTAATTCCCAACTGGTATTTCATGTGCTGCAAATCAAAGCCACCCACTCCCACCCCAACACCCCGCTCACACTCTGCCTTTAACAACCTGCAGCTCCAGGGCCTGGGTGCCCCTCGCTCAAAGGGGGGTGTTGGGGGGAAGAAAAAACACCAAATAAAGTCCAATCTGCGCTCATCAAACTCACACGACATCTCACCGTCACCTTTCCTGGTATAAAGTGTTTATTTGAGACTTCACAATTAACACAAAGTCTTCCTTTCGATGCCTTTTCTTTTTCATACAGTCAACAGATTCGTGTTAACCCCTCCCTCCCCCATGCATGATTGCTGTTTATTAATTAATCTAAGCCTTTTTATTTTCACCGTGAAAAAATAAAGCGTTTCCCCCCCCCTTTCATCCGTGGGCTGTTACACCACCACCCGCTGGGCTGCGTTCCAGGAGGAGATGCAGAATGGCTCTTCCCTACCACTGCGCTTGAAGTTACGCCGTTATTTCTCCATTTACTCTTTTTTTTTTTTTTTAATTTTTACAGAAAGCGTTAAATGAATCAATCATCACCCAAGAAAAAAAAAAATAAATATATGGTAAAGAACGAGAAGTTCTGCAGTACCCCCCCTTCCCTTCCCAGGCAGCTGTGGGTCCAACGCACACGGTTGTGTTGGCTCTAACCCGGGGTGTGAGCTCCCACTCCGTCTGTCCCCGAGGAGTACAGCCACCAGCCTCAATTTTTATTTTATTTTTTTTATACCTAGGCCAGAGAGATCCAGAGGGAAGCCAATTACCTACGTCCCACTGATTGGCTTTTACTGGAGAGCGATTAAATCTTGTGCTTTTCGGGCGGCGAGGGCCGTACTCACGGCAGCGAAGGCCGGCTCAGGGACGCGCAGCTGGGATCCGGGCTCCTCGGGCGGGTACTTTTGGCACCAGCCCGGCAAAGGAGGGGACTCAAAGGACCCCTCTGCCTTCCCACGGCTTCCTCGGAGGCGGCAGAGGCGGAGGAGGCTTTCTTGTAAGGAGGATGGCATCGGGTAAGGCCGTGGGGTAGGAGCCCCACGATCCTGCTTTACGCAATCGCTGTGCAAAAGGGAATACTGCGTCAGAAACCGGAGAAGACCAGATTTTAATCAAAAAGTCAACAGCCGCTGTATCGGAAACCTGTTAACAACTGCTCCCATTGCTTCGTTTGGCTACTTTTTGTCTTTTTGTTGGTTTCTCTCTTTCTTTCTTTCTTTTTTTTTTTTTTTTTTTTACATAAATAATATAGACCAAACATTATAAACATTTCAGCAACCATTTCTAAAAGACCGGAGGAACCCTTTTAGGCGCCAAGAAACAACCGCAGGATTCAAATTCCAAAACTGTCTTTGGAGTCATCGAATCACCAGATTTACACGGCACCCGGAGACGACACCCCTCAGTCGAGCTCGATGGGACTGCTGTCTTCCTGCCCTTCCTCCGTGTCCTCATCCTCTCCAGTTCCCATCAGACTGTTTAAAAGATTTCCTAGAATAAAACACAGGGCAGTCAAAATTGCCAGTTTACACTGTCATCTCAAAAACGACTTTTAACTACTCTCCTACTGCCCTGACAGGGCACAGATTTCAATCATGAAAAAAACTATTTATTTGTTTATTTTTTTAGTATTCCCGTGCTGGTTTCCATTAAGAATTTATTGACTGGGGAAGCTGAATTTTGATACTTTTTATCCTCCAACAGTGCACTGGAAAAACTCCACTAAAAATCACATGCTTATGGGCTGTAGCTGCAGCACGAGAGGAAAGAAAAAAGCCCACCTCAATGAGGAAAGAGAGACCTGCAGCCAGGAAACTGCCAAAACCCAGCAACCGTTTGCATCGTGCTCTAAATGTTGGAGGCATTTATGCCTTCTCCCTGTTTTATTCAACGTAAAGATGCCTGAATTACTGAGAAGCTGTATCATATGGGATCTACGATGCTACTGTTTTTCACAAGCGTTGGGTATCCATGAATTCATGTTTGCAGGTAAAGCTCCAAGTCACTTTCCAAACAGAAAAGCTTTAGTTCTCAAGGAAAAACATTCCATTTTACAAAAGTAATCCCATTCAATTTGCCCACATTTTATTCAAGAGCCAGGAATTGAGGGCTGAATTTCTCTTATTGCCTTTTACTTCTCATAGAAGGGCAGTATTGATTTCAGAACTTCTACTTTGGGAACATTCATTTCATACCAGCACCGCTTAGATCTCTGCCAAAGTCTTGGCTTGGCTTAAGGAAAATCAGCTGCTCAAGTCTGAGGAAATGAAGCTTTAACACAAACAAGATTTTTCTTTACATTTGGAATTTATGTCAAAAATTAACCGCAAGAGTCATTTACATGCTTCTGCCCTTCCCAAAGATGGGAAGTCTACGAGCTTCACCAAATTAATTTCACATGAAACCAGATTATCTCACATTCTACAGTAGGGACAGCTGCTACAGGCTACGAAAAACCCGATATACGAGTTAGAAGAAACGATCTGTTTCCAGCACAGCCATTGTATATAAAATACCAGCACAAAGCTCACCTAGTAACCCTCCGTAGGACGATGTCTGCTTGGGTGGAACACCAAAGAAAAGCTGTCCTATTCTATCGAGGTACTGAAACAACACAAGGGGAAGAAAAACATCAGCAACTTCATTTACAGGTGGGAACAGCACCGGCAGCAGCCACACCGCTCCTGTGTGCAGTCACAGAACGGGAGACACTCGGCTATTATTAAACTGATTCTGTGGGTTAAATGCTGTCTGCAGCCAGGAGTAACTCACCTCATTATACATGGGGTCTCTTTTCAGTGAAGGTTGATACTGTTCACACAATACTGTAAATACTGTTAGTTTTCCTCTGGAAAGGAAACAACCAGAAATGTAATTTCAGTAACAATCGAAAAGGAAACTGAGAACAAGGGGAGAAAAATCAGACTGTACCCATCAACTGCCAACAACAGAAACCAGATGAAGTTTAGCAGCGGTTGGACAAAGGGCGGACCCTTTTCTATCGAAGGGTGTTTCTGTGTGTACGTCGTGAAAACAACCGATGCGCTGGTCTTGTTTTTTAAGCAGAGAAACCTGCAAAAGGAAACAGAACAGAACAAGATAAAAATAAAAGGCAGAGAAAAAGGGAAGCCAAACTCTACTTCATTTGTGCACAGAAACCATCTCGGGATTAAACTGATGGCAAAAACTACCTGGCAGAGCTCTTTGGCAAAGGTTTGGCCATCAGCTGAGGAAGGGGAAAATTGCTACTGAACTACACTGTGGAATAAGCAGGTTGGGAGGGAGAACTGACAGTAAATATTAATAGAATGAGTTTAACCCAGATTACGTACAGGATGGTTACTGAAAGACCATCAGTCTTTCAGTATCAAAATGTGGAATGACTGGCTACCATGTAATTCAGATGAAATGTGACATTGCATTTACTTTGTCCAGACTTACTCTGATAAGGTAAAAATCTAATTAAAGACCTCTCTCCTGCCCCCATCCACTCCCAGACACATCTCCTGGTACGTATGTGCCAGTGTCTGACAGCTCTGCACCATTAGCACCAGCTCAGAACAACCTGGCAGCAGATCACTGAGAAGTTTGTCCCACATGTCTAAAAGTGTCAGCACAAAGCTACCCATGAGCTGCCCAGCCGCGTGTCAGCAGCTGAAGGATCCATTTCCCAACCTTTGTTTGGGTCCAGTTAATTTAACTGGCAAACTCTGCAAGTCCCACAGGCCTAACAAGAGACTTTACCGGGACAAAAGCTGCCGGCGAGCCCCGGGAAGGCTGCCATGAGCTGTCTCCTTCTCGGTGGCCTCCAGTTCTACACCCTCACACGGGCAAGGGCATTGGGCCCTTCTGCCAGCAATTATTGCCATTAGAGTATAAACTGCAATGTAAGAGGATTTCGTGCAGTATCTGAGCTATAGGCCAGTGAAGGATGTGGCAGTATTGCTGTATAAATACTAAAAAAATAATCTCTTACTGATACCTTCTCTCCACGATTTCCCGCCCGCTCCTGAACAAAGCCCCATAAAATTGTTTAGCAGTCCTGCACGAAGGATTTTCTACCGCTCAAAGTCACTGCAGTCTGCATCAGCCGGCTCGGGAAAGCAGGACAGATCCGAGATGACAGCTCACTGCTGCCAGGAGAGACAGGCTTGCTCTCACCTCCTCCCTCTCCCCCAACACCTCCTCGCTCCCCAACTCCCCGCTGCACAGCCCTGTCTCCACCTCCTCCTCAGACTCCTCCACGAGCTGCTTTCCCTCCCCGAAGAAAGCCATCAGCTGATTAAACCCACTAAAATTGGCTTTGTCAACCTCAATTGCACATGAGCTCTGCAAAGGCACATCGGGGCTCGCGTTCCCACCTCCTACAAGATAAATGCCTGAAGTAAATGAAAGCCCCCGGCAGCTCTGCAGCCCCAGAAGGGTCGTGCTGCTGCTCCCAGCCCAGGGTGACCCGGGACAAACCGTGTCTCAGGACAACGAGCCGGAGAGCAAGTACCATGCTAAAGGTAAATATAGAGCCTGCTGAGATCCAGGTTGGTAAGGACATCAAGGTAAGCCCTAACTAGGCATAAAGTGGTGTTAACAAAGCTAAGAATTGTGCTTGCAGGGTCAAACAGATTACATTAATTCTTCAGGCAATTAACATGCTTTCAGGTTTTGACCTTAACCCGTTGTTTTTCTCTCTCTCCCAATCTGACCAACTCAACACACAGTTTTCGAGACCTTTTTTTTCCCCCATTGTTACCACACAGAGAAAGTTTCAGAAGCTCTCGCCCATTTCTTTTGAAAAGGACACGTGGTCAACCTAGAGTTGTCACGACTAAATTCAATTGGCCCCAAACACAGTGTCATCTCAGCAAAAGAGTTGAAAATCAAAGCCGAACACCTACTGTAGTACTGCCTGTGCTACAAACATGTCCACCTCACTGCGGTAGCCCCTGGCCGAGGAGTACTCCACTAGCATATTAGCACATCCTTCGCCATCTGTGGAGTGCAAGAAGTGATACCGAGATTCACTATAGTTTTGCTCTACAAAAGGAAAAAGAAAATGGCTTTTAAGAAATCGGTTCATCGTACCTGAACGTAAAAACAAATCTGTTAGGTTCTTACACTACAGCGGGTGAAAGGACAAGAGCTACACACACCGTATATAAGCAAGACAACACGCAAAAAAGAGAGTGAGCTTTTTCCTTTATAGGTTACACACAATTTATACAGCGAGATAATAAATATGTCAACCTAAATGCATTTGATTTAAATAGAATTAATTCAATACAACCACAAAACACAGCTACCACTGGGATAAACAGCTTGAGCTGCGGTGGTATTATTTGATCTAACTGCACGTTGGCACTCCGGGGACTGTCACCAGCGCTCAGGAGAAGAATCAAGAAGTTCCATATTAGACCACGTGCACCAAGAAGTCAAACAGCACCTTCCTTCTCAGTGCACAGAAAGAAGGCACTACTTATTTTTAGCTTAGCCCACTCTCGCTATCAAAATTAAAAATGCTCCCTTATGCTGGAGAGAACAGCGATTGTACAGGAAGAAAAGGTCTAAGAAATGACAACAACTTGTTAGAACTTAACTCGAAGCAAAGCATCGTGCAAAATCCCTGCAATGACAAATCAAACCTGCATAGCTGCTATTTTTTTTTTTTTGATTCAAAAGCTTTGCTTTAAAAATTTGAGCCTTTTCTGATGAAACTCTCAACAGCTACAGACTGAGAAAACATATGTATTTTGCTCTTGGAAAGAACGGCGAGCAGACAGCTGCAAAATGGGGATTGTTACTTGGAGGATGCAACTGTTTCTTATCCTAATGGTACCTCAGCTTCTCACTTAAATGCTCAGAAGAAAATCCCCCCTTTCTGGCTGGCAGCAGCCACAAGTTAATGTAAGTCCCAGGGGAACAGGCAGGGGATTGCCACAGCTGGAATGTTGACCATTGGGTCAGGATTGTCATGTGAAAACACAATCATCACTTTGCAGCTACTGAAAAATTTTAAATAAACAAACAATCATCTCGCACAGTTATTAAACCACAGGAGAGATGGCATTTATTCCAACTCTTCTCGTCCACCTTTGTTACGTTTTGAACATAAGACTTTAAAAATTGGCTATCATCCGCAATTAAAATAACTATTTAGTGCATTTTTGGTTTCTCTTACACCCTATTACAAGTGATAAAATCCCACAAAAGTCAAAGGCAGTGGCATTCATTCTGGAATAAACCTGCTGGTCAATCTCTCAAAAAATACCCAATTAGAGATTCACAGACTGTTTTGGGTGCTGGGCGATGGATTTCAATCTTTTTCAGGTTTATCCAGGATTTAGAACAAAAAAACCAACCACCCCAACAATAGAAGAGTTTTGTGCCCCAGCAACTTTCCTCCTGATGACTCAGTCAAACTCCCTCAACATCTAAAAGATCGGCCTCCCTTTTACAGAGAGCGTTACAGCAGTTGGGTTTTGCACTAATATAGAGTTACAGCCTCAGATTTTTTTTTGGTTAGTAACACGAAGCTTAAGTTACTGCAAAAATCAGGCAACAGCAGAACTCAATCAACCATTTCCATCTCGGCTTCCTTAGATTATTCCCAAAGTAGATCTCCTACAATATCATACTTTCACCATTTTCCAACAAAACGCAGAAAAGCCAGTTGATTTTTCTTACCTTTCCACAGGGTAATCGCTAGTAACTGATGTAGTTTTGGATGTCCAAGTTTTCCTGATCCCCCACTAGACCATTTTAGTGCTCTGGATACGAAAGCCACTCTTTCGGGAGAATTTGGATCCATTAAACTAAACAATTTAGCCAGGTTTTCTAGAAGCAATAAGATTCACAAATATTTAGCATTAACAGCGACAGGATGAACCGCTGCTTCTTGTGCATCTTTAAGCTACAACATTTAAGCTGAAGTGCTGTTGTTATTGGGAACTCATTATTCTCTAATAAAGCTTTCCCCCAGTCCGTTTTTACGCCACACGGGAGGGCAGACAGGAGGGATTTTGGGTTTCAAGACCATTGACAGTGGTCACAATGAAGCGAAAGCACATCTGAACACCACCAAACCCAGCCCAAAGGTCACCTCACCTAAAAGGTCATCAGCTACTTTTGCATCCGATTTCTCCAAAGACTCCAAAACCAGCATGGACAGATCCGCAGCGCTGTTTTGCTACAAAACAGACACACATGGATAGTGAGGAACGTATCAGTACAGAAAACAGCAACCAGAAGTTTGCCAGAGGCAGATTTAATACTTTTACCAACATCTACAGCACAGTGTCAAGTCTCAGCCTTCCCTTATAACATAATTATAGTAATTTGATGGCATCAGAAGAGAAGGCTCCAGGAAAGCAAACCAAATGTGGTTACAATTATTGTTTGGATGCTCAAACACTTCTGCTTTATGCTCCAGCTTGGCATAATCCTCCTTAGTGGAGAAAGACTCAACAAAGAGATAAAATAAAAGATTACAAAGCAATTATCCCAAATATTTACCACTGAGAATCCACCATTCATCACTCAGAATCTTGGAATAACAACTCCCCCCCCACCCCGAAACACACGACTTACCTGGTTATGGCTGAAGAACAGCAAAGCCCCTGAAAACATTAATTCTCTTGCTTCTGCATGTTTTCCTTGTGACATATACCTGAAAAGAACACCAAAGCCTTGATAAAAAATAGCACTAAGTTGTGTAAGCTTAAAGTTACTTACATTTAAAGGATTAAAGATCACTAAAATTTAAAACAAAGGCAATAAGGGATATATTTTTAAATCAGGTTAGTTCCAATAATGATGTAACTTTAACTTCAAGCTACAATTTTTCTGCTCCAGACTTGATGGAATACAAGCAGAGAGTACAAAAAATGAAAATCTAGAGCTTCAAGCCTGATTTGGGCTGAAACAAAGAAAAGTAAGCGATCCCAGGAGTTCACCTGAGACACCGACGCACTGAGCTGCACCGCGCAGACTGTCACATCAGAGCCTTTCCCAAAACCAAAGCCATCACAGTGACAGCTTTTGGGACACAGCCTGGGCAGCTCGCACACCCTGGTGTCTCCAGCCCTCTCCTCACTGATGGCTCCTTTCCCTGGTTTAAGTCTCTCTGGTCACTACTGCCCTCTGCCAGGGGACATCAGCCACAGGGTAGTCCTCTGCTGAGCCAGAGTAGCTGGGCTGTGCTGGGACAAGAGAGGCCAGCAAGATTTACCATGCACCACTTCACAGTCACCAATTCACAACAGGAACAAGTCTGGCCTCACAGATGGAACGCTTCCAAACACACCTGCCGCAGCCTCCACCTGCTCCATTTAAGAGCTAACCAAGAAATGAAGAATAAAAGGATTTGTTCCCAATAGTTCCCTCAAGAGCAGGAGCCTCTTACCACGGTGCTGTGACTGCAGCCTCCCGCACTGTCGGAAACTAAGGGTCTTGGATAGTCACTTCTCTACATTATAAACACGTTTCCTACACGAGCAGTTACGGTGCGGCAGCAATTAGAGTTTCCAAGTTCTATTTCTCTTAATGGCTTCTCAAAAAGCATTTTCTGAGTAGTTCAAGCTAATATCAAGAAGAGAAGATGCCAGTTCTCCCACAATATTCGTTTTGTCCCCTGTGACACCTGTCCATGCCCTGCCCCTGGTCCCTTCCTCTGCTCCCGCAGTGGCCAGAGGCCCCCACAGTGTCCCCACGGCAAACAGCGAGGGGCCGGTGGCTCCGGGAGCAGTGGGACAGTGTGGGCAAGGAGGGGTCACACCAACCCAAGGGACAACGAGCAACGGTGGATCCCAAAAGCTCCTGTGCTGCGGGTGAGAATCCCATCACACGTGGCAGTCCCAGGACAGGTCCTACTGGTAAAATCAGCTCAGACAACAAAGGGAGGAGACGGTCCCGCCATCCTGCTCATCCCCTGCCCGAAACCACGAGGTCTTTCATCCAAACCAGCACAACTGCAATAATGGATGGCACCGGAGGGGGTTGGAACAAGCAGCCCCAACAACTGAGATTTGCCATCACCCCAGTAAATGCCCCGCACGTCAGTCAAAAGGATCAGCAGCTCCTCGCATCCAGCTTTGCTCCTGGGCATTCCACTCCGGATCTCAGCGTGGATATACAATTCTACTTCCAGTACATTCCCAACACTACGTGGGAGCTCCTAATCTGGGAATTATCACTGCAGATACCAAAAGATGCTGAAAACAGCTTTACAATATCAAATGCATTTAAAAGAGTTGGGATGCTTTCTTAACAAGGACTTTTAAAGTTTTTTAATATAAATAAATATTCATTACATTGATCTAAGTGGCATTTAGAACTAGAGAAATGTGGGAAATCTGGGAACAGATTAGTCATACCAGGAAAAGTACTGACAAGCATCAGGAAAGCGGATGCCAGCGTAAGTACAACGGGGAATGTTGGAAGCTGGACTCTGTCACCAGCTCAGGAACAGAGCTCAGCCCGGAGAGCACTGCCCAGCACCAGCATTCCCGGCCGGAGGAGCCCGGGACTCGCTGCTCGGGGTCAGGCAGGAGCAGCAGTTTCCCACCTGCTCCCCGGATCCCAGGGAGGGATAAGGAGTCTGCAGGAGGAGGCTTATGATAATCCTTCCTTCTCCTCTGCTTCCCCTCCTCCACGCTCACACACGCCTCGGTTCATGATTCTGAAGCTCTGAGTCAGGATTTCAACTTTAACACACAACTCGTGCCGGAACAGAGGAATGTTTTACAGGCCGCTGTTGTTTACGACAGGCAGGCACTGGCTACCCCAATTATAATTCCGCAGCTGAGATCATCTCACTCCGGGCTGGTGTGTTGCTGGAAAACTGCTGACATCTAACACATCCAACATACATTTTACAGAGGGCAGGCAAGACTTTCCAGGACTCTTTTTTGGCTTCTTCTTTGATTTTTCCAAACCTCATTACGTTTTCTGCCTAGAAGGAAACCCTCGTCCTTGCTATGCAAATGTCACCTTTGCATTTAATTGAGCGCCTCTTTTCCCTTGCATTTAAAATGGAAAAGGCAGGATCTTTGATTCCAAATTAATTCAGGGAGGCTTAGGCAAAGTATGGGAGTTAATACATTGAGGAGACTGGATGAGAAGAGACGTGCTGAGCCAAGCCACCTCCCGCCACTGCCACCACCACATCACATAATCCTCACGATAAAATAGGCCATGCTTTATCTTACATTTACATTTATTCTCAAATACAATTTAAGTCTAAAGGTCTAGACGCTGCCCTCGCTGATCCCATCAGAGGCTACCGCAGAACACAACTGCTTTAATTTACCAGTGCTCGGCACTAACAGCACAGAGCAGGATGTCTCACGCACGCTGGCAGCAGATGTAGGGCCGGGCACCAAGGCCCCTCTTCCCCACATGCCTGGCCACTGTTCTCCTGTAGATGCCCACAGACCCCCTCCCATTCCCCTTCTGGGGACAGATGACACATAAATGAGGGACCAACAAAGGAAGCCCTGGAAGAAATACCTTATTCTGTGCCCCTGCAAGCAGGGGTCTGCACAGAGCCATAGAACTGTCTACATGAGAAGGGACCTTTCAGATCATCGGGTCTAACCATCACCTAACACTGCCAAACCCACCACTACCCTATGCCCCTCAGCGCCACACCTGCCTGGCTTTTAAATACCTCCAGGGTTGGTACATTTTAAATTTTGATGAGAGAAAGGGTGAGCACTGCAGTGGATGTGAAAACTAATCTAAGGGAGTTTTTCAATAAAAATAAGGTTTCTTATGACATAACAGGCAGTAGCAATATTTCTGAATAAATGTCCAGGCCTGCTCCACTGAGCCATTGCCACGCACACAAATATTACACGGACTAGAATCTATTCCTACAAAACTCCCCTGTGCAGGCGACTCCTGCCCTCCCGGCAGCTGCCCCTTCCTCAGCGCGGTCCCAGAGTGACCTCCGTGCAGCCGGGCGGCCCCGTTCTCTGGCTGAGCATCAACCCGGGGCCTTCCAACCCCGAAAGGGCTTTTACCCCGCCCCGGCAGCCAGGCTGGCCCTTAACACGAGCGGAGGCCGTTTGGGGGTCACCGGAGCCGGGAGAGGCGGCGAGCCGCGCCCCGAGCCCCAAGGGACGGTCGGGGGATGGTGGCCCGCGGCCGCCCCGCCTGGCGGGGGGCTCACTCGGGCCGCCAGAGCCGTTTGGGGAGAGGGGACGGCATTCAGTTCTCTCCGCGATGGCGACACGTGTGACGCAAGGCGGCCTCCGCGCGTCACGGGCCGGTGCCCTCCCGGGCCGGGCCCCCTCCCTCACCGGGGCCTGCCCGGGGTTCACCTTCAAACCCCGTGGAGCGGCGGCTCCCCGCGCCGCCCCCCAGCCCTCCCGCACAACCGCCGCACCCCTCCGGCACCGACCGGGCCGGGGGGAAGCAGGGGAGGAGCGGGAACACCCCGCGGGCCGCCCGCTGCCCCCAGGCCGGGCCCGGGGCCCAGCTCAGGCCGGCGCCGCTCGCCCTACCCTCGGCGGCACGTACCGCCCCACCCCGCCCCCCCGCGGGCCAATGAGAGAGCGGGAGGCGGAGATGGGCAGTGGCGGCGGCCAATGGGGAGCGGGGCGTGCGCGCGGCGGCGGGGCGGGCTGCGTGGGAAGGCTCTGGAAGGCCCGTGCGGGGGAGGGGCAGGGCGGGCCGGGCCGGGCCCTACCTGAAGAATAGCGTCCGGTACATCTGGTGCGCCTCGTAGTAGTCGCCCTTCTCGACGCTGGCCCGCAGCTTGCCCTCTACGCGCTGCACGCCGCCGCGGTTCCTGCCGCCGCCTTTCGCGGCTTCCTGCTCCGCCGCCATGATCGCCGCCGCCATCAGCGCGGAGGAGGGAGAGGACGGGGCGGTAAGGGGGCGGAGTGCGCAGGCGCAGGCAGCCCCGCGGCGGCCGCGCGCCCGGCTTCCGCCCGCTGCGACGGCGGCCGGCCAGGGACAGGCGGCGCGGCCGCGCGCGGCGTCACGTGGCCTGGGGAGGGGTGGGGGGACCCGCCTTCCTCCCCTAGGGAGAGGGCGGGAACGGGAGTAATTAACCCAGCGCCTGCGTCAGAGCCGGGCTGTGAGGGCCGAGGGGCAGTGGAGGGGAAGCGGAGTGAGGAAGAGGAAGGGTTGGGGACATGAAGGAAAGGGGAACGGAGGCCGGCTGGGGCTTGGGGACATAGGAACGGTGAGGAAATAGGGTTAAAAAAAAAAAACCAAAAACAACTCCCCCAAAAACCCACACCAGGGCCTGTTGAAATTGCTGAGAAGCATCGAACAACTGGAATTTCTGGGGTTTTTCCTTCAAAAACACCGCTGTGCACCAAGTGGCACAAGACATGGTGGCACAGAATGGCACCGAGCCACCCCACCCCCCCCCCCAGCGTGGCCACAAGCCCACGGCCAGCACAGGCCCCCGGCATCCCCTCAGGGACAGGGCAGAGCCCATGGGGACACCCATCCTAACCCCCCCCAGGGGCATTCAGCTCAACCTCTCTGCTCTGTTATTTAAGCAGGTGGTCAAATAAAAAAAAAAATACAGAAAAAGAAGCTTTTATTTCTCATTTCAAATATTACATGCACTTTCAAAAATTAAAACTCTTTATTTAAACATCTCAATAGCATCTTGTCAGTTTGGAGGCAGCAAAGAATAACAGACATCTTGAAAAGCATTTACAAAAATACATTGCACAAAGTCCTATCTTGCTTTTTTTTTAAAAATAAGTTAGTGTTATTCAAAATATTCCCACCCCAGCTACCTAATTTCAATTTATACAGGATAACTCTAATTTTAAATATGTAACCTATAGTATGAAAACACCTGTACATATGTAATTAGCTCCTCCGCGTAGGCCATAGGGTCTGTCTCTGTCAAGTGAAAAAAGTTCTTCACATGGAGACTTTTGTTTCATTTTAAACATTCGAGGACTGTTGTGCAACATACGTAACTATTGAGAAACCAGTCAGCAGTCCCATGTGGTAACAGTTCACCTGTTATAAAATGCATTAGAACAGCAAAGATAAAAATTCTGTAGACAAGTACATTTCAGGAATTTTTTTAAAAAAAAAAAAAAAAGAGGATGGTGGAAGCAGCAATCCCCAGGGGACAACGGGCACTTTCCTCTGGCTCTGGGTGGACACTTTTGGGGAACAGCCGGGTGCTCCGATGGCCTCTCTCCCACCAGGATGATCCCGAGAAGGGCCATGTTCTTCCCACACCACCGCGGTGTTCTCACAGTACAGCATTTACTGAGGGTAACAACCAACCAGCCTAAAGAATTCTTGTCCCAAAAAGATCACTTTTGACAAATTAAGATTAGCCTAGAGCAATTAAACAATGTTTACAAAGCAATTTAACAGGCCTATTGGCTCCCATCGGGGTAGTACATGAAGGTCAAATTGGAATTAACACTGAAAAACAAGCTGGCTGAGTTGCTACAGTAAAAACCCTTAAAATAACTTAAAAGTTATCCCTGACTTTTACAGCAACTCATGGCCACAAGTTACAGTAAAGCATTCTCAGTCGCTGGTGTTTAAACTAGTTTTGGTTGTGTTAACTTTCCCTGACAGTAGTATTTATTATAATCAACAGGTATCAAAGAAGCCCTTTGGGATTCACCAAAAAGGTCAAAACCAAGGGTCAACTGAAGGACACCCTCAGCCACAGTCAGCATTTAAGATGTACCACAGGTTTTGGCTTATGGTGCCCAGCTATTGTAGTATGCAGTTAAGTTCTGGATTTAAAAAACAACAGATTCCTAGTTGCAGAAAGTGTGGTTTATTCTTTAAAAAAAAAAAAAAAGAAAAACCCCAACCCAACCACCCCTATACATTCATTTGTAATAAAAGAGGTGTCACCTGTTTGCCAGCGGGGCTCTATGACCACAGTAGCTCGCATGCATTGTTTCTCTCAGCATGGACACCAAATAAAGCTAACGGGCAGTTACAAACTGAGCATCAGAGCAAATCAAAGTTATGTTTTTTTTTATACAGTTCTGCTGACAGTCTTCCGCCTTTATCAGAGGATCAATAGTTGTGCAGTATGTATCTCGCATCCTCGTCCTTTAAAGATTCCAGTGTTCTAGGTATATACAAATCCAGAACAAAATGTACAACAAGAAAAGCAACCCAGGCTGTAGTGTGGGAGATCACTCGGCGGGTTCCCCGTGCACTCTGAACCGATAAAGGCAGGTA
Source organism: Gallinago undulata (assembly GCA_026546715.1). Lineage (NCBI taxonomy): Eukaryota > Metazoa > Chordata > Aves > Charadriiformes > Scolopacidae > Gallinago > Gallinago undulata. The sequence continues at coordinate 1,665,509 of JAOTQQ010000071.1, read as the reverse complement.
TACACTGCGTGGCCCCAGTTGGAAAGAATTCTCAGCTCCACTATTTGGAATGCTGTTTCACTTTTCTGCTGGGGAGGGAAAAAGCAAACACACAAACCAGAGTCAGGTTTCTGGTATCAACAGGTCACACTCAAGTTGCCACCTTGGATTCCTGCACCTACCACTGTCATTAACAACCACCACAGGCCCTGAGCTTTCCTCCTCCCTAATTTATTTACATCACATCCATTTCGACCATAGGTTTTGAGGCAGGTAGGTAGACAGTTTCTACCTCAGTTACTAAAGGACCCTGACAGAGAACTAGGCCTTTTCCCTCCACTACCACAGGAAATACAAGTATCTTTCTCCTGCCACTTTAAAATCTTGCCATCCAGACTTACCATCACTGGAAACATCTGCAGTGGTTCTCCTTCCTGATCATAGACATACTGTCCTAGAAGCTTGCCTTCTTCTTGATATTCATCATCTAGACCCTGTAGGATAAAAAGTTTTGCTTCAGTCAAATTTGAAGTCAAAGCAAAGCCAGCAGCAAGCTGCATAACCTGAGTGTCAGAGAGCACTCAGGAGTTTATCAAACCAGGATTAGAATGTTTCCTGTGTAATTTAATACTCCTTCAGGCAGGCTCTGTATTTGAGTTCCCTGCCCTGCAAATAGCTGCTCTGTGTTTGTAAGTTTCATGGTCAAAGCCCCCTCATCTCATGGCAAAGCCACTATCTCAGTGTGGGATATCAACTGCTCAGGACAAACAAGGAGGAGAAAACAAAGTTATAAATAAGACAGGAATTGAGATTCAGATGCTGGCAGATGCCTGCTTACACATTTAAAACAACTAAACACAGTTCTCAGCTACCACAACTATACTCTGACATAGCCTGTGGTCATCTGTTCTGCAGCCATGCCTATGCAACTACTGCTAGTTAAAAATCAATTTAAAAAAAGAGATTTAAGGCACATCATAGATAAGGCAAAGAGCCAGAATCTGTGCATGAAGCAAGAGAAAAGAAACAACTCCCAAAATTAGTTGCAACACTTATTCCTAATCTCAAAGCTCATTAAAAAATATAAGCAATTTTAAGAGCAACAACAAAGTTTCTCATCTTACCTGTCCTCCCTTAAGTCATTCTTTTTCAAGGTATTTAATACAAATATCCTTTATGCATATTTATGCAACTTAAGTTGAGACAGACTTACATAGACTGCAAAGTTCCTCGGAGCACTGGTGATGTTTCCTGCTGGTGAAAGTGCTTTTGGTACGTGCTCCATGGTAAAGGCAGTTGGGTAGATCTTCATTGACAGTCGAATCACAAGGTACCCCTGCGATCCCTTGAACGCCCAGCAGTTCCCAGGGTACATGTCCGGCTACGCGGGAGGAAGTGGGAGAGGACAGGATGAGACACAACAACAAAAACCACAAGCTTTTTGCAATGATTTTTTTCCATAATAAAAAGCTGTAATGAATTCTGAATTATTAGACAGTCTTAAACCACAACAACTAAGCACCACCCAACCACCCACTCACTACCCCCGTATGGCAGGGAGGAGAGAGAGAAAAAAGGAGGAGGAAAAAACCCTTCATGGGTCAAGATGAAAGCAGTTTAATAAGTGAAGCAGGACAACAGTAAATGGCAGAATATAGTCTATTTGGTGTAATTCTTCATGAGTGCCCCCCCCAGTATATTACAGACAGAAATACCCAGCATCCAAAAAGCTCAACAGAAAATAATATTGTTGAATTTGTTTACTCGGCCTTTAATTACCTGTATCACCACTCTGGGAGACTGCGAGAAGTACCACAGGGGAACTCCAAAGAGGCTAATTAATGCTGTTTTGGTCTCATGGGTTTCAGAACAGCGAGTACTCAGAATGCTGCCACCTCGAAAAAGATACATCAGATTAACAGAAATAATTCCTCACTTCTTCCTGAAGACTTTTAAGGCAGAGATTTGTAAAAAGCCTAATGAATATACCAGTTGTTTTTCTGAGAAAAAAAACTACTACAGGTATTGTTAAAGTCTAATAATTTTCTGGGGACATAATGCTGCTATCAAGTACAATGTTATGTTAAGAACATGTTAAAGATTTTCCATTAAAAGGGCTGAAAATACACATTTTTCCCTAGTGAGTTCAGTGGTGTGTACACCTGCCACTATTACCCAGAAGAACCATTCTCCCCGTCCACACACCTGGGCTGAGATGTATACACACATATATACAACCTGGGAAACAGGCATTTTGGATTTGCAGCAGTCTGATCATCAGACAGCACACAAGGATGCTCTACTAACCTATAGTCCTCACTTTAACATTTTTAGTAACTATTATTAATAACATGAATAGTAAAACCAGTGTTTCCTCTACTATTTACCTCCCGATTCCAGGGCAAAATCCACCAAACCGATCTTGTCTTGAGAGTAGAGTTTCAGTGCATTGTTCACAATGATCTGTACTTGCTGCAGATGTACACATAGAAGAAAACCAAAAGAGAAATATTTAAATAGTATCAAGTGATAAATCAATTGATATAAACACACACCTCTGAAGTTGGAAGCATCTTTTTGGAGACACTGCCTTCCCTCACAAGTCTTTGAAAGCCTCTGTCAAGACAAAGGCCAGTTTAATGGCTTCTTTCTTCAGTATTCGTACTGCATCTTGGCTGACTTTTTTTCCCCAGAAGTTGCATGCCTTCCCATCTCCTTCCCAGCTCCCTGAGCCACTTCTCTCTGCTACACCTATTTCATGGGAATTCTTCCACTTTCAAGGTAACATACTTTGAAAAACCACAAACATTCAAACAAGAGGCAACAAGCAATGCCGTAAGAATACACTCAAAGGATTTTCTGTAGTTCTCCCCATTTCAATTAATGCTCCTGATATCTCTTAAAATCATTAACATTTATGGCAGCAGTTGTGCTCCACAAAATGCCTATGGAAGAACTCTTTACCATTTTAGTTGAACTTTTGAGAAGGTAACTCACCGCTTCTGTGATTCCAGAAATCCCTGCATTAGTCACAGCATTTGTTACTACTTCAGATGTTACTTTTTGGTTTGTAACAGACATATGGAGAGTGATATTTTTGAGGATCTGCAACTCCAGATCCCGCAGCACAGTCTGCAGATCGTTTTTGCTCACAAAATTGGATGTAAGCCACTGGAGAAGTGATTCAGGAAAGTCTTCTTGTTGATCTCCAAAAAGCATTAGCTTGACAGATTCTTTGACCTGGGCACCTACCTATAGTAGAAGCCATTAAGAATTATTAGTCTTTATATATAGTATTACTATTATAATTCCTTACTGGTTTATAACAGACTTATTGCTCAATCAGGGTATGCTTTGATTCCACACACAATAGCTACATCATACTCGAGTGTTATCACAAGATGGTATTTTAGTCAAAGTTGATAATCCTGTATCAATACTTATGGTTGTATTTTGTTGGCTACAAACCAGCCAGATCTTAAAAAGGCTTCAAAAGAATTTAAGCATTTTTTTAAAGCAGCTCTCAGATAACAAACCTAACTTGCTTTTACATGAGTTTCTTTTCCACATCTCCACGTGTTAGCAAAATACATCAGTAAGAAGAGCTGAGTACTGTATGCAGAGCTGAGATTGCATCACACATTAAAGGCAAAGCCCTGTCACTGTGGAAAACAAGCCATTAACCGTGGTGTAGTGAAGCATTACACACTTACAGAAAAATTCACAGCAGCACTACATATAACACAACCATTCTTTAAGATTAATACTCTCCCTGATGTTCCTTATTGCACTGCACTTCAGGAGACTTAGTGAACAAACTCAAGTAGTACTAAGCTTTACTGGAGCAGTTACAGAAGTTGCAGAACCTACTTTTTCATGAATGACATCCATTTTCTCACAACTCGTCCTCACACTCTCCCCAGACAACAGCTCCGACTTCAGCTGTGACAGCTCCACTTCTAGCTTTTTAACTTTGGACAAGAGTTGACTATGGTCATCATCGTCCCTGACAAAAACAAGGAACCAGTAATTAGGAAAGAGTACTTTAAACCATTTCATCAAATTCCAAAGGTGAGAGAACATAATTGTCCAATACAATTTCTGAGGTCAGTTATTTACCACAACAGACACCATAAGCTTGCAGTTCCTTGAAGATGTCATTTAAAGTATACTTGGAATTAATATATTCAAAGCAAAGTATTTTGAAGCTGTGGACAAATCCAGCCTCAATGACTTTCAAACATCACCAGCCTGACAAGTTAATAACTCAGATCTGTATAGATTTGGGGGAATTTAAAGTTTCTGGCAAACCAGTCAAGCTTTATTTACATGAGTTTGCCACTTGTTAGAACAAGTTTCAAGTCACCTAACTTAAACCAGAGTAACTTTAGAGGCAGGTGCCAAAATAAGCAGGTCATGTACAACTGGTATAGATCAGTGTTCAGTATGTGCTATGGAGAAAAGGTGCCAGCCATCATTCTAAAGCCATTTTATATTTAAATCTAACTTAAATGACAATTCAGCAAAAAAGTGTTTCTTTTCCTCTTCTCAATGGGGAAGCTCAGTAGAGTGCTGCAGTTTCCCTCAGTATTACCCAGTATATGAGAGGAAAGTAACACAGCTGGCAAACCAGAACTAGAGACGAAGGTTGGAATCGATACATTTCAGGAATTTAAATATAAAGCCTATCAAAAGCAGTTACTGTTTACTTCACTGACCAATTTGAGGAACAGTTCTAATGCATTTATAAGTGGATGAGAAGTCACTCATTCTCCTTCAGTAAACGAACAGATTTCTCTAGTAAGAAATGCAGCTCACACACTGAAGTGGTCCCTGTGCTGGTGCTCAGCAGCTCAGGTAAAGACAGAAGAACCCATGTTGACAGTATAAACTTCTACGGTCAATTAACTGACAGAAAGGAAAGGATTGTTGTATTTCAAAGAACACGTGCATCACTATCAGTTAGCATCAGGATTGAAAAAGCAAAGTATGTTTGAAAAGTGTTTATACCTCACTGTCTTTGCTTTGGTTACATCAAGCTCCTTCTGGATGTCCTAAAAGATACAAAAGTTTGTTTTAATGTATACAAAGAAAAAGAAGCAACAGAAAGAAGATAAAGATAAGTGAAAGTGACAGATTTAAGCACCCCCTACACAGGGCTGTGCCCCACATTTCCATTTGTGCCTCTGTACAATAAGATTCTATTCCAAGTAGAACCTGCCTCACTGGTCAAGTGAATAATTTTTAATCTTTGGACTGAAACCCTCTCCAAGAAAGGGGAACAAGAACACAAACAAGTTTAGCTATTACAGATCTTGAAGTCTCAACAGTAAAACAAATTGGGGTTTGGGGTAGCCAACAAAGAAAAAGAGTGTTTTCTCAAGGGGTTACAGCAAAACTAACTTTCTATACCTTGGATTCAGCAGACAGTTTTGCAAGAAGGTCTTCCAGCGTCAGAATGCGGGACTCATGTTCTTGATGTAAAGCCAGGAAGTCAGTCTTAAAAAACAGGGAAGAAAAAGGTGGTATGTTTTATTTTGTAGTACAAATAGCATGATTAAGATTTTCTACAAAGCATAATTTTGATTTAATTCTGTGAGTGCTTAGGTGACCTATCCTGCAGAGAGTGAGAGAAGTTACAGAATCTGTGCTAAATATAAACATCTGATTCAGCAGAAGTAGGGATTATGCGCAGGGAAGTTTAGCACAAAGCCCCTTCTTTGTCACTAGCCCTTCCTATACTCTTCATTCCCTGTAAATCCAGATGCTTTTCAGCAATGCAAGGTTCTACTTTAGGCCACCTATCTGGAATTAATTCTGTCAGCAATAACAAAGAAGAAACATATGCCAGTAGCTACTCCCTGGCATTTACTATCTGTCAGTTAATGCTGTAACAGAAAAAGAATCCTAAAAGTCAAATCACTGATAATTCGCATTATCAGAACACTTTGATCAGTATCAGAAAGCATTAATAACTATCTTACCTTTTCCTCCAGATTCATATCTTTAAGATGTTGACTCATCACATTCTGTATTAGCTTCAAAGTTTCACTTTTGTCGCTCATCTGGGCAACCTGATCTTGAAGACTATGGAGCAGCAGCATCACTTCGCTGTATTTTTCATCATGGTGGTGGCATCTGTCAGACACGAAGGCCATTTGCTTTTCCAGCTCACTTATGCGACCAGAATCAAAGATACTGATGGTATCCTAAGGTATAAAGGTGATTTTTATATATTAAAAAAAGACATTTATTTACTTTACTCTCACATATCAAGTAGCTATTGCAAAAATATTGAAGACATGGGAGTTAGCAAGTCTTAAGAGATATGAAAGTTCTTCCCCGGACTGCTGGCCCGTACCTTTGGGGGTTGCACAGGGTGAAAGGAATCAGGCTGCGGTTCAGGAACACGAACAGCATCATCTATTCTCTGTATTCTATCAATTCTTGTCCGGTTCAATGAAGGTAATAATGAAAGGAAGCCATCAAACCCCCAGAACCATATACCTGCATCAGAAAAAAAAAGCAAAAAGGGTGTTCAAGAGAATTCTCCCTTATGACTGCTTATGTCTACAAATCATCTTTGTTGTTAAGGACAGAAGCTGCCTTGAGTTGGCAAGGTAGATGTCACTCAGTGAATACTACTCCAGTCTAAATAACCATTTTAAAGCTGGCTCCTGATGGTTTTTAAGTCAAACACTGAAGAATACTCAGGAGCATCCATCAGTACCACTGAGGCAGTTGTAAGGCATTCAACCTGCACTTATATATCATGATATAGCTTTAATCTCACACTACAGCTTCCCTGGAACCAAGATCTCATTTACTGATTAAGACAGGCTTTGCTCACTGAAGGCAGATGTAAATACTGCTTTTGCTATCTCAATGGAAAGTATCTTGCCTTATACCCTACTTAGTACATTGCAAAACATCTAACAAAAGTTGGAGGAAACTTAGGCTTCCATGGAAACAATGTAGCATTTCACAAAGATCACACTTATTTTCGCAATATCTTAGTGAGAAATAGCAGCGTTTTCTACACAGGGTAACTTATTAATATTTTAAACTGACTTTGTTTATTTCAAATTAGACAACTGACCCGGAATATTGTCAACTAACCAAGCTGAAGAACAGTATTATAAATAACTGAAGTGTGGTCTAGAGCAAAAGAAAGACTTAGGGTGAGTTGATAAAAGAAGTACGCTTTTATGAAGATTGACAACAATCAAAGCAATCAGTTCACAGCCTGCTCTTTATGAGCTTATTGCTGGTCCTATGAAGGGAGATAAATAAAAAAAAACTCCTGTGCATTTTTTACTCACCCACTCTCTCTGTCCAAAGAGCTCTACAAAATTAAATCAAGGCTGTTCCTTTCAAGGTAAGGGGAAAGCTCACCCGACTTGTCAGTACTTTGAAAGTTTGAATTACTGCCCTGTTCACAAACAAATTTACTCTTTTCTGTTTCTGCATCTTCTTCAACTACAAACACTGTTTTGGAACGTCAGTAGTAAGCACACACCAATTTGTATTATAACAAAATGATTCACATACCTAGTAAAAATAGGAGTGGGATAAGAAACGGTAATAGCTTGTAGATCTTTGGCAGGCATCTAGAGAAAGAGAAAGTTTACAAGAAACAATACATTTACCATATTTTATTGTTTTATATTATACAACTAGGTAAATAATTTGCTTACAAAACATTTTTTTCAAAGTGTACACACCTTCTGAGAAGAAACACCTTAAGCAAAGACATCAGAGTAACAAGTTGGTACCACCCAGATCTAAGCAACCTGAACATCCCAGAAGCTGCCCTCCCTAGAAGACAAAAAGTGTAGTGTGAGATGTCATTACTGCAGCACGCGCTTAACGAGACCAAGCAGAGGGACATGCAGCTGTGGTCAAGAATACTTTGCACAGCAGAGAAATGCACGAGTACAGGCAACATGCAGCTTATTAACATCTAGACATCACAAGTCTGACAGCATTATAATGTCAGCTACTCAACAGAAACAATAGTCATGCAAAAAGATTAAACACTTATTTGTTACAACAATACTATCTTGCTGGAAATTCAGTATTAACGCTTGAATCCACACAATCATGCATTGAAGACCTCGATATGCTTCAGCATCTGTTTTTGCCAAGAGGAATACCATGGTAAGAAGCAACTACTCAACCAAACACACCCCACTGCTCTTGACACCCCATATTCTGAGCTGGTCACACACTCATTCGCTCATTAAATAGCCTGGTTAGTCTCCCATTACACCTGCGAACAGAAACATACCCTCTCACGAAAAGCATTTCGGTCAATGAAGAAAGTAAAGTAGCACATGCATTTCAGATACAACAGCTACAGCGTAAGCACAGTGGGATTAGTGTAAAACACACACTGAAGGTTCCTGGTTTGTCAGGCAACACACACACACGGGTGAGGATAGTAACCTGGAGAAAGAATGGCCAGCCAAAGTAGAGACACCACCTTCTGAGACACCAGCCATCCCGTGGCTCCCACCGTTTGCAACACGTGAAGCATAAAGTAACCTAGATCATAACAAATTAACTATGTGGTAACGTATATAAGTGAGCTTTATTTCTTTGGCAGTATATGCAGTAAAGCAGACCCAATTCTCGGCCCGTTAACACATTCTGCATAGTTTTAAACTATCCCTTTCAGTAATCTACAAACTTGGTGTTTCACTATTTAAAATAGCAAGCTACTAAAAAATACAAGGCCAAGTAAAACCAAGACAATTTAGAAAGAGTTCTCCCATATAAACATAATGATCAACAGCATCTGTGCAGTTAGTATCATTTTTCCCAAATCAACAAAAAGTTTACATTTGGTAGCGTGTTGATCTAACGAAGCCATGCTAAGTATAAGAGAACAGCAAAGGAAGTATTACCATAAAAACAAGTTTTAAGCACACTGCTACTTTAAAAGCATTGAGCACCTTATCTAGCTTCATGTGTGGAAGAGGGAACAATTAAAAATCTTAAATCCTAGCCAAAGAATTACATAATGATATCTAAGAAATACTGATAAATAATAGAAAATATTCCCTACAAAAAGTTACAGGCAGTAAATTGTCATTAAGTTCAATGTTCCCAAGGATCTCCAGTATGGCAGGTTTGAGTCTCTTAAAAAACAAAAAACAAACAACAACCACATAAAAAAACAACACACTAAAACCAAAATGCTGTAACTTAAAGCCCACTGAAGCCAACATAATTACTATGGACCAGACTAGGACTTTTCATTCTACAGAAACTACGTAGTACACATTTAGAAAATAAACCTACAGTTTTAGATTAGCAGGCGTGGCTGGGTTAATCTGAGGGATTCTAGATATACCAACCCAATATTTTGCAAAGCATTTAGGTGACTGAAATGTCTCAAATCATTTTCCTTTGCTGAATAAAGAGCACTCAACAGATTCTTGATGCCTCTGCCATTCAAGCTAGGGAATGCTCATCTCACAGGGAGGATTCTATCCCTATATAAGATTCCTGTAAAAATTGACTATCACTAGAACAAAAATAAAATATTAAAACCCCTTTATTCGAATAATCTGCATACTATTATCTCATACCAGAGCTTTTCAACAAATTAACAGTCTGACTAATTCTTGCTAAGGGACAAGGTGTTTGCATTACTAGGTAAGCATTCTGCCAAGCTTGTACAAAAGTCAGTATCAGAGCAAGAAGTCAAACAGGAAAGGCATTAAGTAAATTAATTTTCCAGACACTTTACACTTTTTAATCTACTTTGATAGAAGAAAGTTAAAAAAACAACACAAAACAGTATGAGTATGAATGATGAACATTGTGAAATTGCAATGCAAATAAAAGCAAAAGAAAAAAAGGTCCAAGTCAACCTGCATAAGAAAAGGTGTGCCAAATGGTCCTTGCTACCCTTTTAGCCCATGAGGATTGCATGTGGTCTGAGGTGTGTATTTCAAGGTGTTTCTTCCCCTTACAGTCATCACCTGTTGGTTGTGGTAACAGTCGATTAATGGGACAAAACCAGGATCAAATCAAGATTGTTACAAGACAACTCCAACAAGTCTAGTTCATGATATCACTTAGCAAACTGAAAACCACAAAGCAAACTTCACCGGAACAAACCTTGCTTGGGGAAATACTACAGTCCTCCAGGCTATCACCCTTTTACCCCCGACAGCTAAGTCACAAAACAAACGTTTACGTTGCAGCTTCCAGAGTCATGGGGCATCTGATATTATTGTTATAACAGCCTGCTGTCGGCTAAAAGAAACACCAATTATTATACTTACATATTGACTCCTCGCTGACACCCAGATGGCTGTCATCTCTGTAAAACTCCTTTACGTTCATGCTCCCACAGTAGTCTGAGTGAGCTGCAACACATCCAAAAAGCATTCCTGGAATGTAACTCAAGCTCAAAGCCGTTCAAATGTGCACATTTCAGCTATCATATATGCAGATTTTAGCTAAAGTGCTTTGGTTCACTCTTAAGTGCAGGCTACCCACAGGAAACCTGAAAAATGATCATGGAAGAAGCCTTCTCTTACTGTTTTTTCTTTAAGAAAGGACGTTTCAGTTCAAAAATCTTTCTGCTTCTTTACAGATAGCAAAGTTAGTAACAAAATCCTAGGTAGCAACTCATCAAATCTTGAGTCCCTACTCCTATCATTCTGTCAAACTGACCAACTGTTACATCTTTGGGTTGGTTTTATCAGAGACCTTAACAGACTGGAGAGAAAAGCACTAGCAAGTTATCAGGCACTGAGGCAGAGAGAGCAGGAGAGAACAAAGCTTTATTCCCACACAAAAATCAGGTACCTTCTGCCTATGGCAATTTAACTTCACTTGGAGAGCATGTATTATACAAGAGAAAGCACCAAAGAATCATCGAACATTTTCAGGGAAAAGAAAGATGTGCTTTAGAGTAGTGCAGAGTGATGACGGCAGCTGTAGTGTTGCAATACAGAGCTAACCAAGCTTTATGTGCACAGCGAGCTCAAGGGTAATAAGAGATTCCAAATCTAGAGACACAAGTTAGGATTTGACACTATCGCAAACAGATTTTAAAAGTCAACTTAAGTTTCTCAAATTAAACATCACCTTCTACCACCTCCAAGTAAAAATCAGCACGTGAATCTGAACTGTAACCGATCTCACACACGTGAATCCCAATACTTCCCAACCAGAAAGAAAGTGTGAAAACGGTAGCACAACTGAGATAATTGAATAATAATAAAAGGGAGAAAGGTGGGAGCCAGACAAAAGACTACAGAAAAAAGAACACATTAGTGCCAAAGATGAAGGCCAGAAGGAAAAAAGCCACCCAAAACACACTCTGGCTTTCTGTGGAGACCAAGGAAGACAACTGAAAAGGTACCTTTAAATTCATAACCCAGCTTCAGCAAAACCATTTGAAATAGTTGCACTAATAGTGATGTAAAAGATGTTGCAGCATGCCTGACCCATCGCAGAATCTTACTCGTGTAGAAATAGGCTCCTCCTATTGAAAAAAACAGTGTGAATACAAATTATTCACCTACATAAAGATGTACTTCTGTTCTCTGGTGACCATTTGCTTGTGGAATAGTGAGGACAGAGTGTGGAAACCACTGTTTAGCCAGGACTGTCAACTTTAACAAGCGTGGGGTGAAAAGTCTGGATGCACTGGATCTTACAGCAGAGCTTTTGTAAGAACTACACATCCAAGGGAAAACGCCTTCAAGACAGAGCGTACAACTTCAGCAAGAAGTCTTACCTTTTCTTAGTGAGAATTAAGAACTTCAAGGAGTAATGAATTCCTTGCTTACAGAACTCAGGACAATGTGAGCTGTTGATACTCATTTTGTAGGTCACAGCTCCAAAAAGAAAAGCTACTTTATTTTGGATTTGAAAGGGTGAGGACTTCCCACCTCCTGTGCCTTTACATTGGTATATTGGAGGAATTTTCTGCAGTGACATGCCTCAAGTGCTGGAGACACACACTTCTTCAGAGCCACTCTTACACAAGAGTAACACACCTACAGAATCCCCAAATTGGTTCCTTTATAATTCAAGGCCACTCAAGAAACAACTGCTTCAGGGTCACTGAGGACTACCACCAATGAAGAAATTCAAGATGCTGTGCAAAAGGCAGGCACAGTCAAGACACTGAGGACAACCATCCTGAGAACAGAGATTGCCTTGCAAGGCAGAACATTATATTTACAGCTGACTCATTTGTTTTTGAGCTTTAGGAATGCAGTCTCTAGGAAGTCTATTTGGAATCAGTTTTTCTCCTTTGGAGTTCAGTTTTTCAACTACTTGAGGTCTAGCTTCTGAAAACACTGTAATAAGCCGCAAGATTAAACAAAGAGAAAAAAAAGCAGGAAGGTATCATCTCTCAGATTTCCTGGGTAACAGAAGCTCTGCAAAGTGACAATTCGGCTCAATCTTGAAAGTTCAAATCACGTAAGAAAAAAAATAACCAGACTGCATAGAAGTTTTTCTGAAAACCCTGACCAAACACACTGAAAGCAGATGTAGATCCAATACCAGATCAGAAGAATCTTACAACCATTGCCGGTTGGAACAGCCTATTGTCTTCCAAACCAGTTTGAAAATACAGCTTAAGATACCACAGCACTTTCATTCTGAAATGGTTTCATTCCTACAGCACCATCAAAAAAAGCATAGGTAGTTGTTTATCAAAAGCTGGGAAGTCCACAATGTTTCAACTGATATTAAAAAAAAAAAAAAAGGTATTTCATACAATTCTCTAGAATTTAGTTATTGTTAAGTTTAGCAGGTTAATAAGAGTGCTTAAATAACACTATATGGAAAAAGCATCAACTATATACAGCATTCTGCTGTCCAGGTAAGACAGAAGAGAAAGTACTTACTAGATGCATGTTTCTGGCTCCTGTCCCTGGAGTAAATCCTGGAGGTTGGCACACGAGGAGCCGAGTACGCTGTGAGAACCTCCTTCCGTTCAGAAAGCATGCTGCAGTCGCTGCACGTGTAGCCATTGATCATGGTGGTCTGTGTTTCTGCAGCTGCCAGATCGCCATTTCCCTGCGTCAGTGTGATATCACTGCCTAGTGAACCAGGAGTAACACACACAGCATTGACATCGACTGCCATCGGTAGTGACTACTAAACAGAACGTGTATAGAAGGAAAAGGAAAGTGTAGTTACCTTTAAGGTCTCCTTCATCATCAAGGCCTGTAGAGGGAAAAAAAAAATAGATTTAGTTCCAAATATAAGGAAGTCCATAACGAACTAAGATATCTGGCATGAACTCAAATTAAAAGACCCACTAATTTTAAGACTGCAAAGAAAAGCCACTGTATGATTAGTATTTAACATATTCTGCCGTTCACCACATGAACAGATAGGTATATTCAGACATTAATGCCATAGGGTAACGGTTGGTGAAAAGCATTCTACCATGGAAGCGGCAGACAAAATAATATGAATGACAACTACACCTTTTCTTAGCTCCCATGTGACTTTAAAGCAGCTAATTACAAGCTTACGCTGTTTCTGTTGCTTGGTAACTACTTTGGTACTACTGTATTTTAAGATCCTGTATTAGGAGCCAGGTAATCTAAAGTTTAGAACACGTTCTATTAAGATTGAAGCAACTCTTCACATGAGGATTCTGGGAAGGTCACAAACATACTGATTAGAAACAACAGCCTGAACTGGAGACATAATAAATTGTTTTTCTCCTACACAACGTTTTATGTAGACAACTCCCATATTTTCCTCTTCAATTAAAAAAGTAGGTTCCAGAAAGGTGCACTTGTATATACTTGCTAAACCAAACCAGTCAGCCACACACAAGCACCCTCTCAGGAAATCTCAAAGTGTCACTAATTTGAAACTTTCAGATTAAGGTATGTTAAGCTGAAACACGCTTCTGCATATAAATAAACAAAAAAAATGCTTTTCCATTAGCTTTTCAGCAACAAGTTACATGTTTACCATTTTTAAATACAGTATGCTTTGCAAATTTTGAAGAAAGTAATAAGAGACAATTATATCTATACAATCTATGGGTTGCATCACAAAATTGTATACATTTGCCTGGCGTATTGACCTGACTCTGCAGCGTGTCCTGATGTTGCCTACACCAGTAAGTCAAGTTTACAGACTGGACTGTGAATTTCCAGCAGGCATCTTAGCAAGCAGACATGTACAGCAAAAGATTAAGTGCACACACACATCCAAGAGCAGGATGGAAAAACGCATAAGGAACAGAAGGAAGACATGGACATGTTTATATGCACCAAACCATCAGCTGTATTCAGTCCGGTATGAGCAATAGCCATGATTACCTACCCCAGAAATGATCAACTTCTGTCTGCTCTCGAATCAAAGACTCATCCAATATCGTGGATACCATGGATGCATCACTGGCGTGGCTATTGAAACTGCTTTGGCTAAAAATGGAAGAGCTGGATAGATTTTTCCTTGGCGTGTGTCTCACATTGCTAGATTGTTTATTCATACTTCTGCGTTCCTTTACCGTCCTAGGAAACAAACCAAAGACAAGTAAGACAGAGCACTAAAGATGCAAGTTTCTCTTCATCTCTCATTTTAAAATGGAAAAAAAAGCCAAGGTATTTTAACGCTGACATGGCCAGACAGCTCAAATCAGGTTTAAAAGAAAATCCTTATATTGAAGCACCCATGCTTTTCAAAGATTCAGTACAAACCACATGCAGAGTACAATTTTCAAAGAATGGCAGTAAATACTGAGAACAAAGGCCAAAACAGTAGGTTACTTATGTTTGACTATCACATTTAAAGGAAGCATCAAGGGTCCAACCAATAAATTAACTTGTGGAGATAAAAAATGCTTACTTAGAAGACTGTCCTCTGAAGGAGGTGTTTCCGGCATAGGAGCTGTCATGAAGGCTATCACTCCGTGCATCATCTGATTTATGAAATCCTGCAGTAGCTAACCGTAAACTACGCCGTGACATTCTCGGTGAATCAAATACTGGATCTATTTTGTTTTCAGTCTCAAAGTCTAAAGCAGACGATGAATAACTTGAACTGCAGCAAAATAAGAACAGCAAAGTTACCAGAGTTTAAGAGAAAGTTTCCCTAGTAACAAACACACCCTTCAAGCTAGTCTAATTTTCCATTAAAAGCAGTTTATCTGGGATTATGGAGCAATTCCCACAAGATGTGCCATGTAACCCAAATAACTTACAAGTATGTAAATGTTCAAGGTTCTCTTAAGCAAATCACACTGCAAGTTTAAGAACTGAAAGCAAACCAGAGAAAGAAACAACCACCATGGAAACCATGTTTGAAGCTGAGCCAGAGCGAGCATTCGTTACACAGCCTCAGACACAGGAATCTTCTGGGACCAATTTGAGAGAGGAAGCTACTCATGACAGCTTCTTCACCACACCCAGCAGCAAAATAAAAATCATGATGCACTCTAAGCTGCAAGGTAAAGATACATTTATAGTCAAAGTTTTGGGGTTTGTTTGGTTTTTTTAAAATTTATTTCTTGTTTGCCAATTCCTTGTTTCAAGAACCAAAGATCCATACACTACACTACTTTGCGTTTCCACCTCCCAACAAGTAGGAGCTTCTCCCCTTTAAGATATTTAAAGATTTCCCCGCTTTAGCTACATTAGATTAACTAACATTACTTTTTTAAAAAGTGTTTTTGAAGGGTTTCTTCATTTAACGCAAATCAATGGAAATATTTAACACTCTACAAATAAAATGTTTAGTCTTTACTCCACACTTTTACACTTGATTCTCTTCAAATCTCCACAAAAACTTAAAATGATG
>JAOTQQ010000071.1:1637087-1647257 GCA_026546715.1 Gallinago undulata | reverse complement strand
CTTCCACGCTTTGGAAAGTAGCCTTTTATTTCTACAGAAAAGACTAAAGTAACAAAAAAACCACTGCCTTTCCTTTCACAGGACAGAAATGAACATGTACAATGATGGTTCTCCTACCCAATGTATATTGCTAGCAAAAAAAACATCTTAAAGGTGGGATGCAATTAGTCTACACTCCCAGATAACCTACACAGACAGTGCAGGCTCCAGTTCCTTCCCCAACAAACAGCTCCCCTGGCTGCTGGCAGACCCACTAACGGGATCCAGTCTTACATTTCCAGCTGCTTAGCTATTACCTTCACACCTCCTTCATGTGAGCTTCTAGAGAAGAAGAACGTCCTAGACTTTGGTGGGTTAATTTTCAAGTTTATTTATAAGTGGAATGAGAATGAGGTGTGCCCATTTTAGTACACCTAGAGCTCTGTCTGGAGCTTAAGTGTCATTTATTGTATAAGTATTCCTTGGAATGAAATGGGCAATGTTCTTGACTATTCAAGATAATAGATAAATGCAATGCACCTACAGAACTATAGCTAAACACATCTTTAATGTGAATGCAGGCATATAATCAGTATGTGAATATTCATATGCTTTCTGACCAGGGCACTGCTTGTATTAACTGACCAAGGACATTACCTTCAGTTGTTTAGCTATTGCTTCAATCAGTCCCAAACACATGCAAAAAAAAACCAAAATATTTTATTCAACTGTTTTGCAGAAAGCTACATCCTGATTTAACGCTCTGACACAGGGAAAAAAAAACAGCAATCCAAATTCTTATTAATTTAAACCATATTTGTGAAGAAAAACTGGCACTAAAGGTACCCAAATTGACAAAAACAAAGCTCAAAAGAGGACTGCAACCAAACGAAAGATCAGCCTGGAAAAGGGGGTGGAAATTACATGTTGAGAAGTGGGTGAGATTCACAAGTTTGACTTACATTTTGAGGAGGATAAAGGTTACTTAGCTTTACCAGTTTAATGCTTTTTTGATTTGGGCTGGAGGAGTAAAAGCGCAAAGCAGAAGCACAACAAACTGTTGTTATGAACACACAGTAATCCCAGAGAGTATTAATACAATTTCTATTAATAGGTCATAACCGACTCTATTAATAGCTTCATGGTATCTAACTTCACTGCACTTTTCTGCAGTGTTACATGCACAGGCCAGTTTCTTTAAACTCAGACAGGTTGTGTAAAGACCTAATTATCAAAGGCAGAATGAGCCAGATCAGAATATAAGCAAAGTAAATACAGGTGGGGTGCAGAGAAGGAATGAACTTCAGCAGGCAGTATACAAGGAGCTTCCCCCCCATTATTTTAATATTTGGGGCTTCACAGAATTTTTCAAGAGGAAATTTTCAAGAAAGTGCTTGCTAATCCTTCCTTGCTATACAAGGAAGAATTACAACGAATTAATTTCAACCTAATTTAACTATATTTAGCTTCATTAAGTCAGTTATTAAACTTCAGCTTATCCAGCTCTATCCATTTCCAAATACCTACTCCTTAACACAGTTAAATGGGAGGCCAAGAAGTTTGAAGACATATAACCCTCCCTTCTACAAAGGCCTCTTCAAGAGTTTGCAGTTTTGCAAAACAACAGTCTTCATTTATGTAGGAAGTCAGACACTCCCTTAATCTTCTACACAAAGCCCACCAGAGTCATACCTCTCAGACTTCAAACAGGATTTATCGTTTATCATTCTGCATCTTCCCTTCCTGGCAGGTTAATCTTTGCTCCTGTGTTCTTGTTTGGTCCAGTGAGAAACAACACTCTTATCCAACAAAATAGTGGGCAAAAAGAAAAATCCAGCTCAGAAGAGATTTAACCCCAGATTAGTTTAAGCAAGCCATTTGAACTTTACCTTGCTAATACACTTGGAAATACACTTAAAAAAAAGAAAATGAAAATTTATCTTAATTTAATACTAAGACCTACTTACTCCCTCTTGTCTGTGAGAAGATTGTACAGTAGGAGATGCTAGAATCATTTCAGACAAATGTAACTAAGGAAAAGAAATCAATTTACATGACAATTTCACAGCTTGTTTTAAGAAAGATACGCTCACAGGGACATAAAAGAACCCAACAATGACTAAAAAGCCTGAAGAATAAAGTCTGCTTTCATTGCTCACAGCAGGGAAAGTTATTCTCTGTAAAAGAGTTAAAATATTTCAGCCATTCAAAAACACTTAGCAATGTAATAATGAATCTGCTGGACTAGATGATCTCTAGAGGTCCCTTCCAACTCTGACAACTCCATGATATAAAGCACCTAAATCACCTTTCATTGTCCAGCATGCCTTTTCTTCAAATCAGTAAACCTACTTGTATTTAACCTACATTTAACCAATGTTTTTCTAAAAATTCAGGAAAAGATGCAGTTTAATTGATGCAACATTGTACACATCAAATGCTGCAACACTACTGACATCAGGCTGCAGCTAAAAAAAGCCACCATGATGCCCAAGAAAAACTGACAACACTACAGCTTTAGAGTACACAAGCACAAGAATATTAAGCTAGTGATCTCAATTCTAGTTCTGCCAACTTCTGTTTTATTGGCAAGTAGCCATGTATTCTCTAACCTAAATACTGGATTTAAAAAAATACATTTGCAAAATAACAATGCTATACAGGCACAGAATAAGAAAGCAGTCTCATACTGCATCCTAATGAACAAATTTATTTTATTTTTTTTTAAACTTGAAGCTTGCTAAAGTAATAACTCAGGCTCACTGATGTATTCTTGCTTGAAAATACATCTACTAACTTATCAGCAGGAAAAGCTAGATAGATGAAGTCAGCAGCCACACACTGCTCTATTAATTTTAAAAAACTCAAATAGCCATTACAACATTTAGTTTGAATATATAATATAAAAAACTAGTAAACGTAGATTTATATTTAGGAAACTTCAGTGATTTAAGACAAACAGTCTAACAATGGTCAACTTAAAAGATACAAGAAAAAGTAGGATCATGAGAATACAGATTTTACATTCAAACAAGCACTTTTGTTAAAAAAAAGTAATCAACATGGGAATTCCAGCCAAGCTCCGCATCTGCAGCAACGAGCGCGTATCAATCAGTATTTAAAAGTGAAAACACTGCCAAGTCACAAAAGAAAACACACACAGAAGTTACAAGACATACCGGAAAACATCTAAGAATTTTGATGACGTTTATAGAAATAGAACAGCAATCGTAACTAGGCGGAGACTCATTTATTCATAGTAACTAATAAACACTGAGTCATTATCTTAGTCATTGTCCTGTTAGTTCAGTATGTATTCCTTCCTCCATTTAGGACACAGCAGTTATTTTCAAAACAGACTGGATAAAGCATGCTTCTTCAAAGAATTCAGCTACTTACCATGACAGCTAAACTCTCCAGAATTAACAACATTCAGAGAACATACAGTTTCTCTACAAGAAGAAAAGAGTTCTCACCTGAGTGCATATGTATAGCCAGTGTTCTCTGGCAGACAATGGGGAGGAGTGTACGTGTGTAGACGTGAAAAGTCCATGTTGACTGTTTCAAATCATACTGTAAAAGGTGAAAATAAAGTAATGCAATGACTTAAAGTCAAGTAAAGTCAATGTCGGAGCCCTTGCACTGTTCAGCCTGTGTTATGAAGTATTGAAATAAAACAGCTACTGTTAGCAGAAATACAGAGCTCTCAGTATTTCAGCAGTATTGCTGCTAGCGCTAGATCTCCTTATCGTCACCGCGTGAAGCTCAGCATCTTTCTGACCACAACTTTCTTTATAGTCTATTTTGAGCAGTTTCCAAGTTCTCTGGAACATTACTGTCATACGAGCCAAACTCTTATCACAGCTATGCTACAACTCTTCCATAGACACTAGGTTATGCTAGCATCCCAAAAGCTAAGCATAAAGATTTAAAAAAAAAAAACCAAACACCTATGTAGCCAGACTTTGAGGTCTCCTCACAATGAGTTTTGCTTTGAAAGCCCATTGAGCAAAGCACGGGCTGTTGTGTGCATCAATGTGCATAACACAGGTGAAACCCAAGAATGATTTTACATATAGTCAAATTCTTTTACCCTGCAGCCTTCGAACACCAGCCTCTAAACATCAAGGGAGTTTCCTTCACTTCACATCAAATTGCAGTATTTGGTATCAGTTAATTTATTCTTGCCATAAAAACGCTGCATACACACCCTAGCAGAAGAGCCAGCAGCAAAATGACTCACATGGCTAGAATTAGGTACATTTTCCAGAGTGCCATCCACTTCCAAAAAGAAAAAAAGAAACACAACACCCAAACCCAACCCACACTTGTAAAACTTTCCATGCGGTCTTTTAAAGATTTTATAATTTTAAGAAGAAAATAAAAATTGATGTTGAGGAGCTGCACAGGTGACTACTTGTGGTATTATGTACCATTTGACTTTTAAGTTCAAAATATTTGCAAAAAACCTTGAGCCCTTCTCAGTTTTATTAGCAACAAGAAAAGTTTTGCTTTTCTACAAAAGATTCTTTGATAGTAGGTTATTTGGGATTTGGCTATCCTGGATTTGCACGGTTAGCAAAGCAGAATCCTGGCTATTTTCAGATTATCTACAGCTCCTGTTTCAGCAGCAGTAAAAGATACTCCTGTGCACACTGTGCTGATATACCTAAGCTAAGGTAAAAATACCCCTAGCTACTCTTTAATTCTTATAATCAAAACGTCAATGAGTCTCTCATTTTGGAGATGCACTTTGCTATGCTGACATGAGTTATTTGCATAGCTACATATACATGCGAGATAAGACAAAAAGCAGAGTCACAGGTACAGGTAATAGCAATTCAAAAAGAAATCTCTACACATAACACTAAAATGCTCTTAGTTCACCTGTAGCCTCCAAATCCTGATGTCAATAAGGCAGGGAGATTATTTCCATTACTAAAGACAGTTTCCTTCTTGTTTTTTTTAAAAAAAAAATAATATCAAGAGCCATATGCTTTCACTGGCTTGCGTATAACATTTGTTGTTTGTTTAGAGGAAGCTTAAGTCAGTAGTGCAGAAGTATTAGCAAAGCTGTCTGATTCTCTTGCTAGAATAAGCAGCAGATACTGACAGAATCCCCACCAACTGCTGCCGCACTTTAACAAAGAGCAGCTCATTTTAGGCCATAGGAAAAGGGGACCAGAAGGTAACGATTCCTCAGTAATGAGAGGAAATACAGTGAATTTCAAGTTGAGGGATGTTGACAACACCAGATAGCACTTGTTTTAAACAATAACAAACCAGATGTCTCAGACATGTGACTAGAGAAATTCAAAACCATGATTACGATTGATTTATTTAAAGTGGTCCATCCCAACAGAAAGACTTGTGGAACCACAAGCCAGGGATGCTTCTCTTTAGTTTTCACTGGAGCTGATCTTGACTGCTTAGCACCATCATTTCACCAATAAACCTACTTTTTAACCAGCAACCCAACTGCTGATGCCATGCTTTTGACACCCAGCAGTATCCTCCCACGTGGAAAGCTAGGGGTCGAGTGACACTGCTCCCCAACCCCTCCCTCTGTCCCTGCTCCCCATATGGGCAGAGCAAAGCCGGACTTTGAAAAATAACACATCGGCTCAGGTTCTTGCCTGATCTTTTCCCCTTTCCCACCAGCTCTCGATTTATTTCATTTCTAAAGAAATAAAATGCTAGAATTTACATCCTATTGGTTACTTGCTAAAATTTGAGATACATATTTTATCTAATACTAACTTAATTATATACTTGACAATGGCATTGCTAATGGAAAAGCCTTGGAAGTATTTATGTGCAGGTCTATTAATAGCTGACTTTCATAGCACCAGGGTATCCGGTAAAGATAACAGGTTTGCCACTGAAACACTACATAGTTAGAAATCGCTCTTAGAAGATTTAAGGACGTGGTTTGATTCACTGTCTGATGCTCTAAAACTAATTCAGTTTCAAAAACAAGCATATAAAATTTACTATAAAACTGGATTTTTTTAAAAACGTCTGCTAGTTCAATAGCGCAATTTTAACTATCCATTTCTTCAAAACAGAACCAACAAAACAATCAACTCAATTTATTTACAAATATTCTACATACTTATTACAGCAGAACTTTAAACTATGAAACAGACCAGGGGTGGGTGGAAGACAATAACTCCCTCCAATTTGTTCACTTATGTTTAATCTTTCAGATACTATTTATTCTTATTTATGAAGCTTTTCATATACAAACTGGAACAGAAATAGAGACATGCTAATAAAATATTTTGGAAACTTAAAACCACAAAACTTGGCAGAGAACCCGAGAGGTAGACACAGTACTTAATTCCAGTTTAAGCACTTGTGGGTGCCCAGCAGATTTGTCATTTAGGTACCGTAGATCTGTCTGGACTCAGATGCAAATAAGGCTTTTGGTACCAGCTTTGCAGCCAGCATTACTGGGCCCAAACTTTAGGTACCATTTTTCCTCCCTCAAACACCCATAGACATTTATTTCTAAGTACTATGGGATGTATAGTGAAAGAACTCACTAATGAGTGTAAGACAACCTAAAGGCAGTTAGAGAAGCCCATGTTTCAGCTAGAATGCAAGTGGATACTAGAACGCACCTCGACTTAAAACTACCTTCCACATTCCTGCAGAGGAAACAGCTGGATTATTTGCTTTTTGGGGTCTGCAGAAAACAACCACCATCTCAAGTATTATCTCTCCTTCACAATTCAACTGAATCAGCCTTACCATAGATCAGCAGAGTAGAAGGGCAGAAAGACACAGACTCTGACTTGGCCAGAAGAAGAGGAAGCAGAGAGACTCCTGTAATCAGTGCAGCAGAATGTACCTGCGCACAAAGCCCCTTGGCTGCCTCCTGAGGATGTGGGCTACGAAGCACCTGAGCGCCATGAGACCGCACCACTACCTCATAAGCCTGGTTATCTTAAAAGATCACTTTCAGAATGAGCCAGCCTCAAGGAAACCCTAGTACAGCTGCAGCCAACAGCCTAGCTTTCAAGGAAGGTGATGAGATGCTCTGATAGTGGCCTTTAAGCACAGAAGCATCACAGGAGGGGAAGCAGCACCAAAGACATGTTGTATAGACTCTGCAAGCACGTGGCAGGGACAAGGGTGAAATACCACCTACAGCTTCTAGAGTGCATAAATAGACTTCCATCAACATACTATCTAGGCATCTCCTCAGAACCACCCTTTGTGACTAAGTGATAAATCACCATTCCACAAACAAGACCCTGGCAGAGTAGAAATATTCACCAGGAAGCCTGTTATAGAATT
This sequence comes from Gallinago undulata, assembly GCA_026546715.1. Taxonomy (NCBI): domain Eukaryota; kingdom Metazoa; phylum Chordata; class Aves; order Charadriiformes; family Scolopacidae; genus Gallinago; species Gallinago undulata. The sequence continues at coordinate 1,639,973 of JAOTQQ010000071.1, read as the reverse complement.
GAGAAAACTTGCAAGAAAACATGTCTTATTTTCTACAATTACAAGGGGTAAAAATATACATTTAAAGTCTTGGAGAGATGTTGGTAGTACTACCTCAAGTAGAACCTATTTTATCTTCACCTTTTAAAGCAAATAAACTAGGGTTAAGTCACAATTTAACATACTAATGCCACAAAAGCCGAAGAGACTTTTGGGCAAATTATTAATAACAATGAAACTGAAGCATGCAACCCTACCAGTTCCTGAGAGCAAGCTATTTTTACATGTAATGTCAAATTTTATTTTCTATTATTATTCAGAATAACCAATAAAATTACTCTTTTTTTTTTGGTAAAAAAGAGGCAAATTCCTAAGTAAACATATTGCATGAAGAAAGCTTCCACATACCCAATTAACTACTAGTTTAAACAGGCTGAAGAGCAAAGAGCTCCAAGCTAAATCAACATTTTATTAAAACACACATTCTTAAAACACGAGCATCCCTTTAAAACAAACACACAAAAGCAAAACAAAGAAAGAAGCGGCAGGTAGTCAAATTCACATTTTAAACGAGATGTGACCATTTGAACATTACGGCAAAGATTCCCCAAGACACAGGTGCCGAACTGCAACGATTCTAAGGAAAATAAGAGGTTCTTCACACAGCAGCGCTATTGCGCGTTCACGTTAAGTACCCCTTCAAACGGCTTTTTAAAAGAAAGGCTGAGAGAGCAGCTCTACCTTTGGCTGTGGTCAAACAACGAACACGGCTCTCCGTTGTTTACACGCACGGCACGGGAACGCACCGAGCCATTTCCGCTGGGAGCCTGCGGGTCCCCTCGCGCTCCCCCGCACACCCGGGCCCCGCCGCACAGGCCGCACCAGGCCGCGCCACCCGCCGGGTCCCATCCGCCTCCCCCGAGGTGCGGGGCCGGGCGGGCTCAGGGCGCTGCCCGCCCCCGGGACAAGGCCGCGCCGCCCCGCGGGGGCCCAAAATGGCTTCCCGGCCCCAACAAAGCCCGCGGGATCCGGCCGATCCGCTCCGGGACCGTTTGAACCGAGGGGCCGCGCGGCAAACGGCCGCCTACGTCACGCCCGCCTTTAACCGTAACCTCACCGGCTGGGGAGGGAACGGGGGCAAAAAGGCGTGTTTTACCCCCGAAGCGCCTCCCTCGCCCCCATCAGCCACCTCAGTGTTAACCCAAACGCGACCGGCCGCCTCCCCTTCGTGAGGGCACCCCCGTCCCGCGGCCGCCAGCCACCGCCGGAGCGGCAGGGATTGCAGGGCGGATGATCCATATCTGCCATATTCGCTCACACGCCAGCCCAAACAGCTCACTGAGCTTGTCGATAAGATCACTTCACGCCAAAGCCTGCAGCACATTCCCATAACGTTCATATGAAAATCAGCAAATAGCAATACTAGCAATGATGACTAGCAATACCTGTAAAACCTCTTCCCCACAGGCGAGAAGGGAAATCGGACACTAACTTGGAAATTAAACACAAGCACTGGCCTCCAACAGTCTGTGGCAAAGCACTAAAAATTTTTTGCTTTTAAAAGCGAGCAAAGAAATAATGTCACTTCCCTCCTGTGAAATGTTAAACTGAAAAGCAGTCGGGGGGGATGAGGGGTTGCAAGCCCTGCAGAGACACAGAACCTGGAATTCGCTAGCCAAGGTTTTCCCTTCCCTATAACACATTACAAACAATGCCTTCTTTTAAGAAATAAGGGGACATAAAGGCAGACCAAATACTTTTTCTTCCCAACAGACGTAAAACTTCTTGAGAGTGACAGAAAGCAGGCACGGTTTCGATTTCAGACACTTCTATCCCGTTGGTTACGGAAGAGCAGCCAAACGCGGCCACCAACACCAGGGACACCGCTCTGCCACCTCCAGAGGAACGCAACACCAAAACACCACGTTTTGCAGTAAAACTGCAGTCAATAACCCAACTCGGTGAGTGATGGCAAACTCTCTTCCAGTAAAACCATCTGTTTAACGCCACTGTCCCTACAGCAGCAGCTCAGTGTCACCAGCTGCCCTGAGGTGACAACCTGAGGGGGGAAAACACAGGACCAGACCACGCCACCGACTGCCATACGTTACCTCCGCGCTACAGCTCACGCTTATCAATTCCTTCTAAATCAGAGCGGGAAGCCGTAGCTTACAGTTACCTCTGACAAGAAAACGCTCCCGGTGCCAGGCCAAGAGGCAGCCAGCCTCGGCAGGGATTTGTCTCTCTCCTTCCAGCGCCGATCCAAGGAACTCCGGGCCCTAAAGAGAGGCCAGAATTTTGACTCCACAACCCCCAGCCCGCTCTCCAACGCGACGTCCTCCCGCCCTGCCCGGGACCGCTGTCGGGGCTGAGGAGGAGGAGGAGGAGGAAGCCGATCTCCTCCCCGCCCGGACCGAGACGCAACGCCCCGAGGGCTGCCGTGCAGGCGGCCGCCTAACCGGGCCCTGGCCGCCGGAGCCCGCCTCGCCCGGGGACCGGCCCTGGCGGGGAGCGGGCACCAACCGCCGCCGGTCAAGGGGTGAGGGGGAACCGGGGGCGGCTGAGCAGCGCGGCAAGGGCCGGAACGGGCTGGCGCCCAGCTGCCTGCCGCCCCCCCCCGCGGTCTGAGGAAACGCAGCCCAAGCCCTGAGGGAAATAGGAGACCCCCGCCCGCCCCAGCGCGGCCGCGGGGAGGGAAGGGCTTCCCCTCGCAGGAGGCGGCGGGAAAGGGGGCGCCGGTGCCTGGGGTGGCTGTTACCTGGGGCCGGTGGAGCGAGGGAGAGGCAGAGCCGCCGGTAACAGCAGCAGCGGCGGCGGCAGAGATTGGCCTGGCCCCGCCCGCTTTGCCGAGGCCGCCGGGAGACACCGCCCCGCCCCGCCCGCGCGGCGCGTGCCGGCAGCGCCCCC
>JAOTQQ010000071.1:1618665-1636987 GCA_026546715.1 Gallinago undulata | reverse complement strand
GTCCTGGTGCCCGCGGCCGAGCTGCCCCCTGCCCTGGCTCTCCCCTCCTAAATGGAGCTGTGGATGCCTCTGGGGTGAGAAATGCCAGGGGGATGGGGAGAGTTACTTCTAATTTTCACTTCTGCCTCTGCTGCTTGGATCTGAGTTCACTTTCTTTCCCAGCGTTTCTACATCTTCCCTCCGCTCAGCCTGTTCTGGATTTTCATGGAATCGCGGAACTGTCAGAGTTGGAAGGGACCTCTAGAGCTCATCCAGTCCAACCCCCTGCCAAAGCAGGGCTGCCCAGAGCACATCACTCAGGAGCATCCAGGTGAGTCTTGAAAATCTCCAAAGGGGACTCCACACCCTCCCTGGGCACCCTCTGCCAGGGCTCTGCCACCCTCACCCCAAAGAAGTTCTTCCTCAGATTGGAGTGGAACTTCCCATGTTCCAGCTTGTGCCCGTTGCCCCTTGTCCTATTGCTGGAAACCACTGAAAAGAGTCTGGCTCCATCCTCCTTCAACCCACCCTTTAGATACTTGGAAGCATTGATAATGTCTTCCCTCAGCCTTCTCCAGGCTAAAGACCCCCAGCTCTCTCAGCCTTTCCTCATCAGGGAGATGCTCCCAATCCCTTAATCATTTTTGTTGCCCTTCACTGGACTCTCTCCAGCAGTTCCCTGTCCCTCTTCAACTGGGAAGCCCAGACCTGGACGCAGGATTCCAGTTGTGGCCTCCCCAGTGCAGAGCAGAGGGGGAGAATGACCTCCCTCTACCTACTGGCCACACTTCTCCCTACACAGCCCAGGATCCCACTGGCCCTCTTGGCCACAAGGGCACACTGCTGGCTCATGGAAAGTTTTCTTTCCCTTTCACTTGCCCTTCTGCTCTAAAGGCCCCTGCTGCTGGCACGGCACTCCCAGCCCCTTGGCAGGATTTAAACCTGCTCAGGCGACGTCCCTGGTGCGGGCTGCAGGCCATGGCAACCGCTGGCAGGAGCCTTGGTGTGAAACCAGCTCCCTTCTTCAAAGATTTGGGGAATGTCTGCAAATACTTTCAATTTGGAAACGGGTGCCGGAGTCAGAGTTTGTGGCTGGGGGCTGTGGGCCAGGGTGGCCCAGAGGGTGGGGAAGAGGGGAACCTGGAACAGCTTACTCCAGAAAGGGCCATCAGGGCAAAAATCACCATTTACTTGTGTGTGAGAGAGAAATGACTCAGCTAGTGAGGGATTCTTTGTCAGGAAGTGTAGTGACAGGACAAGGGGTAACGGTTTTAAATTGAAAGAGGGGAGATTTACATTAGACACCAGAAAGAACTTGTTTGGTGTGAGGGCGGTGAGAGCCTGGCCCAGGTTGCTCAGAGAACCTGTGGCTGCCCCATCCCTAGAGGGGTTCAAGGGCAGGTTGGAGGGGGCTTGGAGCAACCTGGTGTGGTGGGAGGTGTCCCTGCCCAGGGCAGGGGGTTGGGACTGGATGATCTTTAAGGTCCCTTCCAACCCAAACCATTCTATTATTCCATATATCTATATGACTATATCTATAGGCTCTGCTGTACTTGTTTGGATACAAAGTGGGTAAAAGGATTTTAGACAATTATTGTCTCTTTTAACAGAGCTCTGCTGTGGCTCTGTGAAAGTTTCAAGAAGCTGCAGCCAAAGCTGAGCTGGTCCCAGTGACACTTGGAAGCTGGGAGGTGATTTGGTCCCAGGCGCAGCCGCTCCCGGCCGACGGCAGGATGCTCTGCAGGACTCGCCTCACTTCTCTGACCCCCCTTCTCCTTCTGTACCCACCCTGCACCTGGTTTTTTTTTTTGTCTTTAAATAACATTTAAGGGCTTGAGATGGGGCAAAATCACTTTGTGGTTTAAAACTCCCTGAAATTCTTTGGTGCTGTAGGGGCAGTCCCTCTCGGGGATGTTTGTGCCCCGTTCCCTGGGAGCCCGCGGTGCAGCCGTGCTGGGTGCCGGCAGGACAGGGCACAGCGCACTCCCCGGGCGCTGCTCCAGCTCCTGTGCTGCTCGGGCTTGTCCCCAGCCATTGTTTTTCCATCAGGAGCTGGCCAGGCAGCTGGAGGAGGATGGCTTACACTCAGCTTTCCCTCCGCTCCTCGGCTGTGAGGAGAAATAGAGCCTTTGGAGCTGTTACATCTAGGGAGTTAGTTTTTCCACATTTCAGAAATGTTTGCTCTGAGGCAAACAAAAATTCTTTCAAAGTTTTTCAGCATCCAACAATGAGCTCTGAAGGTAAAGTGGGCTCACTTAATTTTATTGGCCAAGCTGAAGTCCGTAGAAAAATTATCAATGAGAATAAAAATGGGTTGTATGAAAAATGTTTCAGTTTTAACACTTTGGAGGGCAGTTGAGAATTTAGGGAAAAAAGCTTAAACTGACACCTGGTACGGGGAAACTGCGATACGAGGCCAAACCTGTCCAAGGTCCACACCTCCCTGGTCCTGCCCCTTTTTTCCACCCCTTTCCACTGGGATTCTCACATTTTTGTTCCTTCCCTTCCCAGTGCAATTCCCACTCCCATTCCCAGTGCGCTCCTGTGCTTGCACCGAGCAAACCTGTTCTGCTCCGTGTCCTGGCCCTGGCTGTCTGCTACAAAGGTACAGGTCCCCACGGGGACCGACTGTGACAGAAACCAGCATGGCAGGGTGTTTCTGACTGGTAGCACTGGGTGTGGGGTCACTGCTTCACAGGCTGGGGAGCACTCAGGGGTGGGGGGACAGTGGCAGCATGGGAGGGGGGGATGTACTGGGCAAAGGGGACGCTGTGGAATTGTTCCTCAGCGTGAGGAAGCGTGGTGACCTTAATGTCCACGGGTGGGGAGATAATCACATACATGCATTAGTATGAAAATTGTCTAAAGTATCTGGAAATCTGTTTTCTTATTAAAGACAAAGATATTAAGACAAAGTTTCTCGCCGTCTGGAGGACACTTTGTGGTTGAAGTGAGGAGGGCCCTTGCCTCACGTCACGGGTGCTGGTGGCCAGAGGCAGTGGGTGGCAGAGCAATTAGGTGACCAGGGAAGGGGGGGGGCCTTGCGAAGCACTTCAATTCCATTTAGCCAGGGGATGCTGCCGTCGCCCTGACTTACGGGGGATTTCAGCCCTTAACGAGAAAAGCTGATTACACACAGGATGGGCTGGTGGAGCAGCCCTCTCCTCACAGCTCTCATCTGCTCCTCGTCTCCCCTGGGGACTGAGCTCAGTAACTGGCCAGGAGCCTGTTAACTGTCGGGTTTGTGGACCCTTCAACTGCTTAATAATGATTTTTTTTTTTTTGCTTTATTTTCTCTCTTTTTAAAACATGGTTAGAGCTTCGTGTGAAGGGCTGAGGCCCAGGGCAGGCTGTTACATGCCCCCCAGGACCCGCTCTGGTCCACTCTGCCAGCCAGCCGTTGCTCACCCTCCCACGCAGCGAGCCTGCCACGGATCTGGCCAAGGAAACCGGGACTTGGCTACTCAAATCAGCAGCTGATTTGCAGGGGCCAAGATGTCCCTGCTCCCCTGGGACAGCCTGTGTTGTGTGGACAAGGGGCTTCCCCCAAGGGAAATAAGGTCTATGCAATAACCCATCCAATGCTAATCGATTCCAGGGAGAGGGAACTGTAGCCATTGTAGTATCACTTAAATATAGTAAATAATAAATAAAATAACTTATAGTATAATAACATAAATATTATTGTTATACCATGCTATAATAGTATAGTATATGCTATATATAGTATATAGATTTACTATATAGTAAAGCTATATTATATATTATACTAGTATATAGTAAAACTACGCTATATACTAGACCAGTATAGTTGTTTCTGGTTATTCCCAGTTATAACTGGAAAGTTGTTATACTATAACAGCTGAAGTTCCATATGCAGAGATTCAAGTGGAGTTCTGTGGGTTGTTACAGGTTGTGACACCTTTCCAGGGACAGCTGGAGTTGGTCCCCGGGCACAGCCCAGGTGCCTTGGGGCATCTTCTGGGGGGGCTCAGCTGAGACAGCCGCTGCTGGCCCATCGGCCACGGGCCCAAAGCCCTTCTGAGAGCTGCAGGTGGCCAGGAAGGAGGAGGAGGAGAAGTGGGTGGGTCTGGGAACACATGTAACCTCCAGGCTCTCCTCAGAACGCTCTCTGGTGGGGGCTTTCTCTCAAACTCCAAGTGCCTCCTTTGACTCAGGAGGGCACCCTCTCAATAGCTCATTAATTGATTCTGTTTAAGGGAGCCAGCACATATTTAGAAGATTCTAGATTCAGTTAAACACACGCGTGCACTTACCCAAAACTTTCTTTTGCTGAGAACCCGAGCCCCAGGATCCTCCACACCAGGTCCTGGAGCTTACAGGGGCGAAGAGAGAAGCGTGTCCTCTCGTCACAGGAAGGGCAGGGCCAGAGCCTGCTTATCTAAAGGGCCTGAAAGTCCGAGATAACAGCTTTGCCCCCAAAATTGTCCTTGCTTAGAAGTTACGTAATGAATACGAATGCAAGTTAAAAGCTAGTACGTATAATGGCTGCTTTAGCAAAACAGAAAAAAAATCATACATTTCAGTTGTGTTCTGCTGTCGCAGTGACAGGTTGAAGCTGACAAAGCTGAGTCTTAAGGAAAATAAGTAACTTTAAAACCCAGGCTCATACACCAGCCCCGGGAGACGGGACAGCAGCACTCCTTCCAAAGGGACTTGAGGAGTCTGGGTGTACAGGTTGAGGCACGGTAACTCTAAGCAGGGCTGGCATGTTGCTGAGGTCCAGTGTCCAGAACCCTTGGGAATGGAAGGAGGTGGCAGAGGACACCCAGTTGTCACACGTGTGTGAACGGGATCCGGCTGCTGTTACTGGTTGTTCAGTTCACAGAGCTCTCCTGGCTCTGGAGACAAAAGCTGCTTTGTTGGAGGATGCGGAGATTTTTCTTTGGGAGGCATCCCACGGCGGAGTGACTGGTCTGAAAGATAACAAAATGCAGAAAATAATTTTCCCAGCCTCCTGAGGGTGCCAGGCTCGGTGAGTCCTTCAGCTCCCACTGCTCGTGTCCTGGCTCCAGCGCATCCGCAAAAACTTGGACTAGATTTTTCTTCACCGAAGAAGGTTCCATTCCATTCCATTCCATTCCATTCCATTCCATTCCGTCCCCTTCCTTTGCCTTTCCTTCCCTTCCCTCCCCTTGTCCCACATTTGAAGTTGGGTTTTCAAATCTCTCTTCTTTAGATCACAAGAGTTAATTTAATTACACGAGCAATTAAAAGCACTGCACAACATTCGTACTGCAGCTCTCGGGAGGCTGCAGTCAGTGGTAAAGGAGAGAATCTAAGCACATTAAGGGCTGTGCTAGGGTAGTTCTGTAGTCTATTTCCAGTCTAGTTCAATTGGTTTTTCAATCATTGATTAGAGCAAAGACACAATTTCCCAGCGTCGCTGAGGCCGGAAGAGCCCCCCGAGGACAGACATCCCCATCCCTCCCACACGGAGGCAGGTGGAGCTGGTTTCCCGGGACAGGGCTCAGGCAGGTTTTGGGAGATCCAAGGCTGGAGACGTCACACCCTCTTCACCCAATTCAGTGTCTTCCAGGGATTTTTATTTCACTCCTATCGTGCCTTCTGAGAAGCCCAGCTGAGCCTCCAGCACCAGCCATTGACACACTTAGTGCTTATAGCCAACTGCTCAGCGCAGCAACGGGTAGATTTTGGCTTTTTATTTAAGAAAAGACAACTTCCAAGACAATACATATGATCTTAACTGAGTATCCTGTCCCCCAGAACTGCTCCATGGCTTTGGGATCACTAAGAAACTTCTCAGTTTTTCTCTGTCTTTAGTGATATTGTCCCTTTTTGGTAGAATTTTTCAGGACAACCCAGTATCCTGCGGGGAAATGCCCAGGAGCGTGGGTTACTCTGCTCTCAAGCTGGGAACGACTTCTCTCGTGTATCTGAAGACTCAAATGTTTCTCTGAGACCGCGAATGGAGGTGGCTGTGACCAGTCGAGGTTTGGTCAGTGATGTCACACCTGTGAAAAGGTGAAAAGCTGGGAAGGAGAAGCCTGAGGACTCTGCCTGCAGCACGAGGAGAGTTTCCAACCCGCCCCCCACCCCGAGCCTGTTTTCACACTTGAGACAAGGCCAAGGCACTTGGGGACAGAACCCAAAGAGCATTTTTTGTCTCTAATGCAGATAACTGAAACAAAAGATAAAAATCAGGATCTGCTTTTCCGTGATGTGTGTGCAGTAAGTCACACCCCGCCACAACGAGGCAGACAGGAACGGAGGGGCTCCTTCGCTTTATTACACAGCCCAGAATATGACGATGCTAAAACTTACACACTACAAAGATCTTTAAAAAAAAAATAAATCACGTTTTAACTTGATTTCATTTCCAAGTAACATGCAAACAAGTGTTGCTTGCTTTCCAAGGCACAGCGGTATCACCATACAAACTGGAGATGCGACGTATTTAATACAAAAATATAAATACTGTTAATCTAAGTGACAAAACAGCACATTTCCTCCCATGCCTAAACCTTCATTTAAAAAGGGTTACCTTTACTGTCAGTCACGGAATGTCATACAATGACAAGAAAAACTATTCCTTCAGTGACAGCTCCTCAGAGCGTGTCCCCGTTGTACCCACACACTAAGCACGAGGACTCAAACCACTTTAAATCTCACTGAATTACGTTTGGCTGGTTTTTTGCTGATAAAACTGATCCTCACAGACCAAGTATTATCCAGAGATTGAAATGCTCCTTGAAGAAGTCCTCGCTGAATTACTTTAATAACTTTGACATTAGATAATTTATTTAACAAAGTAATGGTCTTTCTCAATTATAAATAGCATCAAATTCCTGAAAAACAGTTCTCCTTTAAACTTTATATCTGAAAAACCTCCGATGCAAAGTGAAATAAAACATTGTTTTATTGCTGGCAAAGACAAAGAACTGGCCAAAGGGCACAGAACACAGAATGGTGCCAATCTGACTTTTAAATGAGCTAATAGTGAACTCACACAGAAAAAACAATGTATTTATTGCTCGGCCATTCTTAGGCCAGTGCCACCGGGGCGGGAATCCAGGTGAGACCCATTCCACGCCCAGTTCCCCGAGGAGAATTCCAGCCCTGGGTCACGGAGCCGACTCTTGTGCCGACCGAACGTGACGCAGCAGCTGGTCACAATAGGCTGGTGTTCGGTGCTTGTGCACGGCCCCTTCAACCTCCCGCACCAGCGCCTCTGGATATAAAACGCCTCCTTCTTTTAAAACTTCTGTAAAACAAAAGTATGTTTTATAAATCATTAGCTGCTCTGCATTTCTCTATCCAATTTCCCTCAGAGCAGCTGAAACCTACCCCAGAAGTTGTTGTTCTACAAGTCACAACAACCCGATTCCTCACCCATCTGCTGAGGGCTGCACTCCACATTTCTGTGCTCAAACACGGGCCAGTACAATAATAAATCCCAAAGAATCCAAGAAAATTGGGATATGGACATCCTGTAAAGGTTTGCGTCTCTGCTTTGTCTCCTGGTTACCATCTAGGAAGTCTCAGGAGACAGCACCGACCTTCCCGCTCCGGTCAACAGGAGATAAAGCCTCACATTCTGCCGGTGGGAAGGGGCCTGAGCTCACCCTGAGACCCAGAGGAGCTTCCAGTGACACCAGCCTGGCCAGACTGGCCTCTGCCAGTACACGCTGCTTTCATCTAACACTTGGAAACACCATTTAAAAATCGTTAAGAATACATATGGCTGAAAGCCCTACCTAGGACTGCCTTTTGGGTGTCCTCATCCGGGTCGTCGAGGTGGATCAGCAGTTCTTGGTACAGATACTCCACCTGGGTTTCCATGGTGGGTCTCAGGGGGCTGTCCCTCAGGCATCGGAACCAGGCGGCCAAGGCGCCAGCAGCTGCCAGTCGCACGTCACACGAGGCATCGTCCAGACGCTTCAGAACTTCTGGAAAGGAGCACAAACATCACCAGACTGTATGGTGACACCCACGTCACCTTCTGCATTGCAAAAAAGCAAGCCTGTTTTCTCAGCGCTGAAATGGTGGTTGTATCGGTGACAGATTCCTGTCACACACGGCACATCGCTCCTGAAAGCACACAGTCCATTCCCTTGGGATTATTATGTCGCCAAAAAACATTCAAAGAAACACATAGAATTATTCAGGTGAGCTGAACACGCTCTAGCACTCTTCCTGACATCTGCTAATGCCCTGCAAAAGCACTGAGTTTAAGTACTTTTCTGTTCCATAAAGCCTGGGATTTCTATCAAATATCGCTGTTTCAGTGAACGACTGCGTTGCAGCCTGTGGCAATATGCAAGGTGCAAAGATACACTTTGGCAGTCGGCTGACCGTGTAGGTCTCCAAAATATAACTGTTTGTTGTTAGGTTTCTACTGCGTCACGTAAGAAAAAAGTACCCGTCCAGGGAAAGTCTGATTTCTTTATATCTATCTCTGAGAGCAGAGATCCTGTCCCACAGCACAGACAGGGCCCACGTTTAGCGTTTCAGCCTCATCCTAAGGAGCGTGACAGCAGAGCTCTGTTTGACAGCACCTCTCTCTAGGTTAGGGTTTGCTTCCTCCTCTCTCTTTTTTTTTTTTTTTAAATAAGTGAAAGCCCAGCCCGTTCCCTGTTGAGGTCTATTTATGGTAGGATGAAGCCGTTTGCTGTTGAACCAGCGCAGGGAGAACAATGTGCCTTTGGGCTGTTTACGTTCAGCATCGCTCTCTGCTTGGCTGGAGTCAGACTGGTATTTCACACAGGCAACTGGGGCCAAGACACGGCACCGCGGGATCCACTGAAGTTCCATCCCGTGGCCTGAGTGAGGCACAGCGAGGTGGGGACACGGCGTGAGAGGTTCCCAAAGGACACCCCCTTCTCTGCCACCCCCCCTGCAGAGAGACAGCTCTAAGGCTGCTCCAGCCAGAGAGAAGTGCTGCTGGAAACACCCCTGCGGGTGCTGAACACCCCCGTGTTCTAACACGTCTGTCTGTACTTCACACGCTCCGAGCAGTCTCACGTGGACAGTTTGAGACCATGCCTCGGTCTCTGCAGGATTAGCACATTAAATTGCCTCATGCACAAAAACGCTGCTGACAGAATGATCTTCTGCAGCAGCACTGTTCCCATTTCCTTAATATCTGTACAGTTACTCGGGGGTAGAAACTACCCGAGCAGTTAAAACAGAACACAGAGATAGCATTACAATATGTAAATGGGAGTGAAATCAGACTGTCTGAGAAACTGAGTCTACGTGAAATCTGCCCCTAATTGCACCTCAAACTATTTGAAGGCTTTTTGCTCTTTACGGGGGATTAAAGCCGGGTGACACAGTGACACGCAGCAGTTTGTGTCACCCCCCAGTGTGTGTTTGTGCTCTCACTGCTGCCACCAACGGGGACTCTGTGGGGAGGGGGACGACACGCGCAGTAACTACAGTAATTTCAGGTAAAAAAGCACCTGTAGTTCTTCAACACGGTGATCCTGATTAAAAAAAATAAATAATAATAAAGATTTAAACTTTTACACTTACCTGTGTAAGTTTTGGTAAGTTCTTCTTCATCAAACTGCCTCCCACAGCCTTTCAAAAGGACCCGAACAATGCGACAAGCCAGCAGGCGGGTGGTGTGAGAGTCTTCATCCAGGGCAGCAATGATCTGGGGCATTAGCCCGGCTTTGACTTTTAACATCTACAATCATCAGGAAAAACATAGAAAACCAGCAGCTTTTCAGTCACTTTAAACAATATGCTTATGGCCTACATCAGTTACTGTCAGGTCTGACCGATACGGGCTTGCTTAATTTAAAAAGTGAACTATGAGAGTTAAACCGAAGTCTTGAAGCTCTATTTTTGCATCTAAGCAGGCTTGGGAAATGAAAATTCCTGCTCCGGAGGCTCAGTGCAGATGAGTTTTATGTAACTTGTAAAAAGCTTTACACTTCTTGGCTTTTTTATTTTTAAAAAAATGTTGGCGAGTCTTAAAATACTGTGGAGATGAGGAGTTTGTGGGAGCACCAGCAGATGGTGCTCTTTTTCTAAAGGGAAGCTTTCAAGACACAGCTGTTGTAATACAGTGTTTTAGGGAGTTTCATAATTTGACTTTCCTATGTACATTTCCTATACATTAATGCAAAAAAGGCATCTAGGCCCCGATTCAGAAATTTTTTTAACTAGAACAGTAGTCTCTGATATAAAAGGTTTTGTGTCTGTGAAACCAACCAGGGACAGGGGTTCAAGCACTTGGTTCAATTAAGGTCTGCTATAAAGACGATAAGGACTATGATCATTTAATAACATTTAAGTCTATTTATTTTCAAAAATTGCCCTTATATTTAACATATTTCCAGTGCATCATTTCCAAATTCTACTTTTGTTAGCAAAGAAGCTTCAAAAAACCCCTCAGGTTCATTTAATCCTTTGTCACCACGATTTCTGTAAGCACTCTCCTCATCAGCACTGTTCCAGGTTCTGCAGCCACCCCCCCAGCTCCATTCCCATCTTCCTGCCCTTCCCAGGAATCTTGAGGCTTTTCCCCTCCATAGACCCGTGGGCTCTGGGGCTGCCAGTAACACATGTACCGAGTTGTGCTGAGAGCGGTCAGGAGTTTGTGCTGCAACAAAGATCCACAACTGCTGACCATGGTGAGTTCTGCAGCTCGGGCCTCTGATGAGGGTATCACCCTCCCTCCACTACTCACCTTGCCCATTAGTAATACTCAATTATAATTAATGAACTGTATTATGAAAACTTTATGTCCACCAGAAAATATCACTTACAATAAGGATTCTTTTCTTTTTCATAGAATCACAGAACTGTCTGGGTTGGAAGGGATCTTTCAGACCATTGAGTCCAACCATCAACCCAGCACTGACAAACCCACCACTGACCCGTGTCCCTCAGCACCACGTCTGCCCGGCTTTTAAGTTCCTCCAGGGATGGGAACTCTGCCCTGGGCAGCCTCTTCCAAGGCTTCACAGCCCTTTCCGTGAAGAGATTTTTCCCAGTCTCCATACTAACCCTCCCCTGGCACAACTTGAGGCCGTTCCTTCTTGTCCCATGGCCTGTTCCTTGGGAGAAGAAACCGAGCCCCCCTGGCTACACCCTCCTTTCAGGGAGTTGGAGAGAGCCAGAAGGTCTCCCCTCAGCCTCCTTTTCTCCAGGCTGAACACCCCCAGCTCGCATGTATCCCCTCTTGCATTTATTTTGTCTCCCTGCCCGAGATGTCCAAGTACGTTTGATGAGAACGGGAGAGTTGACCTCTTCTGGCGGCAGGATGTCCCGGTGGGAGAGAGCCCAGAGGCAGGACACGGCTGCGGTGCGGATGGCGGCTGCCGTCCTCCCCGCGTGCCACTGCAGGTTGGGAGCCAGGATGTCCTTTAGCACAGTCTCCAGGTGGTCAGGGAACAGCCTGCAGCCAAAAAGGAGAAAGCAAAATGAAGCTTCACGAGAGAAAGAGATAGAGAGACTGAGAGGATGTAAAAGGGAAGTTTTCTGTCCTAGAAACACAGGCAGAAGAGGAAAAAAAAAAAAAAGGAGACAGTGTAAATAAATAAATAAATTCTAATAAGCTAATGTGATTATAATGTATGTGATAAACTTTTCACAGCTTAATTTTTGTCAAGAATATTTAAATGAATGCCTCAGCCCTGCCTCCCCTTGCCATGAATGTTTCTCCCACTTCAGATGATGCCCTGACTACCTCTTCTTTCCTTCTTTCAGGAAGATCCTTGCCCATCCAGATCCATCTTGTAACCACCACTCACTCACATGATGACTTAACCAAGTAACCACTGACTACAGAGAGGGGTTTTCATATCGGATCCTGGAAATATGGAAACAGGGAATGCACTGGACAGCAGCTTTCAGTTAAAAAAGGACAGCGTTGTTATCGTCCATCTTAAGTACAGGAGCTCAAAATCCATCGGGCTGGGACAGCAGAGATTCGTCAGCTTCCCTGGATCTCCCGGTGAAGGGAACACCAGTGTTCCTCCTTCTCCCCCCGTGATTGAATGCAGGCCATAAATATACTAAATATACCTTAAAATGGTAAAAATACATCTACGTTCATGCGAACATGGCCACACGGAACCCAAATGAATGTTCAACATACCAGAATGCAAAGTTTAAGGATTTAGGAGTTGACTGGGAGGAAAAGGAAAAAAACCCACAAAATCCAACTTCCCCCCACCATTTCTTCCCTAAGAATCCCCGTCTCAGCTTCCAAACAGTTATTCTTCTCAACTACAGCTCTTCATTTTGTGAAAACTATCTAATTCCCCACAGACACAATTAGAGGGGTTAAATAACCCCCCCGGTCATTACTTTTCAAGGCCCCCGTGGTGTCCCAACGGCGTGTGGACCCAGAGCCCCGCTCACCCCTGAGAATTGACGCTTTCGTTCCCTTTCTGCAGCAACTGCGATAGAAGAGTGAAGAGTTTTAACCGCATCTGGGGATCTTTGTGTGGCTGAAGACACGTCTTAAGGATGAGAATAAAGTTGTTCAGGGCTTCACCTATGACAGGACCTAAAAAATGAACGTGTAAGATGTATTTCAGAGCCCTAATAAGCTCTATTTAGATGTTTAATGTGTGAGTGCATTAAAATTTGTAATATCCTTGGTATTAAGGTGGTAATAAACTGCCCAGTCCTGTGTGGAGCTGCTGATGTGTCTGAGCTCGAGGCTCCACACAAAGCTCAGGTGTTACTGAACTAAATGAGAAATTGCACTGGGGCTGGTACCACGACACCGCTCCAACCGGCGGCACTAACGAGGCTTTTTAATTCTTTCAAGTTTTCCCACGTGCAGCATCCAAGGGAGGATGTTTGTGAGTCCCAGAGGCACGGGAAAGGGTGTGTTGGAAAGGCTCAGCAAAAAACTGGGATAACAGAATTATTGCAGTATTCTCTCTCCAGGTTCAAATGATGCTTATTTGCATTTTACAAGAGAATCTAAAATACAATGCATTTTAGAAGCTACTATTTGAAATAAAACTATTTTCCAAATTAATTCTCCAATTCATTAACATTTTCATACCCAATGATGAATTCCGTTTTCACCACTAAGAAAACAAACAAAAAGACCCTCCTAAGCTGTTATCCTAACATTTGAAGAAATTATTTTCCCAAAAGAGAAGGAAATCTGTGCCTTTCTGCTTGATAACGATTAACAACTGCATGGTTTTAAAGAAGAACACGTCCAGGTGACACACATGCCCTATTCTGCAAGCTGCTTGCTGGAGGACGCTCCTTCTGCTCTGTATTTGCAATAAACTCCTTTCCCCTGGGAGCTTCTTCAGCTTCGCATCCTCGTGCTGCACATTCCACCCATCCCCAGGCACTGGGAAAACCCTCCCAGCTGCAGCCACATCACTGGCATTTCTGGGGATGACAGTATTCCTCACACATGGAAGGGAGAGATTGAAGTAGTCAAGATTCCAAACCAAGTTCACCAGCAGTTAGTAATATCTGGAAATTTAATGTTTAAAATAATAATAAACTCCCCCCCAACTCTTCACTGTCTAGACTGAAGCGATACAGGGTGTTGAACTGCAATTTGCTCCATTTCTGGGCCAACAAATAGGTCTTTATTTTCACAGCATTTATTCCAAATACACTGCTTCATGGGAGTTTGGAGACATTTAAAAGATACTACTATTATATCAAACCGATAACAGCAAATTCAACAGATGGAAAATAAACAAAATTAACTACGTTGTTCAGTTCAGTTTAAGCATACCTTCCCCTAAACCAGGAAATGCTGACAAATTCAAAGTGAGTAAACCTGATTAAATTAATTAAAAACAACATTATGTGTGGGAATGAAAAGAAGGGAAAAAACAAAGCCAAAGCAGCGCTGCTGTGTCAGACAGAAACCCCAGACAACAGCACGTTACCCGTGCAGGGTGCGAGCCAAAGCGTTTGCCCAGACTTCAGATGATTTATTTAGCGTTCAGGAAAACAAGAGGGGCTGTCTAGAAGCCCCCCAGTCCTGGAAATGGGAGTACAAACATACAGAGAAGTTGGCCCCTCAGACCTTGCACTGAGAAAACTTTTTATTCTGTCCCCAGATGAAGAAAAGTAGTACTTCTGCTGGGTCCTGCACATGGGGCTGCTGGGCCTTTTTTTTTTATCTTTTTTTTTGAGATTGAAGGATTAAACACTCCATTACTAAATAAGCGGTACCTGAATGAGTTGCAATGACATCAAACTGCAGTATTTCTGGAGAATAGCAGGTCCAACTATCAGGTGACACCGAAACCCAGTCCAGAAGCTGGATTATATGCTGCTTGTAGAGACACAGAAAACTGTCCAAACGCTGCACTTCAGCTAATGAAGCCATCGTTTCCTCCACCTGTTAAAACAGAGACAGGAAGCTTTATCTTACCTGAAACAATACTAAAAACAAAGGAAAAAAAACACTTTAAAAACTAATAGTTATACCAGAAGAACAGAAGGGACACAAGAAGATTTCCATAGTTTCTGTTTGGACAATCAAGATTGATATTTAACACCTGCCTATACCACATCCATTAGCTTTAAATCAAAGAGAAACAATTGCCCCAACTGCAAAATGAAGTCATCAACAACAATGTAACAGCAAATCCACATGGAAACCTCCCCAAAACCTAACCACGTCACAAAAAGCCTCTTACTAGTTTTAAAGATGCAGTGATTATAAAGCATTAACGCAGAGGGAATTTCTCACAATCCCATCTAGCAGGTCCTGCTGTTCAGCTCAGGAGACCTGGCATTTCCCCTCCGCCCCTTCTTTCTTCTGGCCAGTTTTAATTACAGCAGACACTCTCTCTTTACAGGAGCTGGGCAGGTTCATTTCGAAATTCTCAACTTCTGCTGCTGAGGAGAAGTACCAAAATTCACTGCTCCATTTGAAATACCTTCTTCTGTTTTACATTTAGATTATTCCAAGCAAATACTTGTTTTGAGCTTTGTTCTATTTGACTTCTTTTGGAGCAGTTTTCTAACCCCATGCCTGTCAGCCCTGGGCCATAAATCCGTTCCCGGGAGCCAGGGGGGAGGAAGGAGAAGAGCCATCGAGTTTAAGGCGTGTGTTTGAAAAATGACAACTGGGACAGGTGACAATTTTAGCGCATGATGACGGGCTGCTTATCGATTTGATATTTAGCTTGGGGAGGAAAGAGGAGGAGAGAAATAAGGGGACGAGATAATGTTTAGCCAAACAGCCCATCTATTATCAGCACATCTGCAGATGTCCTGGATTTTAAGGCATTCCTGTGACATTTAAATTTTTGGTTCTGGTGGGGATGTTAAAAGGTCAACTATTGTAAAATCAGTCTGAGCTTTGTCTAATGAGAAAAAAATTGATTATGAAACTAGCCCTTTTTAATCCCCAAACAAAACTAGTATTGTACAAGTTCTTACTCTTACAAATCAGATTTTAATGATCTATTCTTCTGGAGAAGTTGCCTTGATCTGTTTTAAACAGCCTAAACCCAAAGTGCTCTCAGCTCTCAGAGGAGACAGACAGAGGGGACAGCTGAGGTCACGCAACACAGGATCATTTCAAACTCTACCACTCTTTGTGGTCGAGCTCTCAGTTCATGTTTCTGTGATTTAAGCCTCATAGCAAGACAAATAATTACAGCTCTGTTCAGACAAAGTGTCTCATCAATATTAAAAATCAGAAACGCAGTGAAATATCAAACCAGCTGGTCGTTTACCTTTTCTTTAAGGTGCTGAGAGGACGGCGTTGCCATTATGGTCACCAGAACTTTCAGGAGCTGCAAGCTAATTTCTTTGCAGTCTTCCTGGCACACTTCAATCAGTGCTTGTACACAACAAAGCAACTGCTCCATATAAAAGACCTATTTTTTAATAAAAGCATAAATGTATTAGTTTTTTTTAATACAAAAATATAACATTCTCTTTCAGGGAAAGATATGGGAAATGACAATAACAACATTGTATAATTGCGCTGTGTAATCCTCTAAATGGGTAACATATTGATAATTTCATGTTAGTTCTTTTGATTACCTACATTGTACTTTTTATAGAATACAATATAATCCTCCTCCCACACCGCTCCTTTGTATTTACCTTGTCCTGTGAAGAAAATAAAAGACCCTGCTCTAAATCACACAATTGTTCCACTCTGAATAAAACCATCAAAGTGCTTTGAGATGCTTACCCACAGTACTGTCCCACTCTGAGGTGCAATTTGTTAATTAATAATGTATTTGCCGCAACTCTTTCAAATATTATTCCATGTTTGACTATTTTGAATGGGACAGTAACAGTTAAATACACAAACCAAGAAAAGCTGAGCATCTGCTTTTCTCTCAGCCAATTTATCTCATTTGATACAATATAATTCATGTTATTTTGATCCAACTGATACCAGCTGAAGTTGATATTGTTGTCAGTCAGTTCATAGTATCTTCTACGATAAAGTGCATCAGATACTGCATGAAGCTGTCAGATTACATTCAATGAACAGAATGGGCCATTGTTACAAATTTATTTCCCAAAAATAAACCAGAAGTAGGAACAGGTCAGCTATTAATGTTATTAATCTCCTGGACACAGTCAATCCTCAGCTAAACAGTGTCTGTGCAGCATTTGCTGCTGAAAATAGTGAATGTTGTTTTCCAAGACCAAAGGCTGGAACAATTCCTCCCAAGGCTTCAGCTGGAGGTGAATGTATCTGCTGCATCTCATGCCCCCTGGAAGTGTTGAGGTTAATGCCTCATGGCATTTTTGCAGACCTACTTCAGGGAGCGGGTATTTGAACAATCAGGTTATAGCACTTCCAGTTACACAGGTTCCTCATCGTCACAAGCTTTGTGGAGATCAAGGTTAATTCTCCATCACACGACCACAACTACACCCTGGGTAGCGTGGGGTAGGTGCGCAAGGGAGGGAGAGAATGGGAGAACAAGGGAAAGAATAAGTCTGAGAACCACCAGTTAAAGACTGCAGCCCTTCCCAGTTGTCCTTACCCCTTCCGAGCCGTGGCAGACTCCAGCTTGTGACAGTGTGTTGCCAAGATGAGTCAGATGAGGCTGTAAGATCTCTCGTGGGCTCCCTCGAATCACCGCACTCAGGACCATTACAGAGGACGGCTTCGGTGTCTTCTCAAAGGCCGATGTGATTAATCTCAACCACACCTTCGGGCTGACAAATGTCCCGATCAACTCTGCTGCTTTCACACACTGAAAAAAAACACAGGGACAACTCAAGGATTTTCCTGAAAACACAGAAACCATTCAACATATCGTGGGCTTTTCCTTTTTATTGTTCCAGCTGTTATTTTAAATGCTCCAGCAGTTGCCTCGTAGGCCTTTTCCACTCACTCGGTAATGATTATAATATGCATGAAGAAATGTCCTTGCCATGCGTTCAGTAAGCACACAATAAGGTGTATGAACCCTCTCCTCAACCTCCATGAGACAGTAATGTGCAGAAACGAAGCACAGAACTTCCAGCGCAATAAGGTCTCCCACTCAGAACAACCAGATGTTGCAGATTTAGTGGTTTATTGCTTTGGCCTCCAAAGGCTGTTTCGAGGAATGCTCTCAATGCACCCACTACCCCTCTATTAACAGTAAAACCCTGGAAGAGGAATTTTTGTTGTTATTTTACTATATTTTGACGCTGACATTACAGTTCTGGTTCAGTGGGGAAGCGCTGCCATGGAGGAACTGCCCACTGCTTTCAGTCTCCTGCTACAACCCTGGGGCGCTGATTTCCTAAGGCCCTTACATCCCTTTTTGAAACAAGATTATTTATGGTGTAGAAACGTGAACAGAAGATTTTCTCTTAAAATTGTAAAAAGTTTGTATGACCTGTCTATCCCCTGCTAAATGTATCCAATGTCTTGAACTACATGTGTTTATTGATACTGTTGATCAAAGCGCTGAGGGCATCAGCTGTTAGGAAAAAGCAGACTTCTTATTCCTCACAAATAAACATGGGAGGAAAAAAAAAAAAAAGGCATTTTACAAGCGTCAAGTATTCAAACACTGACTGAGGGTATCGCATGGAATAACCACACCTCAGTGCTCGGCTGGAATTACGGCTGGATTATGCAGCAGGGGGAGATAAGTAAATTAACTTGAAAGGCCATGACCTGCACATTTTTTTCCAATGGAATTTGTTGCCCCAAGGCTTTTATACCATAATCTACTGCTTATGACTTTTAAAAAGATCATTATCAATGCTTCAAGGGGTCAGTGTATCAACTAAAGGCTATTTAAATAACTTTGTTAGTAGTCTTCATACTAGTAATACAAGAATACATTTATGTATTTAACAGTGTTCACATGTTTTTAACATCCTTAAAATCCTGTGCAATTCCCAGTGACCCACAGGAAGGTCA